>OY728130.1:1728490122-1729115122 GCA_963277665.1 Viscum album | reverse complement strand
AAATAAACCAATATAAATTTTCATATACCTATTTATAAGAAGAAGTTTTTATTTCTATAAAAAATATAAAATTCTCAAAAAATACATTTAAAATGGATTCCCCATTAAATGGCGGTAAAATTTCCCTTTTGAAAAATATATCTTTTTATTTATAAAATTGTATTTATTCTTATCTTATGCCAATAAAATATATTTTATGTGTGTTAATTTTTTTAATAATTTACATTATATTTAAATAATTCACAAATTTTGGTTTGTTTAATTTCATTATAAAAAATGGTGTTTTTACATAGAAAAATATTTTTTTCGAAAAGGAATTTCTTTATTTTAAAATAGTTTTTATGCTAATTTCAAACTAATTATTGATCGAAGGATTAATTTTATAGACTTATTTAAAATATATTTTCATAATTTATTTAATGTTATTTTTAATTTCCATTAATATGGCTAGTTCTTAATTATGATAGTATTATAATTACAATATTAATATTATATTGATGTTTGGAAAAACTCGGTCTTACGTGTCAGACAAGCTATACAAAAGAACTCAAAATTGTGTGTAAAAAAGTCAAAACACAATTTTTCTTGTATTTTTTCCTAGTCAATGTTTTTAATTTAGTCTAATTTTAACTTAGTGATCTGTATATATTATGAAAATAATAGTTCTTTTGTATAGAAAATGTTATTTTCAATGTTGTGTGAAATGAAAAATATTGAAAATATTAAATTTATTTTAAAAAAATTCACAAAATATCAGGGTGTTAAATTCTACCCCATAAAAATTGAATTGTTCCCTTGACAATCTAATTGTTTATCTATGGTTTAATACTTTAATGTTCTTATTATAGAAACCCACATCTAAAAATACAAAGCTTTCTTCAAAAAATGTGAATGTTTGAAACATAATGGTTTCACAAAGTAATACATTACTAGGTTTGCACAGAGAATAATATAGGTGGGAACCGAAAAAATGGATATTGAAGAGAATTGTAACTATCAAAGTTGTGATAGATATTGATGGAGTACATGGTCAGAAGAATGTTTGTGATCAGAAATAGATAACCTAAAAAGGATTGAAAAAAGGTTATTTATATCATTAAAAATGATGATAATAGGAGAACATTTTATTTTAAGCTTCCTTATAACAAAAGTTGAATAATTTTCATGTGATGATATACATACATGATTTCATGAAAATTATACTCTTTGTTGTGCCTTGATCAATTCCAACTCCATCTCTTATTCCGAACAAAGGAAGATGAAATTGTCATTCTTGAAGCATTACACTACTGAAAATGGAGGATATAACAATGAATTTTTCCCAACAGTTGAGTTTTAACAAACAATTATACATAACTGTTGGGATATGTAAAGTTTTAGGAAGCCTTTGCCAAAACATTTAAAAAATAGTTGGTAAAGAATACCTTTACCAATGGTTTTAAAAAACCGATGGGAATGTTTTCCCCTATAATTGTCGCCAGCCCTAATCCCCCATCTGTCTGATTGCAGACCTAAATCCTGAGACAGAGAGCTCTCTCGCTCAAACAATTCTTCCACCCTTTAACCAGATAGTTTTTTTTACACTTCAAATATATAAGTGGTACCTTAGGTTCAATGTTCTACATATATTTTTTTTGTTTTATGGTTTTATTTGTCATAAACCAGAGGCCCGTTCACTATGATATACCCAAGAACTGTAATTTGATTTGTTTTCTGATTATATTCTACACTTCAACTATTTCATCATGTTGAAGAACTTTTAATTTTCCAACTATAATATTGTTATATGTTCTTTAGTAGATATTATCTTATAATCCTTAGGTAGTAGATACCCAATAAAATTGTCGAGACCCTTTCCTTTTATGAGGATATGATGAATGTATGATAATAGGAGTTTTGGTGTAGACCCTTATAACTGGAACTTCTATTGACACATGGTGCTTGATCTATCAACATTTTACTATGATATTTCAAATAGTATTGATAAAAACAAATTTAGTGTCATGTTTAGTATAACTATGTTCTTATTCACTAATACTAGGAGTATAGAATTATACCACATGTTAATATTTAAATGTGAAAAGATTAGTTTCATCATCTATATCAAGAGTGTAGTCATTAGAACCTGGTTAAAATTTATAATACATGGATGAAATCATATTGATTGTGATGGAGGAAAACTAATTATTCTCCATGGGATGTGATATCTTTTGGTATGATTGTTTATATCACAATGTTTTTTGGTTTAGTGACTATTACACCATTTAATTGGATGGTTCCCACTGTATAGTTTAGTGCATCATTTCCCAATATATCATTTTGTGTGTTTGTGCTTGTTTGATCAATTAATTATTTTTCACCCATCGAACCATTTTATGTGATGGTTACCATTTATGATCATTTTAGATAATGGTCGAGAGAATTGTATTCTGTTCCATGGGATTATGAAATAGAATTTTCCAATAATTATTTATCCATTATAGATAGCATTTGATTGTAAAAAATTCCTAGACTGTATGACCTTTTATATCATGGTCAGGGAAATATGATATGTGTTGTTTACCCATGGTTTTTTTGGATTATTGTTTTTGATAAATGTTATCAGGTTGTTTCATAAGGTAAGGATTATGTATATAGAAAACTTCCCATCATTGAAGGAATGATTTTTATTCATTATACTTCCACTTCCAGGGGCTGTGCAGGTGGGGGTGGGCTGTGCAGGTGGGGGTGGGCTGTGCATGGTGGGGGTGTTGGGGGGGGGGGCTATGCCGGGAAATTCTGCTAGGGTGAGGTGGGTGTGTGTGTGGGGGGGGGGGGTTGTACAGCTGGGGTTGGGGTGGGATGTACTGATGGGGGTGGGGGAGGGGGGCTGTTCAAGTGGGTGAGTGTGTTGGGATTTGATGTTCTACATCTCATCGGTAAGTGATACATTCATTTTAATGTTATTTATCAACTTTTTTGGTTTATGTTTTTTGATTTGGGTGTGTTTGTTGGGATTTGACCATGGCACACATATAGGGATTATAATATGGGTTTGGTCTATAAGGATAAGTAGTAAATTGAATCAAATTTGATTCAAAATTAATTGTTTGTTAATATCATCCAAAAATTTTCAGTTCTTATTAGGCTTTGTATTTCATGGAATTTTGTGTTAATATCATCCATATTCCACATTATTTAGATCATGGTAAGAATGTGTAATCACATTGTTGAGATCAGAGAGAAAACTCATACACTCCATGTTGTTTATAGTGGCATGGTTAGTCATGAGTGATAATTGGCTTCCTAAGATGACTGTACTAATATAACTTCAGGGTCAATTAAATATGGTTCTCACTATACATTGTACATTATGTCTCTTTCTTGGCGAATACTCACTTTTATGTTGGTGGGGTTCTTTTCAGAAGCCACGCTGGCATGTATAGACATCCATAACAATGTTAGATAAGTCACAAGTTTAATTAAGTAATCTTGTTATCATTGACATACTTTATTATTAATCTAAAATTTAAAAATAAATGTTTTGTCTATACTTTATGAAATTAAATCTTTTTAGAATGCATGAACAACCTATTAGTATACAAGTTTAAAATTTATCCACCCATGGGGTGCACTTGACTTGGGGAACTAATTGGGTAATGAAATGTATGAACATAGAGGTGCCAAGTACGAGTTATTGAACACGAGTGAATGATTTGGGATGCCTATAACATATAATGGGACCTAAGGGATGTTTCTTTTATATGAGACCTAATGAAAATTAATAGAAATGAATTTTAATTTAATTTTGAGTACTTGTTCTTTGATTAATGATTTTGAATTCCTTGATGTATCCAACCAAGGATTCATGTTAAAAATATAGATTTTAATTCCATTTGAAAATCCCCTTAGAATCATGATGATTTGGGTTAGAATACATTGATAAACTCTACCATGGATTTATAGTGATTATGATTTAGGATGCCTTGGGGAAGTCCCCCTTGTATTCTAAACTAGAGGCATCTCTCATTACATAGGGTGGGAACTCCATCCTCCCTATAAATCCAGCTGAAGTCAATCAATTAGTATATATGTACATTGTTTTAACAGTTCACTACATCAACTAGAAACTCCTTCCTTTATAATTTACATAGTTATATTTTCTATTAAACTTCAATCTTATTGAATTATTTATGACAAAATGACTTATAAAAATACTTTTAACATAATGGATAGAAGTTGGATGTATGAAATTGATCGGATCTCAAGCGATTTTCAAAACAATTTGGAGAGATTTTTTTATTTTTCATTTCAGAATTCTTCAGATAGTGGCCGCATACACTGCCAATGTTCTAATTGTGTTTCTAGACCATTATTGTGCCGTGAAGAAGTCTGCTACCACATAACGAAATATGGTTTTCAAGAAAAATTCATTGTGTGGTATCATAATGGAGAGAAAATGAAATATCAAATTGCTGATGATCGAAATGAAAGTATAGGAATGTATATTTTTTTAAATGATCGGTTTCCATTTATTCATCATGATGAAAAATAAAGGATTTCGTCACAAAAAGTCATCGATATGATCACACATGATGCATCTAATGAAAATGATGATGTTTTAAGGGTAAAAAAATTAAATAATGCTGCCACGACTCCAGTATTTCGACAATGCAATAAAATTAAAAAGGTGGAATTTTTTATCCGATTGTTTCACTGAAAAACTATATATTGGATTTCTAAGAAAACAATCTTTTACATTATTACCTTCTTGAAGGATTTAATTCCAGATGATGTAGATATTCTCTCAAAAAACTATATGGCTAGAAGTTAGTTGAGGAACATGGATTTTCAAGAAACAAAATCCATGATTGCATAAAGGATTGTAGTTTATTCTGGGAGGAAACCACATAACAAAATGATTGTATAAATTGTGGCACATCCCACTGAAATTCAGATTCTGATAGAACACCATCCCGCATGCCACTAAAAGTAATGTGGCACTTTCCATTGATCCCCATACTCCAGAATCTTTTTATGTTTGATGACATAGCAGAAAAATGAGATGGCATGATATGGAGGGAAATAAGACTAATGATGGGTTGGTTCACCCTCTGGATGGATTTTCATGGCAGAGATTTGATGCTCTATATCCTGATTGTCTAACTGACATGCGTAATGTGAGGCTTGGTCTTTATGGCGATAGTTTTAATTCGTTTGGGTAGATTCTTACTTCACACAACACATGGCCAGTTTTTATACACATTTATAATTTTCCCCCATGGTTGTGTATGAAATAACCTTTCACTTTCATGAGTATAATCATATCTAGACCTTCTGATCCCATCATTCATATTGACGTATACATGAATCCTTTAATAAAAGAGTTGAATCTTCTTTGGGATGTGGGTGTGCGCACACACAATGAAAGTTCAAAAAACATACTTTAGATGCATGCTGCACTTTTGAGGATGATCAATATATTTTCTGACTTATGAAATGATGTCTATATATAGCATGAAGGGAAAACTATCATGTCCAGTTTGTATGAAAAATACAAGATTTAGAGGACTGAAACATCGTCGTAGTTTCAGTTTTATGGGACATCGACGATTCTTGCCAATGCACCATCCATATAGAAATAATCATCAAATATTTTATAATACTAAAGAGACCGATGATCCACCATAGCGTATGTATGGAAATGGCGTGCTTAATGAATTCAAAGAATTTGGTTTTTCATCTGGGAAGTGTCAAATGAAATCTGGAATGAGAAAGAGTGTTTCTACTGAAACCTGTTACAATTGTAGGAAGAGGAGTATCTTTTTTGATTTTCCTTGTCGGTCAAACAATTTGTTACTACATTTCATAGAAGTAATGAACATTGAAAAGAATATTTGTGTAATGTTTCTTTCGATAATTTTATGTTTTAAGGGGAATAAAAAAGATGATTTATGGTCTTAGAGTGACTTGGTAGATTGGGGTATCAGACCAGAATTGCATCTTGTGCGTATCAGTGAAAATAAATGGCATGTTCTATGTGCTTCTTAAGTGATGACACCTATGAAAATGTTCAATTTCTGGAAGTATTAGAGACTATTAGAGTTCTTGATGGCTATTCAAGAAACATATATAAATGGGTTAACAGAATATAGTTGAAGCTAAAATCTTTAAAGACTCATTATTATCACATTCTTCTGTATGATTAGATTCCAATAATAATCTGTCATCTTTTGTCCAATAATGTAAGGGTGATTGTTATTTGGTTGTTAGATTTGTTTATATATCTTTGGGATAAGAAGTTTTCCACGTGGTTCTTGCAAAAAATGTTGACAGATGCCCCATTAATTTTGTGTGAGTTGGAGAAAATATTTCCTCCATCAATTTTCAAATCCATGCTGCATTTGACTTTCCATATTCCCACTAAAATACTTCTCGGAGGAAATATTTCGTTTTTTTGGATGTATCCAACTGAAATAAATATGCACACATTAGAGTTTTATGTCCGGAATAGGAATCATCTCTAAGGTTCTATTGTGAATGGTTACATGGATCCAGAATGTATGGGTTTCTGATCAATGTATTGTCTGATATTACTACAAGAATGAATAGACCAATGTGAAGTGAATAAGAATAGTATGAGATAATTGAACCCAGTTTCCCATCACTTCCTCAAATAGAAGGAATTCCTAGATCATATATATTTAGGACATTAATCCTTGAAGAGCAGGATATGGCACATCACAAAATTTTGTTCAACTGTGATTTGTTCGATGACTACATCAGGTAACTAAAATGAATATGTACGTATTATATATATATCTTCTAAACTATTCATATTTTTTATCTATAGGGAACATAAAACAATGATAAATAGAAAACATCATTCTTTATCTTTGAGAAAGAGGAAGACATTTCATAGTAAAGAGTTTTCTGATTGGTTAAAATTGAATGTAAAAATATTACTGCTTAAAATAGTTAAATCAATATTTAATTAAGTTTAATATTGATTTATATTGCAGATATTGAGTGTGACTACTGACTCTATCTCTGAGGAAATAAGATCTTTGGATTTTGGCCCTAATATCATGGTTCGTTACTGTAAATCAATTGTTATCAATGGGTATAAATTTAGTGTCCCTGAATGAGAAAAGAACATGAGAACACAACATAATAGTGTTACGGTTACTACCACAACAGATTTCTATTCCAGTGAATCAGAATGTAGACCTCAATTTGAAATTGTGGGTTATTATAGTGTCGTTGAAAAAATATTAATGTTCGATTATTCTTCTCATGGACAAGTCACCATGATGAAATGACATTGGTTTGATTTGATGACGAGACATGGAACATTTGTTGATGATTTTTGATTTTGAGTAATTAATATGACTCAAACTCTTGCCCTCGAAAAAACATATGTATTGGCATCAATGGATGAACAAGTTTTTTATTTCAATTACCAACTTCGGCCTGAATTTGGTTTCATAGTTAATGTAATTCCAACAAATATTCTTGATGATGGTGATGATAGAATTGACATCATCCGTACTGCCATTAGAACCAATCCATTTATTTCTTTTGATGACTCCAATAGCTCAACTACAAGAGTTGACTATGAACCTGCAGTTTTAGTGGGAATTATATAAAATCATCCATTAATGTTATCAATTCATTTGGTTTACCTCTAGTTGGTTAGTTAAGGTTGGTTCTATTAAAATTGATTTAATATTGAAACATGCATCATCTAACTGACCTAAAAATTTAATTTTTCCTTAATTTTGAATTTTTTACCTTCTCATTTATTTGGTTTTCTGCATTACACATTATTTATCCTTTTCTATTTACTTCCATATTTGTTTTAAATTGCAGGAAATAAAACCAATTGAAGAGAGGTGACATAAACAGATTATTGAAAACAGTCATCGCATGACCAAGCTGGGAATTCCACCACTAGTGCTTACAGTGATTATTTTATTTCAAATATATTTATTTAAATTATATATAATGTCTTGTGATTAATTTTTTAAACATTTTATCACAATCCAAATACTAGGCGACAATTATTTGATGAGGAGCGGAGTATTGGTCCAAACACTTTGGGTGTTCCTACTAGGGTGGGGGGTGGGGGTATGGGAGCTAGATGATCTGGTCTATGTACCTGATTAGACCCTGCCCCTCCCACTAACATACCTAACATCCCACATTCTGATCCCAATGTGCTGTTATGGACACATGAGATATTTAAGACTCCAATGTTTTCACCACCCTTTACATCTGACCCTCCTCCCCCGTATTTACCATATCTGATGATGATTCCCACTCCCCATCCAACATTTGGATAACCATCCCTGTCATCTTCTTTTACTACTATTTCTATCTCTTTGGGCTTTTATATTCCATCTTTTTTGACTCCTTCTCCACCAGAGTATGTCTTTGAAGAGCATACATTTGGACTCACTCCATCTGTAAAGGGTGTTCCTTCAGTTTATGCAGATCTAGGAGCGTCTATAGATCAGACTACCGCAAGTATAATTATACAACCCTAACAAATTGTTACACCATTATTTATTTTCATTATAAAATGTATTGATAAATCTTTGTTTTTCTTTCATAACAAGTACATCTACTGATAGGTGGTGGGGACAGGGGCGTACATGCATGCGTGTGGTGTAGAACCACCACACGCATTTGAAGGGGGAATACAATAAAGATAGTCAGATGATTGAAAAATTTGGTTTTCAATGTCGGAGTTTTTTAGAGACGCTTTCCAAATACTCTGACATCATTCATCTTATCCCGCTCACATGAAGACAACTACAAAATTAAGTCAAGGATAATGTATGGGTAGAGATATGAGTAAAAAAATCAGTTGTATTTAATGTAATATACTAATTTCTGTATTTATATGAATTGATATTTTGGTTTCAGCTACAGTTTAATTTCCCTATTGGTGAGGGTGCACCGCCAACACGTCTAAACTATTTAGGCGATCTTTGGAGAGATTATAAGCATGATTTGTACATTGGTAGGCATGATAGAGTGGCACAGAGTTGGAGATGGTACTTATCATGGATGATTGAACATTAGAATAGTATCGACATATTATTACTCATTGGGCAACTTTCCAATTTACGGTATTAATATAAATAGAAGTAATTAAATGAAAATTTTCATGTTTTTTCGTTAATACTAATTATTGAATTTTATTTAGGATGCATCTGAATGAAATAAAAAAACATTGATGCTAAGAAATAATTCCCCACATTGGGATGTACTATGATGCAAGATCATGAGAGACAGTTGGTATTACGGTTTAAAATATTTCCTTATGACTTGCATTTTCTATTGCTTCCTCCGTATTTTATTTGATTGGTAAAGTTGTTATATAATTTTATTTATGAAATTAATAATTTTTATCCTATTTTTAATTTTGGTTTCCAACATTAAATGTCATTTTAGAAGAATAAATTGAATATAAAAGTATGTGTGCCTCGAGCAAAACTGTTTTGCTCGAGTAAAAAGAAGAAAGATGGAAGTGCGGTTAATAAACCGACTCAGCAGTAGATTGTAATTTTTAATTTGTATATTTAAAGTTTTAATCACAATTTTTTAACTTAATAATCTATTTATATTTATAATAGGATTATTTAGAGACCCTTGATGCATAGGAACCTGACAATTTTGGGCCAAATGATCACTTACATTAGGTGTTAGGAGATGAGCGCCCTGGTAGAGTACATATCCAGCTTGGGAAGAGTATAGTTCTGACGAGCTATTGGCCCTCCTCAGGTACGATTTGTAGTGCCACCGAGTTTCAGAAGGTTAACGCAGAGTAAGAACAGGCGGAAAAAAAACATAGAGATGGCAACACAGTCTACTATGGCAAACACTGCATTTATGAAACTGAAGGGAGATTTACATCCAACACTTCCACTAGAGGCTAGAACTACATTTGAGGAATATATGTCATCGAAGCATTCTATATATAGTGCACCATTTGGAAGTTTTAGAGGTGGTTTAGATGATGGAGAGGAGGGGGCTGAGGAAGAGGAGGAGGGGGCGAGGAGGAGGTCGAGGCCGAGGAGGAGGGCGAGGAGGAGGCCGAGGCAGAAGAGTAGGGCAATAAGGAGGCTAAGGAAGAGTATGAGGGAAAGGAGGAGGAAGGGGATGATGATGGGGATGACAATGAGGACAAGGGTGAGGGTGAATATGATGGTGATGATATTGATGGTGATGAGGGACAGATTGATCAATTACATTTTCGACTGATATTACTGACCTTTGATGTTTATTAATTTGTTGTACCTGAATATATGTGTGATTGGGTAGGTCACATTATCATTAGTTTTTATCAGTAAATAATAAAAATTGATTTGATGATTTCCTTTGAAAACCGCCTATTTTAATGAATTTTTATTTTTTTAGAATTTCATATAATGAAATTATATTTTTATCCTTGGAAGAATTTTCTTAGAAAATATGTAAATACCAACCCATAAACCCGGAACAGACACCCAGACAGCCCCACGGACAGCCGCCACCCTCCTCCCTGGACCTCGGACCACCCCCGAACATCCCCTCACCATCCTCCCTAGACTTCGAACAGCCCCCCCCGGGATGCCTCCCCACCCTCCTTCCCGGACCCCAGATAGCACTCCGAGCAACCCCCCACCCTCCTCCCTAGTCCCCGGATAGCCCCAAGGCAGCCCTATAGATTTCCCCTGAATAGCCCCCCACCCTCCTCCCCGGACCACAGACAGCCCCTCAGACAGCCCCCAGACAGCCCCCCGGACAGCCCCCCACCATCCTCCCTGGACAATGAACATCCCTCGGACAGCCCCCAACCCTTCTCCCTAGACCACGAATCCCAATATATGCTCTCTTCATGATTCACCCTAAATCCAAATGGAAAAGAGGGTTTTAGAGCTTCGGAAGAAGATGAGAGAAGAGTGCAAACCCGAATCAGAAAGAGGAAGCAAGGAGAAGATTAGACTAACACAGATCATCAATCTACACTTGAAGACACTCAAAACGCCCATGTGATGTGTACGAGTCAGCCCCGCCTCGAACCAAGGCACGGTGTGGCCAGTACCACTAAAAGTGTCTCTCATTTATTTTAAATAGACAACATTTTAAATTAAAACAAAAAATAACATACGGTAAACTGAACAAACAAATTCAGATTGTGTTGATACATTAAAAAAACGATCCATGAGTCATTTGTGACATGTATAAGTCAACCCCACCTCAATACATGGCACGGTGTGGCCGATACCACTCAAAGTGTTTCACTTTTATTTGAAATGGATAATATTTTATGTGCAAACAAAAACTGGCATACGAAAAAAAAAACGAATCAAATTCGGATTCTGATAATACTTCTGGACAATGATCCATGGGTCATATTTGATGTGTATGAGTCAACCCTTACTCAATATGAGGCACAGTGTGTCTAGTAGCACTCGAAGTGTCTCAATTTTATTTGAAATGAAAAAAATTTTATGTGAAAACAACAACTGGCATATGGAAAACTGACCAAACGCATTTGGATTGTGTTGATACTTAAACACAACGATCCATGGGTCAGTTTTGACGTGTACGAGTCAACCCCACCTTAATCTGAGGCACAATGTGGCCGGTACCACTCAAAGTGTCTCACTTTTATTTGAAATGGAAATCATTTTAGGTGGAAACAATAACTGGCCTATAGAAAAATGACCAAACGCATTCAGATTGTGTTGAAACTTTAGGAAAATGATCCATCAGTCCTTTGTGACATATAAGTGTCAACAAAACCTCATTCCAAGGCATGGTGTGTCTGGTACCACTCAAAGTGTCTTTGATTTGTTTAAAATGTATACTCTTTTAAGTAAAAACAACTGGAAAATGTAAACTAACCGAACACATTCAGATTGTGTAGATACTTTAGGACAATGATCAATCGGTCATTTGTGATGTGTATGAGTCAAACCTGCCTCAATCCGAGGTGCGGTGTGGCCGACACCACTCAAAGTGTATCCATTTTCTTTCAAAACGACATCATTTTAAGTGAATACAACAACTGAAATACGGAAAATAGACCAAAGGAATTCGAATTATATGGAAACTTAAGGAAAAAAATCCATGGGTCATTTTTGATGTGTAAGAGTCAACCCCACCTCAATCTGAGGGCTGGTGTGTCCAACACCACTCAAACTATCTCACTTTTATTTTAAATGGATAAGATTTTAACCGAAAACAACAACTAGAATATAGAAAACTGACCAATCACATATGAAATGTGTTGATACTTTATAAAAAAGATCCATGTCTCAATTATGACATTTAAAAGTCAACCCCTCCTCAATCCAAGGAACGGTGTGGCCGACACCACTCAAAGTGTCACTTTTTGTTTAAAATGGACATCATTTTAAGTGAAAAAAATAACTAAAATATGGAAAAATGACCAAACACATTCACATTCTATTGAAACTTTAGTAAAATGATCCATGGGTCATTTTTGTTGTGTACAAGTCAACCCCGCCTCAATCTGAACTGCGGTGTGGCTGGAACCACTCAAAGTGCCTCTCTTTTGTTTAAAATGAACATCATTTTATGTGAAAAAACAAATTGACATACCAAAAACCGACCAAATGCATTTTTATTTAGTGCGGAATTTTGGATAATGATCCATGGGTCATATGTGATGTGTACGAGTCAACAATACTTCAATCCAAGGCACGGTGTGGATGGCACCACTCAAAGTGTCTGTCTTTTGATAAAAATGGACAACATTTTTAGTGAAAACAACAAATGGAATACGGGAAAATGACCAAACACATTTTTATTATGTTGATACTTCAAAACAATGATCCATGGGTCATTGTTGATGTGTATGATTCAACCCCGCCTCAATACGAGGCACGATGTGGCCAGTACCACTCAAAGTGTCTCACATTTATTTGAAATGTACAACATTTTAAGTGAAAACAACAACTGGCATACAGAAAATTGACCAAACACATTCAGATTATATGTATACTTTAGAAAAAGGATCCATGGGTCCTTTGTGACGTGTATGAGTCAATCCCTCCTCAATAAGAGGCACGGTGTGGCTGGTACCACTCAAAGTTTCATTCTTTTGTTTAAAATGGATACTCTTTTAAGTAAAAATTACTGGCATATGGAAAACCAAAAAAACGCATTAGGATTGTGTTTATACATTAGGAAAATGATACATGGGTCATTTTTTATGTTTATGACTCAACCTTGCCTCAATCCAAGGCATGGTGTGGCCGGCACCACTCAAAGTGTCTCTCTATTGTTTGAAAAGGACATCATTTTAAGTGAATACGACAACTGACCTACGGAAAACCGACCAAAGGCATTCAGATTCTGTTGAAACATTAGAAAAATGATACATGGGTCACATTTGATTTGTAAGAGTCAACCAAGAATCAATACATGGGCCATTGTGGACGAAAAAACTCAAACTGTCTCACTTTTATTTGAAATGGACATGATTTTAAGTGAAAACAACAACTGACATACAGAAAAATGACCAAATGCATTCGGATTTTTTTTGATACAATAGTAAAAAAACCCATGGGTAATTTTTGAGGTGTAAGAGTCAACCCTACCTCAATACAAGGCACAATGTGTCCAAAAACACTCAAATTGTCTCTCTTTTGTTTAAAATGGACATCATTTTAAGTGAAAAGAACAAGTGACAAACGAAAGACCGACCAAACGAATTCAGATTCTATTTAAACTTTAGGAAAATGATCCATGGGTCATATGTGACGAGTAAGAGTCAACCCTGCCTCAATCCGAAGTGCGGTGTGGCTGACACCACTCAAAGTGTCTCTCTTTTGTTTAAAATGAACATCATTTAAAGCGAAAACAATAATTGACATATGGAAAATCAACCAAATGCATTCGGATTTTTTTAGTAAATTTAGGAAAATGATCCATGGGTCATATGTGATGTGTACGTGTCAACCCCACCTCATTCCAAGGTGCGCTGTGGCCAGAACCACTCATAGTGTCTCTCATTTGTTTAAAATGGACATCATTTTATGTGAAAACAACAACTGACATACGAAAAAATGGCCAAACACGTTCTGATTCTGTTGAAACTTTCGAACAATGATGATTTTGTCATATGTGCTGTGTACGAGTCAACAACGCCTCAATTTGAGGTGCAGTGTGGCTGGTGTCACTATAAATGTCTCTATTTTGTTTAAAATTGACATCATTTTATGTAAAAACAATGAGCATACAGAAAACAAACCAAACATATTTGGATTGTGTTGATACATTATCAAAACGATACATGGGTCTTATGTGACGTGTATGAGTCAACCCCACTTCAATCTGAGGTGTGGTGTGGCAAGCACAACTCAAAGTGTCTCACCTTTATTTGAAATGGAAAACATTTTAAGTGAAAAACAACATCTGGAATACGGAAAACCGACCAAACGCATTCAGATTCTGTTGATACAGAATGAAAATGATCCATGAGTCATCTGCGACATGTAAAAGTGAACCCCATCTCAATCTGAGGCACTGTGTGGCCGATACCACTCCAAGTGTATGTCTTTTGTTTAAAATGGACATCATTTTTAGTAAAAACAACTGGTATACGGAAAATATACCAAACGTATTTGGATTCTTTGATACATTATTATGGGGTTATTAGCTTTTAATTTCTGAATTCAATTGTGTATGTGTTAGAGAAAATTCAATTTTTTATGTATTCTTAATTCTGTATAACCCACCCCCTACACACCCCCACCCCCGTGGATAGCCCCCCCACCCCTGGAAACCCCCACCCCCCGAGACACCCCCAACCCCTTTGATATCATATTATATATGTGTTATATATAATTCATAATTTTTTATGCAACATAATTCATTTTGTATGTGTTATTTATTCATAATTCAGAATTCATTAAATAATTCATTATGCATGTATTCAATTAAGAACTCTATGAATTTTGTATTGCATAGGGTAATTGGGTTCATATACATGATTATAATTGTGGTATATTCCATGGTTATAAAAGTATACAATATTTATGTGCTTTTGGGTTCTATACCAGGTGTTTTTGTTGCTGTTAAGTGTGTATTTAGGGATATGCAGTTCAGTTTGCAATGGAAGAGATTTTAGGTGGCTGGTCTACCACATTCAGGAAATACATTATACCAACGGTTTACTAAAACCTTTGGTATACTACTCTACAAATTTTTACCAATGGTTTTGGTAAACCATTGGTAAAACATGAAAATGATAGTATTGCCATCGGTTTTACAAACCGTTGGGAACACTTAGATTACACTGGCTTTCCCAAAAGTTATACTAAAACCGTTGGTAATGGGCTACCCAAAGCCTTACATACCAACGGTTTGCCAAACCGTTGGTATCTAGAGTACCAATGGTTTGGAAGCCTTTACCAATGGGTTGAAACCATTTGTAAAGCCTTAGTTTCCAGTAGTGTTAGATGACAATAACCTCTATGAATAGAATGATAGGTCATTCCATATATCTTAACCACTAAAAGGTTATAAATTATTATACAATATGCATTAATCCTAATATGGTGAGATAATTAATTAATCTCTAAAACCACATCCAAAGTTTTACATAAGACTTTCTAAAAATTTTCATCCATATAAACCATCTGAAAGATGATTTTCCAAGTCATTTGAAACAAGGTCACTTAATTTATAAAACATTGCGTAGCATTAATCCTCCCTATTTCAAAATGTTTCTCTTTCTAGTCACAAATGAATCATGTGAATACCTTCATTGTGTACTTTCGTGAATATTAATAATTACCATAAGTCCTAATTAAAAACAATCATTATTTCATATTCTAAGAATTATTAGATATAATACTTATGTCCAAAAACATCATAAGAAAAATCTGTAATACAATAAACCACTTTTCAAAAAAAATCCATAATCGGTTCCAAGGTAATCATTACCATCCCATTTACTTACTCATATTCAATTTATCATTATACAAAAATCATTATCTCAACATTAAGAACTTATTAAGGGTTGCCTTTCCCTTAATATTTTGTTTCCCATGAATATCACCTTACTATTAAATATCCTTTCAATGTCCTTAGCACTATTCAACATATATTTTCCAATCCATAATGAAAGGCTTATATGTAAAATAAAAATATATTTCATGATTCATATAATATAACCATTGATCCAAAACATATACCATTCAATCATCCAATTTTATTATTATATCATTACTGAAGATTCATTGTATTATTCTTTACTATAATATGAAATATGGATCATATCTTAAGGTTCCTCATCCTCAATCTAATCATGATTCTTATGATTAACGTAAAAAATAATGTTATAAGATCACATACCTTTCACATTATATTTTCTATCTCTTTATACTCATTAGTATAACTAATACTCGCACCACCTTCTTGATGCTCATTATGAAATTTTCACTTAGGACATCGAATTTAATAATCGCCATACATTTCACATTATAAACATTCAATGTTATACTTGTTACTTATATTTCCTGCTATTATCTATGCCTAGAAACCGTAGTTCAAGACACACTTATCTTAATGGTATAACCACATAATAATGAGAAATTATTTATAATATTTTAATCTATGACACCTTAGGTTTAATCCTATGTTATTCATTATTATTATCAATACTTTAGGATTGTAACATACATATAGAGTTATCCATAGAGACAACCCTATACATATCCTTAGAAATATCTATAAGGATCTCACCAATGTTTTATCATTCTAGTTTCTAATGGTTTAATGAATGTTTGAAATGATACCAATAATAACGACCCTAAATTTTCCTACATTAAAAGTTCATCATTTTTTGGAATACCAAATACATTACATAAACATATGACCAAATACCATATTAGATTAGTTCTATTGGAAACATGGAATCATAAAAAACTGGTACAAAAGACATCTACTTGTTCTGATGCCTATTTATTTATAACTAGAAACCGTTTTGACAAGTAAAACATAATATTTGTCTTTGTATCATGGGGAAAAGAATCAATAGAAATGGGTGAGCATAGATTCTTAGTAAGGTTAATCAATGTAGATACATAAGCTTTACATGAACATAAGCATATGAGACCATTAGAATAACTTTTGAAGATCATATCTGACATGTTAAAGATCATATAAATGATTCAGGTAATAAATATTCATTTCATAAGACATGAATTATATTATAATCAAGGGAATATGTTATGAAAACATAACATTTAAATAAGACATAAAATTTATGGCTAGAAAATGAACATTTAATATAAATCTCTATAAGTCATGGTTCATTTTCAAAACATAACAGGGATATTCAAGGAGACTAAATAATTTTTGTTGGACACCCCATAATCCCCAGTCATAGTGTATTCTTAGTTAAGGATCAGTTTTACCCATATTTTCATAGTGTATTGAGTTTCCCCATCTTTCTAGATTGGATTGGGTTTCCCCATCTTCCCATAGTGGATAGATAATGTCGAATCGTTTCCATTATTTTCTCTCGTGAGATAAATCATTACCCAATGAATTGGAGGGATATATAAGCCCCACACATAAAATAATGGAAACCATACATATTTTTTCTATAAGAACATCAATCATATCTAAACCCATAAAAAATAGGTTTCATAAATATTTCATCATAACATAACTCATGTAAAAAAATCAAAATTATATGTATCAATCAATCATAAAAATAAAACATTCAGAGAAATAATAATAATGTTATCATTGTTTCATATCTCAAGTAAAACAAAAGTAACATACAATACTATTTTCATAGAGGAAAAATTATTTTTTAAAGATCAATAGAAATATTTCTTTAGGGAAAATATCCTTTCTTCTGTGAAGAAATTTTATTCTCAATAAATGTAACACAATAAAAAAAATTATTTGAAAATTACATTGTATGATTGTTAGGGAAACCTCAAGGTATTATGTCTTCATGAAATAATAAAATTACATTCATGATATATAATTTTAAAAAACTTTACTTCCATATAGTTTTTCAGTAAACTCCCAACGATCCTTGTATAGAAAATGAAAAAAATATTGCTTTCAAAATGATTCATAAAAAGTAAAACATGGTCCAAAAAATATTAAATATTCATAGGAGATTATTTAAAACCAATTTGAAAACATTTTTAGAAATAAATATTATAGATGATAACTATTCCCCAATGGAGACATAAAATGAAACAATCCCAAATATCAACGAGATTGAGAAATAGACACTTATCACTTTATAATATATATAATTTTATGCCCCATGAGGGAATGAAAATTATATTGACATTAAAATATCATTATATTGTAGATAAGAATAATAAATTGTAGTAATGGGTAGTATATACACCACCGAAAAGAAACAAGTAGTGTGTATGACATCAGTCCCACAGAAATAAAAGAAAGACAAAATCCCTTACTGATTTGTAACTTTTGAACCATAGACCCCATGAAAGATATATCAACATATATATATGTAAATTCTCATAAATTTAATGATACAGATCACATATTAAATTTTTGGAGGTATATAAACAATACAAAATAAACAAGTGGTTAATAGGGCATAAGTGTCACAGAAAACAAATTTGAGTAGAAATACCCTTACCTTATTTGTTGAATCTCTTCTTAGTCATTCAAACCTCCTATTCTTTTGTTATTTCCTTTTAATTTGTGAAAAATGACTTCATTGGTTTGTTATATTACAAAAGTAAGGATTCTATGATGAAGGGGGTATTTGGGTAAGAGATTTGGATAAAGGTTTTCTAAACCAAATAGGTTTTGAAGTCTGAAGAGAAGGGGATATGTTTCCTTTTTTAAGAGGAGTAAGGAACACATTTGGTATTTTTGAAATAATTAATTTATAATTAATTCATTATCAATCCAACATATCCAAAAAATATCATTTATTAAAAGAAAAAACATTCTAAGGTTATAATATCATCAACCAATATATTTTAGCAATGTTTTGGCACTATTTAAAACATTATCATTTTGATTAACCATTAGTTGGGCCATTTTAATTTTAAATATGGTAACAATGATTTTAACATTAATAGGATATAAATTTTACATATATAGTATCAATTAGACCATAAATGGTCACATTAATTAGTTTTAGACATAATACCACCTCCTTATCCTTATTTATTATTTTTTGGCTTTTTAAATAATTTAAAAAAAATATTATTTTCATGAAATATCATAAGTGTCATTTTTGACAATATTAATTACATTGACAAAAAAAAAGATAAACTAAAAAAATATTATTTAATACACCACAAAAATTTCATATTCACTTATAAAAATTTTGGTTCACCTTCGTTATGTAAAATAATATTTATTTAATTATTTGAAATAACATTTAATTAATTTTTACATTAATTCAATAATTACTACATCATCATTGTGTAATTTTTCATGTTAATTATTTCATATATAAAAATATAAAATTAAATTAAATGAAATTTATAATTATTTTATATTTAATAAGAATATACATATATGAGATTATAATATATTTATCCCCATATGAAAATTATTATACTTATTAAAAGTAAGAGTGTGACATTTTGTCACTATATTTTTTTTATTTTCCAAGTCGTTTTCATTGAATGTTCCCATTAAATCATTTAGATTATAAAATTAGTTGACAAGGGTCTAATTAAATTCATAAAATATCAATTGGGAATGTTTTGGGTAAGTTTTTTATTACTAAAAAAATAATTTTTATCGTTAATTTCCATATTTACCTTTAATCATGGTAATAAAAATTTCTAGTTAATTTTCATATTATCAAAAAATATTAGGGTCATAACTAATAAATTTATACTTTACTATACCCAATATGAAATCTATTTTTCACATTTCTACACACATAACAAGAAAAAATAATTTTAAAATAATTGGGTTGATTGAATGAAAAAACAGGGTTTTAAAGCGAACAACTCATAAGGTTTGAAATGTTTTTATATCCAATTTAAAAGTTAAATTTGTTTCAATGACCTAAATTGTATTAATTGATTTAAAATTGTACTAATTATACATTAAAACTAATGTAAATTTTAATTTTACTATTAAAATTAATTAGAAGTAAAAGTATTTTTCAATTAAAATTTTGTATTTTCCACCATTCATCAAATCATGAAACTTCTCAAGAAAATACCAAAAATTCAACCAATGTAAATTTTGTTATCTTGATTTCAAATAAGAAGTTTATTTCTTCATATAAATATTATGAAACATTCATGAATTATATTTAAAATGGTTTCCCCTTCAAAATGTGCTAAAATTACCCTTTTAAAAATATATCTTTTTATTCATAAAATTAGATTTATTCTTATCTTATGCATATAAAATATATTGTATTAGTGTAAATAAATTTTCATATATAAATATTACTAAAAAATTTCACCAATAGTTGTTTGATTAATTTATTGAGATAATATTTTGTATGTACATAGAAAAATAATTTACTTATAAACGGAATTTATTAATTTTCAATTATATATTACATTCATTTCTATCAGATTGATCACAAAATGGTTCATTTTATATACATGGTTAACTAATATTTTCAAAATTTACTTATAATTATCATTAATTTCCATTTCAATGGAATGGTGGTAACTATAATAATATTTGGAAAATAATGTTAATAATATATTAATGTTTGGTAAAACTCTATATTTAGTGTAAGACATGCAATCCAAAACAACCCAACATTGTGTGTATTCATAGAAAAACATAGTATTGTGTGTACAATAACCTAATATAGGTTTTTAGTTTATTTAAAAATTTACTTTTTGAAACAAATATCTCAATCCAAACTTAGTGCTTTTTTATAAAAAACTCTATTAAGAGATACGTGAAATGAAAAGTATCTTAAATAATACATTAATTTGATAAAAAAATTAACATAATCTCATTGCTTTACCTATAAATAAAAAGAAACTAGTTTCCAAAATTAAATAAATATTCATAGAATAAAACCCTAATATACCATTAGTTCACTCAAATAATTAAGAATTGAATAATGAATCACTATTATAACCCTTTTCCTACCTTGGGAAACCAAAAACAGCCCGTAATGAGATCTTGAATCCATATTACGATTTATTTACAAACAAAAGTATAAAATATCTAAAAATAAACCCATTAGTTAATACCCCAAGTAACTATAAAAATACATTAGAAAACTCCATATAACAAATATATATATATTCATACACTATCCATATTCATAGTACAAGTCAATGTGATTGCCCCTCCCAAAATGGTCCTATAGTTTGCTAATGGAACAAAACTCTCAATAAGCCAAAATATTTTCTACAATTTATACATAGTAAAATCATAAGTAATTATTCTTTAATATGTTATGACAACCAATAATATATAATAGAAAATACGAACAAAAGAAATCAAATGAATCTATCCACTCAACCACATGCTCACTCATTGATTATCATTATCTAAAGATGCTGAAAACCCAATCCATATTGGGATAACCCACAAATTTCTCAGAATAATATTCATACTAGTAATTTCCATCCAACCCCATTAAAAAATTTTGGAAAATAATAAAAATCACAAATATTAATAATATATATAAAAACCACATTGATTCAAAATAGAATAATTGTTTAAACACATAGTTTTCCCAAAACCATGTTCAACATATTTTTGAAAATAAAAATATTCCTCAAAACCAAGACTCATATTTTCCTGAAATTGCAGTCAATCCATTGCATAAGAATTATATTAAGAACCACATGGTTATAAATTGTTTTCATGATTTAATGACACTCATTCAATGATTTTTAACAAATTTACCTATCTTTATATACTAACCAACCATTTTAAAAATTCACATAAACAAAAAAGTAACCTAGGATTTACCCTAAATATGTAGACAATCTAAAAATTCAATCATTAAATCTTAATCTTCAACCAAATTTTACAAAACCACTATATTACAAATAAATCTTTTGAAATGTTCACGTATTTTCAAAAATCTGATTGGGATAAACAATTCAGTTCAATTTTTTCCCGACTATTTTGGAAACCAATTCCACTAATCTCATAATAAATATTTTTCAAGTTCAACACAAGGACATGATAGGAAAATATTTATATACCATCTTATGTTCAAAAAATACCAGACATCATTCGAATTCATTGAAACCATTAAAACCTAACTCCATTTATATAATCCACCTTTATCAATATATATAAGTTCACATTTTGTGATGAGTAATTTAAAATAGAACAAAAGTCCATTACAAATAGATTCTTAGAAGAAGTTTTTGATGAAGAAAATATTAGTCCAACATAACAAATATTTTTAGCAGTGGATATTTTCAATGAATCAGAAGGTTGTTATGGGTAATTTCATTCTAAAAGAGCACACTATGGCATAAAATAGTTTATATGATGGGAATAATCATTATATAATAAATAAACAATTTTCAAATGAAAATCTTGAGAAAGACAATAAATTCAATTAGAAATAAGTGTATGTGAAAGGGAAAATTGTGACACAATATATATGGGGAGATAACTCAAGAAGGGCACAAAAAACCTAAGACCTTGTCTAGAAGGTAATGGAAAACCCAAAACCCAATCAAGAATAAAATTTCTTGTCAAAACACTATTTTTGAGTCCATGGTGGCCATCGTCGTAGAAGAATCATGGAATACAATCAAGATGATCCATAATCAAAGAGTTTATATGGGGAGATAACTCAAGAAGGATGAGGAAAACCCAAAACCCAGTCCCATATGATGAATGTACCATTATTTACCTATGACCAGGGTACTAATGTCATGATTCAAAAGGCAGGTTTTCAGAATCCTAGTGAATAGATATGTCTCCCGCCGCATAAACACTAAAGTCCCTGTCTTTAAAGATGAACTCAAAAAATCATGAAACTACTACTATGAAACCCAAATAAAGATCATAGCTAGACCATCTATGCTTTGATATCTCTTTAGTGGAACAACCTCTAATACCACTCTATCACGACCTATCCCAAAGGGGATCGAGCAAAGACTCCCCATGCACACCTCCAATAGGCAACAGGTTGGTGAATATCATCGAGTAGGCTATCACACACATGGGATGCCTTAGCCTAAGGTACATATTCACATTCACCAACATATACCTCATTGAAACAATGAAAGGATATTCAAAAACTAAAAATAAATGAATTCATTCAATTATCCCACGACAAGAGTACAATAGCAGTACAAAAGGAAAAATATAGGGCCCGCCAACAGAAAACTTAAAAAGAATCCATCCTACTCAGATTGATGGGATCATTTTCAAATCCCATTAGAATTCTCCCTAGTTCAAATCTGTTAAACATCATGGTCAGTCTTGCTCACTAATCTCCTCCTGCTCTGAGTCCACTTGGGGCTCTGTCGAAAGTCACGTGGTCTGCATAATACACAAAACATGTGTAGAAAAAGACTTTGTATGGGTGTGTATAAAGATACTTAGTAGGTTCCCCAAAACCCCCAAAATAAATGGGAACCATTGAAAGGCATCTATCATCTCATCCCAGCTAGAGTGAACCGAAAAAAGACAGAAACTCTATCTTGGGATCATCCTTAGCTAAACTCAACTAGTTAGCTAAAACACATGGTATTTCATCGACGATGTGACAAAACCCAAAGGGAACCCCAAAAATTCCAACCAAACATACTCATCTCAAGAACCAAGACACAAGAGGGTCTGACCTCATAGGAAGTGTTATATTTTACTCAAGGTTCTAAGGCAACCCAGAACAAAGAGAAAGCACTCGTTGGACTGTTTCACAAAGCATGACACAGTGGAACTCAATGGTTCTCGATCCTCAGATTGGGGATCCCTTCCATGATCCAATGCGGGAAACTATGGACGCTACTTGAAAACCAGAAAACACAACTCCTTATATATGGGATCACTCCTAGGATTCGCTAGTGTATACCAAGACCCTAACTAAAAGACCGTAGTCTCTCAGAGTGGGGATCACACCCAGGAATCGCTGTGGAAAACCACAACCAAATATGAAATCCCAGAGATCACCTCAATCATATATAAGATTGTTTCCTATGTAATTTTCATCACGATGATACCAAAAACAACATTTCATATAACTCGTGTAGTAGGGGATCGTACACATGACGATTCCATAAACTCGACCTAAAACATTTTCTGAGTATGGTGTCATATATCTTATGATGCGTCAACCCTACTAAAACTACCAGATACATAACAGATCATATACCGAACTATACCACAAACCCTACATGTCTATTCTACAAGATAGTGGATCATTTCCCGCATAGTGTTGGTCACGGTGATTCGGAGAACCAAATCTAGTGTAAAAGATACGCTAGAGGATCTTATGTCGACCAATCTAGAGGTATACCACTACTCTATCTAGATCATCTTACCAAGGGGATTACAAACCTGTACTGTGGTTGTAATTCCATGAGAACCCTCACATGAATAAACCAAATCATTTCACTCAACCGTTGCTGGTCCAAACATTAATATCCCAAGAGATCCATAACATCGCCTCACCCCACACTCCTAGAACCAAACCAAGCCTGCCATCACGTTCTACATGTTAAAAAACGCAAGATAGGATATTCAATTTCATCAAATGGAAATATGATGAAAAACTCATGAAATTATTTAATAGTTCCCCATGGGGCCCACACCTCGGTTGTGACTCTCATCAAGAGGATCATACTATTGTGATCCCCTCAGAAAAATGCATGAGATCGACTACTTTTATGTCCAAAATAGACACCCATTGAAAATTTTACTATTGACCACAACAAGCCCGAATGGGTTGTCATGGGCCCATGTATCAATCTCAAAACATATCAAATGGATTATACCATTGCAATCCTCTTGAAAAAACTCACGATATTGACTACTCCTTCTTTCAAAATTGACTCTTGGTGAAAAAGACCCATTTCATCACAACCGCCCAAAACGAACCTCATGGGGCCAACAGCCTGATCTCAGATTAAGCACCTAGAATTTATCTTCAGACATCCGCCTCCCCTTTGCGGTCACATATACAATGATTTCACATCAATCAAACACTTTAGTCAAAAGTTATAATGGGTCAATGATGAATAAAAACAAAATATTATTATTATTTTCAATGTTTAATGGCCCCAAACCACAAACAAAATCACTTAAACAGATGAACTAACATTAAAAGGTCCATCTTGACATAAGGGATGTGTTTTCATAGATGGATCGCAATTTGAAATCTCAATTTTAATTTTAGGCGTGTTTAAATAAACCTAATAAAATGATTGATGGACCAACACGACCTCGGTAGAATCCTCTATCGCACCAGCCGGACCACTGTGCCTCACCGAAAAACGTTATTTCCACCAAACTGGACCACAAGGCCACCTCTTGGACCACCACCGGAGCTACCATCCTTTCTTAAAACCACCACTTCGCACAGTAAAATGCAATTGGAGCTTTTACAGACCATTGAGATCCCCCAAGTGCTCAAAATTATTATCTAAAACATGTTTTAGATATCCCAGGACCTGAACTACACAACCTTGTTGAAAAATCAAAGAAAAAATAAACATATAAATGGGATCCAAGATTTTAGAACTCAAACATCATACCTTATTTCTTATTTCTTAAGTTTTTCACATTTTATTGTTGTCGATGCTCGATCCAGGAGCGACCACTATCAAAATCGAAGCTCAAGGGAACATGATTATATTGATTTGGCTGGTTCATCACTTGAAGAAGGAGGTAGGATGAGGCTTCCTCCATGGTGAACAATGAGGTAGAAGGGGGGTTGATATTTTTTTTTGATTAATAAATTAATTAAAAAATTAAACCTCTATTTAATGCCGCAACCAAAACTCCCAATACAGACAATATTATGATGCATCTAGGAAAAACACAGCTGTTGGGATTAACCATGATCTCAAAATTTTGGTCCAAGACTCTATTCATATGTTAATTGAGCTGATGGACATAAATAAATAAATTTACTTATTTATGAAAATTCCATCGATAACGTTTTCCATAGCAGTCTCGTGCCAAAAAAAACATACAAACCGCCTAGGGTATATGGCACACTCAAGATGCAACTGTTCCCTATTATTTCTTATCTGAGCTACCATATATAAGATAACACATTTAGAACCTATGCGTAGTATAAAAATACATAATATTTTTTATAAAAATAATTTTGTGCACAATGGGCCTTGAAATCATACCTTGTCCTCGCACCTAGCTCTGGAATTATTCATTGTAATATTCCAATGTCTGATAGAACCAAAACCTAGTCTATACAGTACAAAATTTTTTGTACACTACATTGGTGTAATCTAATTGTATTAATTTAAAAGGTAGAAAACCTTGTTTTTTTAATTTCATCAATTATTTATTCATACAGATCATTATTTCACAATTAAAGGAAATAGTTTTTAAAAAATTAAAACTAATAGAAACGGACTTCCAATATTTCTATATGGTATTTAAGAAAAATAAATCATCTATTAATGATATACACCTACTTTTATACAAACAATAATCCAATAAAAAATTAGTGGCATTGCGGGAAATCATAATTGGATATATGGATGTACTTTTTGATACCTTCCATATTGGTATGATTTTTTGGTTCATCAAAATTTATATGTAATTCATATTAAGAAGAACGATCTTGATAACATATTTTATATCATTATTGACATTGTTTGAAAGGGTAAAGATAATTTAATTGCAGATTAAAATCTTTCACAAATTTTCAGACATCATGATATGGTGTTATTTGAAAATGATAAGTAAATAAAAATTAATTAATCCAAATGAAGATGGTGATTTTTAAATAATGTCATTAAAAATTTTATTTGTGGATTGATTATTTGAGGATACCAGATGTGCATTCTTCTAGCGCTTCTAAATTTTTTTAAAAGGTTTATATGTCAATCTAAAAAACCATATCATCGATATAATATTTGGATGATTACATTATTTTTGTCATAGATTGTTTTTGAAGTCATTGATTTGGTATTTGTAGATCAAAATATAATAATATTCTCTTAAGTTTATATAAAAAAATATACTATGATAAACAGCATATGCTAAAAAAAATTATTTTAAAAAATTTATGTAAATATTAAATATTATTTCCAATAATATTATTTGATTCAAAAGAACATTTAATATTGAATTTGAAGTATGAATAAAAATGTGAAGAAAAAATACAATTCTAATGTATGTATCCATAAAACAAATTTTTGAAAAATTTGAAGAAGAAGGCATGTAATAATGCATTAGCTGACATGTTAATATCTTGACTTGTTCTTATAAGAAGAAATTTCAAATTTCTATTCTTGTTAATTTTTATCAAAATATAATTCAAAGATAATTGTGTTGTTAACAATAAAATAAATGATGAAGATGTCTTAGAATATCTATTATCAATATTTAATCATTTGTATCATAGTTATAGTAGTGATAATGAATGATGAATTTTAGATAATAGACCACTCAAAGAAAATACACATATTTTTTTGAACTATTATGAAATGAAATAATTTTTGTAGTAAGTGATAATATTTCCAATATTTTTTTAATATTATTTAAAATAAAATTAATATTAGTTTTTATATATTATATAATGATCATATAAAAGTACAAAAAGTAGCTTGAATGCTCTTAAAAAATGCTCGATGTTCTAAATTTTCCAACTGGTTTTAAAGACTAGTAAGTTTAACTATTCATGATTGAACATGTAAATACAATTCTATATTTTACATAGTATTAGTTACTTTCTATTTGTGAAAGTTTCAAAATAAGGAAATGAAATTTATTGTTGACTATGTACACTAGGTCACCCAGCAACTATTTTTTTGAATCCTATATTATATATAGTGTTAATTTATTTTTATTTTATAAATGATCATATTTTTAATTGAAAATAATAATCATTATCTTTGTTTTATAAAATAAAACAATGAAATTAAAATTGAAGTATAATTTAATGGAATAATGGATGAAATAATTGACTTATATTGTAATGGATTGAAACACATAATTATGAATAAATTTCCTTATTTTGATACTGGTGAATGGTTTCTTGATCATATATGATATCGATCCATTAAAATTAATTATAATTGTATTTTTTTAGAAATTAACCATTTAAAAACAAACATAAATAACATTAATCATAGATGGTTTATTATTCAAATTGTTGCACCACTTCAAGAATTTTTAATGAATGGTGAAGTGTAATTAAAAAATTTCATGATAATCAGTTTATCTATAAATAATGTGGTTACAAAGAAGTAAATAATTTTGAATGAATTTAAGAAACATTTCTAATTGAATCTATTGATATAAGTTATATAAATATTGATTATTAGATACCATTGTTAATGTCTGATAGTGTTGATAATGTCAATGATATAACTACTGAGTTAGGAAAAATATGTAATGATAAAAATAATGTTCATATGAAATTGATTATGTCGATAAGGAAGATGAATATATTTATACCAATGAATATAATTATTTAGATGAATAACGATGTATTACATTTTAGTTATAATATTCATAAATATATAAATTTTCAATTTTTTTATATTTTAAATATTCATTATCAATTTTTAAGAATCATTATTATCTATCAACTTCTCTCAGATTTATTAATAATAGTTTAATTAGACAATACATAGATTTATTAAGGATGAGTTATGTAGTGATGATCCTCTAGGTTTTTCTCCCTAATTCCCACAGGATCTAGTTCCTACTAAGGTGAATCATCATATGATTCAACAATATATACTATGTAAATAAATGAATTATTTTCTCTCAAATTTATATGTTTTATAATTTAATATAATATTAAATATCTATTATTCTTGTGATTTATAATTGATGATATAAATATAACCTCTAATTGAATGTCATAGGAGGCTTAGATATGGGATTTTTTTGAAAGTTTTTGAATAATATTTAGAAGAGATATATATATATAGAATCTATTACTATCATTGAATACTTTTTTGTGTGTGTCATTGGACCGATTATTTCATTATGAAGGAATGTGAGGGATTTTACATTACTGGATAGGGTAAAATTTCTAGAGTTTATAGTCTTATTAATAATAAAATTAGGGGAGGTTGGATGAAACACATAGAGTTTGGAGTCATACTTTTAGTATACATCATTAAAAACTAATGAGTTATATTATTCAATAATTTATATATATATATATAAATATTTTATTGGAAATTTATATGGTAAATATATATAGTTTTTTGGTTGATCTAGTGATTATAGAGCTAAATGTGTAGATGTGGATGTACACAGATGTTAGTATTAGGTAGATTGGTGGTTGTAGATACTGATATATTGATATAAGTATTTAATTTTTAGATTTTAATATTAATAAAATAATATTCTTTATTTTTTTTTTATATTATAATTATACATTTATCTGATAATTATGATTAAAAATATCATGGATTATAATGAGTTGGGATGAGATTGATTTTGTGGATGAGGCCTCATGAAAATTACATTTTGAAGACCTAAATTGGTTACAAGAAATGGTGAGTATTACTCATAAACATTTGAGGATTGGTATTGGTTCCGGATCTACTCTAGCTTGTTTCTATATTACATTTTGAAACATAGAAATTCATTCCATTCACTCTGTAACAAAATCCAAGACATGATCTGAACACAGGAAACACAATTTACATTGGAATTGAAAAGTACCTCAAATCTTGAAGAAGAAAAATATGGGGTTTTCATGAAATTAAAAATTTCACACTTTGGGTTTTCTCATTATGGTTGTAACTGGGCTTAATTAGAGATTTGGATGTCATTAGACCCATTATAAATCTATATATCTAGATCTAAAGCTATTCCATGAAGGTGAATAACATATTTATTTTATGTCCAAATATTCTAAGGTTGGAGTCTAAATTTAATTGGTCATTAAAGATTTATTTTTGGGCTTTGGATCCATTGAATCATGTACATATAGTTCTCTATAGAAAAGGAAAATACCATGAAACATGTTTTGGATGGATGAAAAAAGACTTTATTTACTGATCATTGAGTGATGGATTACAATACCTCGTCCCCAGTATACCACATGAGAATTCATGGGAGTGTGATTGAAATTGAAATTTTATAAGGGGTTCCTTAATATATGAAACTTTGGTGTAAGATGTCAATTTTGATAATGAATATAGAATATAAGGTTCTATTCATATGATAAATAACATTAAAGGGATTTTGGACTGCAAAATGATCATGAAGGATGATCAATATTGATTAAGCATTGTCATGCACACTCCGAAAAATTTTCACTAAGTGCATCACGTGGGCTGACCTAGGTCGTTCTCTTGAAATGATATTGTGTTCATTCAAAAAATAATTCTAATTCACTTTTTTATATTTTTTTATGAAATAAAATGAACAAAAATTGTGATTTTATAATTTAAAATTCATTACAAAAATTAAAAATTATAATTTAATAAAAACAAAATGAATGTAGAGAGAATGATTTTGGATAGAAAAGAGAACCTTCTTAGACAACACCCAGAGTGAACCTTCGTCGTCTATTTTTTAGTTTAAAATATACTTAATGAACACGATCCATTTTATGAATGGACAACATATCTTTCTCCTTTTGTGAACATACGATGCACTCAATGATCCCTGAGAGACCACACAAGCCTCCTCAATTGAAGGAGAATATTTCAGAAAGTAGAGGGTAAGCTGAAGTTGGTAAGTGAAGACACATAAGCACCACTACAAAGAAGGACCCTTTTCCCAAAATATAATAAAATAATAAAAAAATATGAATGAATGTTTAATTACTTTGTTTTAACACTGTATGGATCCCCTGGGTTCTATCTCTAGTTGGTTACTCGTGATCAGGAGTATATGTGATCTCATTAGAGAAGAACATGGTGGAAACACAAAAGAAAAAAATATAAGATAATTAAAAGGAAGTATTAATGTATAAAAAAATATATAATAACATTAAAATAGAATATAAACTACAAAAATATGGAAAATGGTCAAGAAAGGATACCCCCATGTTTTTAACTATTTTAAGTGAAGAAGAAACACAATTTTATAGTCCGAGGAATAATATTTTGAGATATAATTTTATAACCCGAAAGTAAGAACATGATAGGCCAACTAAATGGCCTTATAAAAAAATATTATCTTCTTAAAAGTAGTTCAAAATATTTATCAAATTATTCCCTTAATTTTAACTTTATTAGACACCATAATTAGTGGTTATGGAAAAATTAATTAATGAAATTAATTCTAGACAGGTTACTCTTCATATTCCAATTATCCACTATTCCATGAAATTGATACATTATATAAATAAAAATAATATGGGATAACAATTAAATAAGTTATTCTCATAGATTTTCTCTTACTCCATGTTTACTTATGGCTTATTTTGATAGGTCATTTATGATATTTGGACCCACTAATAAAATTATGCAGATTTGTTGATTGTTTTTGTCGCCCAAATTGTGAGTTCGATTTGGGAAACCAAATTATGGAATGAGAATTTTGTCAAGAAGAATAAAATTCATCACATGAGGTATGAAATGCTAAAAGGAATAAATTTCACAATTTTTGATCATAATAGAATATTTTATTGCCTAAACTTAGAAATAAATTAAAATTGTTAAAATCAAAATATATATCATTTATTCAATTATGCTAAAACTACAACTAAAAACATTAAACATGAAAAATAACCATATTATAACACCTATTTAGGATTAAAAACATTGAAATATAATGTAAAATAATTTAAAATAATCACTTTATAAATTCCCCCACACATAACCATTTCACTCCTAGCTAATCATCTTATACCGAGGTTAACCCAAACTTCCCAGGCAATAAATGACAACCCAACTCATTTATCATATCAAAGAAAATATCATACCTCATACATGGATAAAATTGCTTAAATCAACAAAAAATAATAAAAAACCAATCATTTTCATGTTAATCCTATTTTCATGTCGTACTTACCATGCAGAAAAAATAGTTCTCTTACAAGAATGATTGTTTTGGAGTTTTTCTCATTCTCAAGAACATGTGTGATATCCATAGTATTATAACACCCATAGTATCTTCACTTCACAATGTAATATATATTTGAATCATGAGATCTTTTTCATTGGTTATTCTAAGATTGTTGGTTGGATGGTTTACAATGTAAAAACATATGAGAAAAAATGAAGTGGGTTATGCATTAAATGGAAGTAAATCTAAGAAAATAATTTTTTGAAAGAATGGTGTGTTACTCAATCATCAAAAAAATTATTCAAATAGAAAAAATAAATTATTTAGGGAGTTAAAATATTTAATTTTCACCATCAGTGATAAATTTCATCTATCTTTTCCCCTATTTGTCGCATTGTTTCTGCTTGAATTCAGATCAGGATTTCTCTTCAGAATCATTTTTTAATGAAAAGAGAGGAAAACTTTGATATTATAATATTAATGAACATTGAGACAATATGTATAATGATATTTTTTCCTTCCATCCATCTTTACATCTAAAATATATCTAAATAAATCATTAATAAATATGAAAACACATTCAAGTAATATAAAATAAATTTTCCACGGAAACATAATTGAGCTCTTATTCTCCCTCCCCCACAGTTGAGATCAACAATAATCATGTATATAAATTATATTAGGTTGGAAAGGGTAAAATGGTTTGTAATTTGTCCTCTGGACAAGGTATTTAATGGATACATATAGTTTATTAATTGGTAGATGTAAATGTAGTCCATATTTTGAGTAGAATGCAAAAAATGGATTTTAATGTGGTGCCTCAATCATACTTGAGACATTTCATGAACTATAACCACTTTTAAATATAGTAAATAATAATTTTATAGATAAAAAAACGTCACCAGACTATAAAAAAACTTATAAATCTATGAATATGTCTAAAATTATTAGAACCATATTGGTTTGGGAAATATTTTCAATTCGAATAGTACTGGTGCACAAGATTTCACAATCAAATAAACAACCTCAAATGAAAATACAGAAAATAAAGAAAAAAATCCATTAAGATATCATTTTAATCATAAAATACTCAAATATAAAATATAACAAAAACAATAATGTGTTTTGTATTTTCCAAAATATTCTATTGAGCTCAATAATCCTAAAAGACACCAAAAAAAAAGGAAAACATGAAAAATTCAGAAAATGAAAAAAATGAAAAAAACGGAACCACACACAAAATTACTAAAAATATATTTAGATCTCTCCCCCAACTTATTTCATTTACTACAATATTTATATCTCAAATTATATCAATTAATATATTCATACATAATTTTAATTGGGTAGAAGAAACAAACAACTAAAAAAACACAACCAGATTAATTATTAGTGGAATCCTTGAGAAAATATACTAACTGATACCACATCAAAACTAGAATAAAATAAAAGAAAATATAAATGGAAAAAATAAAAAAAATGTGAAAGAGGATAAAAATGGATAATTGTTGGTTTAGACCGCCCAAGTTGATGCTAGGTGTTTACTACCCCAGTCAGGCAGTTGTTGTGGATTATCCCGTATTCGATGGTGGATCTGGTTTATTTGATATGAACCACCACATGTGAAATTTTCTCAATTTACATGAGTAAATACTAAATTTAGGTAATTTAAAAACTTAAAAAAGTCCCCAACCACTAACAAAGAAAAATTAGAGAATTTTTTCCCATAGTGGGAGGGAAAATAAAATATGGGTGCTTCCTATTGAATTCCATAGTGTCCTCCTCAATATCAAATAAAAATTGTTATTGGGGAAGTAGTCGCACACACACATTATTTTAAAATTATTATTCTTAAATCTCCACAACATGGTTAGTATCTTTCTTAAAATAAAATGCCTACTCTAATTGTACTATATGAGAAATTTTATAATAGAAAAAATTCATAAAATAATGTATCTTGAATAATATTAAAACACGAGGAATCAACAAAGAAATTTTACCTTTTAAGAATTTCAACTTGGAAATTTATTTCTTATGGTATAAAAATTAGAGAATCAATCTAAATAGGTGCATCTTAATCATATTCTAAATCAATAGAGAGGTCAGAAGGTGATTATTTTTCATTATCGAGGATGGAAATATCATGCTTTAGGTTATCTTCAATAAATAAATTCTAGGATTCTTCTAAAAAACGTTGATCTCCCATGAGTGAATTAGAATGAATGTACACTTTAGGGACCTCATAAAAAAATTGTTTTAGTGGTGTATATTGTTATTATATCCTTTAGATGCTCCTTCTCACCTGGCTCGTGTTATTTAACATATAAAATGACTGGTGAAATATATTCCACCACCCATTCTGGTTTAGGATCCAGCTTAAGTTTTGGTTTCTCTTGATATACATTTACATATTCACCTATCCATTATATTTTTCTCTCCATGTTTTTAATGGGATTAATAATCCTTTCCAACCGTGTTTCAAGATCACTATTAAATTCCTCTAGTACTAGGTATTGGTCATTTCATGCATACTAATTTTAATTGAAAGAAATCATGAACAAAGTGTTATTTTGTTTTTGAGATTTATGATTTTTTTCATTTTTTGAAATGAATGAATAGAAAATTATTTAATTTTTTTAATAAAACAAGGATTTAAGACCAATTGGATTCCCATAATTTGTGACAATTTTATGAAGTTATTTCATGCGCAATCTCAAAATATTTTAACTAAGTGCACCTTGGGGATGACATATGTTGTTCTATTAATGAGCTATTATGGTCAATCACTCACAATTTTGAAATAAATTTTCTTATATTATTTTAATTTAAATGAAGAGAAATTTAGAATATAGATTTTAAAAGGAATTACTAAACATAAACATGTGAATACAATGTAAATAGAATGAATACAGATATAATATAATTAGATAGAAAGGTTATCCTCCTACGGGAACACCTAGAGTGAACCTTTATCATCAAAATATTAGTTTTAAATAAAAAAATGAAAATTATCCATCGTTTGCATGAAAATAATCTCTTGAATATGTTTTAAATATACTATCCACTCAACGATTAGCAAGAGGACACACATCCACCTCCATTATTGAGGGAGAATATTGTAGAAACAATAAGATAAGCCTCAATTGGTAATTGGAGACACAAATGCATTATTTCCACTAAGATCCCCATTGGCCTAACTCTAGGAAAATAAGAACAAAATATGAATTAATGATAAATGACTTAGTTTTAACACATTAATGATCCACCAGGAACTTCCCCTCATTAGTTTCTCATGATCATTAATATACGTAATCACAATGGAGATGAACAGGTTGGAATCAAAAAAGATAAAAATATGAAAGAAATGAGAGTAAGAAGAAGAATAAAATATACTAAAAATGTATATCACTATTACAATAGAAAATAATGTACAAAATGACAAAAAATTTCCAAATAAAAGATTTTCCCAATATTAAAATACATTGAAATTTAAAAAAAACACATTTGTATTTGAGAATATAGACACTTTTCGGATCAAATATTATCAATTGAGGTAGGTTCATTATAGAACCATTAATTGACAGAATTAGAATATGTTTTCATATTTAAATTTGTTAAAAAGATTTATTCACGTCCTACCTATAAAACATAAACATTAATATCAACTAGATGTAAGAGTTATGTCTACATTACTCCCTAATATAAATTTAAAAATTCAACTCATTATATTATAATGTTCAGTTTCACATGTATTAATTTCCTTGGAGAAGGCCAAATAAGGATGTTACATTGTCAAATAATTTATCAATCAAAATTTACTCTTTTACATGTATAATATCAGCACATTATTATTTTAAATTTATGAGATATGGGCCTAATAATAAAATTTTCTAGATATGTGTATATTTTTTGAGGTTCAAAATGTGAATTAGATTTGGGATCTCAAATAGTGGGTTGAGATCTTTATTCAGTAGAATAAAATGAAGGCACTGATGTATGTAATTCTAAAAATAAATAATTTCACAATTTATATTAATATATAATATATTATGGCCTACATATAGAAATAAATTAATACCGCTAAAATAAAAAATATGATATTTTTGAAATTAGGCTCAAAATTCTATCAAAACTATAAAATGTGACAACTACACATAAAATAACATATTTGTATAATTAGAAACATTAAAATTGAAAGAAAAATAAAAAGAATAATTTCTCTGTCAAATATATATAATGAACTCAATGAGGGTGTGAAAATATGAAAAGATAACAAGCCCAGCCGGATAAGGTATATCTCTCTATAGAGGACCTCTTTTTCATATTCTAGTATTTCACTATGGGTAAACCAAATTTAAATAAAAATCAGGATAATGAACTAGGTCTAAAAATTTTAACACACCGGCTTCAAAATTATTTCTTAAAAAAATTACATTACCATCTTTAAGAGGCTGATGGGAACCAGATCTATCGAAGACCTTATATTTTCGAAGGTAATTATAGGTGGATGATGAAGCGAGTTCTGGTGTGGACTGTAGTGAGTGGGGCTATTGTTGAAACTTGAAACATTCTTTTTTTAACATTTTTTAAATAATATGGTCGATGTATCTTTCTTTATATTATTGTGGGTTATCACCAATCAATTCTACAATAATGAAAAGAGTAGTGGATGGGAAAAAATTAATCCATAGAAGAAAATATCATTTTCTGAGCATATTTATTAAAAACATTATCCTTATAATATTGTGAAATAATTGTCACCTACATGATACCATATTGATTGAAATAAAGGTGAATTTATTCTCCTCATTAGAATACTGTCTCTTTTTGTTAGACTATTCCCATTAAACTATATATTTTCTTAGTTATTGTCATACCATATTGCAGTTTAGTGTCCAATGGTCCCATAAGGTTGATGATTTTCATTGATTCATTTGGGGGTATAAGGCCCAATATCATAATTATTGTTAAATAGACTCCAAATAAGTATGGGTTAGTTTTGGAATCCTTTGGTATCCTTCATTTTCTTTGTCTCTAATTTGATAATTGTGACATATATTTAATGAATGTGATATAAAATACACCATAGTCATATATATGATGAAATTGGGGCAAATAATGGCCGACTTAGTCCTTCAATGATGATGGTATGCTCTTAATTAACTATATTTTAGATCATAATGCCACAAAAATCATGAGAATTACCATATAGTGAATGTTCCAATTCCACCCCTCCTTTTTTGGGATGAATGGATGACATAAATATCATAGGATATTTTGGTTATTCCTAGGGATCTGGACTCTCATTGACCCTATTTCTTAGAATATCGTTGATGATGAGGTATTCTTGGATCAAATGACCCAATGCGGAGACTATATAACCTAATTTTTTTTATTTTTTTTATTTTCAGTAAGGGTAAAAGAAATTAGGTAATGTTTTAATAATGTTAATGTGGAATAATATATTATTAGAAAGAAATATGAGCTTAAAATAATTTTATAATAATAGAGTTTATAGGAATGATATTATTATGTAAAGAACATTTTTATTATTATATGATGTTTTTTGATTCACCATGAATATTGGATGATATGAAACAAGATTACATGATTCATGTATAAGTGAATATTTGAAAATATTAAATTTGTTTTTCCATGAGAGTCAACAAGATCTAGTAAAATAATTTAATGGAATATTGGTGACGATTGATGTGTCCATTATTCACATGGAAACAAGTGAAATTTTGGTTTGTATTTTATATATGAAACTATTTCAATAAGGATTGATGGAAGAATATATAGTGATATAGAGTGAGTTATTTATATGAATCTATGTTTGTATAATGTAGATGTGAATAATTTATATGGGGTTTCATAATTGTTTGTATAGGTTGCTAATTCATATAGAGATGAAAACAAGAGATATTAATGGAATTTTTAATTTATAAAAAACCCATAGAAAGTAAATATTATATCCTTATATGATATGTTAAGAAATTATCCATTTATTAAAGATATATTTTATTATTTTGGAATTGGACTACATTTAAAATATATGGAATTATTATATAAAATCAATATATACATCATTCTATATAAGTAGGAGGTATATGGTTTGTTAGGAGGTTAAAGGACTATAATATAAGAGAAATATACTATCATGATGACTTGATAATTTCCATGCATTGAATGAAGATCCTATACATACATGTTTATGTGATGAGGTGTTTTGTATTGAGTTTTGAATGATAGAGTTTTATTTGGATATCATTTAATGAATTTCAAGAGTGAGTTGAGTGACATCTGGAATTATATATCAAAATTATGAGAATGAAAAATTATTTTTTCATCTATATAAGGCATTTTTGAAATATTATTGGAATATTCATTTAGTTGAAAATTATAAATGAAATTATCCTACGAATTAGAATTCTTATCAACACATTAGAGAATTGATCTATGTGAGCTGCCTTTAGGATATTTGGATATTGGATATGAAATTTTCTCTGTCTTTATGAGTTTTTGGTGTGGTATAAGAAAATGAAGCTAAATATAGGTAATTTGAGTTGTCAACATTTAAAAGGAAATTGTCACACATTTAATTCACTATTAATTGATCTTATGATATCTTAGTTTTGTGTGGAAGAATTATTTCTCGCATAGAATATTTGAGATTGAGATCCTCATAAGATATTTTACTTACTCAATTAATGATATTTCCAAAACAATGAGAATGGTTTTATAAATAATTTATATTCTGATGAAACAATGAATAAAATCATTTGATGTTAATGTTTGTGGGTGTGATAGTGAAAAAATAAAAGAGGGGGATTTTTGTGAATTTGAGTTTTAAAATAAATATAAAACAATCATCTTCTATATGTATTAATAAAATTATATATGTCTATTACTACTGAAATCAAATATTTTTTAGTTTTTCGAATGACTGGTGATATTAAAATCTAGAGAAAAAAAGTAAGTACTATTTTGGAATGCTATTTTTGAAGTTGAAATAGAATGATATGTTATATTAAACAATTAATGAAAGTGGTAGGTAATTAGAATTATAAACTATCTAAAATAACGAAACAAAAATATGAATTATTTAATTTTTAATTATAAAAATAATATGACTATTGTTTTTAAAAATTATTATGTATTATTAACTAATGAAAATACTCATTCAAAGGAAATTTATTAAAATTTAACTTTTAAACCAAAATGAAAGGTATATATGTAGGAATGATTTTAGGTAACCTTGAATATAAACCTATCGTACAGAATCCCTAATTTTATACAATTTTTATGTTATATTTTCTTATCCATATAAGCCCTCATCTAAACCCATTTATAGAATCTCACAACTAAAATTCAATTAATTTGAAATTTCATAGCTCAATATTCTCATCTATGCAATACATAGATCAAATGATCTAATTTTCCTCTAGATTTCTATCTATGGAAAACATTAATTAGAAATGATTAGTATTAGAATGAATAAAAATTAAATAGTCTAATATTTATAGAGATAATTTGACATAATGTTACCTCATATCATTAAAAACATATAAAAAAAGGTAAACTAGTAAGATCATCACTTACCAAAAATAAACTAAAAACCTTCATGATGTAGGAAATATTTAATGATTTCCGTTATGTAATTAGTACTAATTTTTACTATATGATCGAAATTATTTTTTATTTACATTAAATGTTTATAAATTCTGAAATGGTTTAATTTTTCAAAACATGGGGTTAGTTTTCAAGAATTTAGTAGAAATGATTTTGATGATATTCATGGTGCGCCATCTACTGAGGGGAAAGATTCACAATGCTATAGTGATTTATAAATCTTCTGATGTTAAAATGACATTGTAACATTGAATCACTATATAATTGTATATGAAATAGTGTTTTAGATTTAATGAATTGGATACCATATATTTATTCTATAGATATGTATGAACTTAAACAACTATATAAGTTATATTATTTTCATATGATTCTTACGTTCATTTATAAAATGAATAAAGAAGTGTTTTTTGGAATTAAAAATCTTCCCAACAATCACCCACTTTTTGGAATGAATAAAACACATTAGAAAACTTTAATTAAGGAATTTAACTTTAAATGAAATGTTTTATATAGTATGTACAACGTTGAATTTTTAATGTAATGTTTTACACCATTGTTTTGGAGTAGGGAATGAAAGAAAATTATCATAAAAGATAATACATCCCCATAGTATCCCCAATAGATATAAAATTCTCCACCATTTTATAAATATATAGATAATATGAAAATCTTCCACACTGATTATAGAATTAAATAAAGAATAAGAAAATATTTTTTTTAACTTTTTCTTGATTTGAAAGAAGATTATTATTGTATATGAAAATGGATAATAACAAGAAATTTAAATAAATTTCTCCCATATTGTGTCTTTTTAAAAGAAATATAGAATATTTAAAAAATAAAATTGGGAATTATAATTTTTTTGGAATATGTCTAATCATTTATTTTTGATGCCATTGTAACTTTTTTAGGGCTTCATGTCTCCAAGAATGTTAATTTTATCTTGGTTGATGTAATCGAATTTTTATACATAAATTATATTTTGACCATTTATTCCTATATCACAAGACATTCATATAATGTGAGTTTGTGTAAAAAATAACATTATTTATGACTCTAATGGATATTATTAGAATTAACCATGTATAAAAACATATGACTCAACATTATTATACATTGATCTTAACCTTATCCACTGAGAAAATGATAAAGTGCTTCAGAAAAATCTAAATTTTTTTATATAGTATGTAAATATAATTCCAATATTTTCTTTATAAGGATACATATGATGAGTAACATTTCACTTCAAATGTTAAGGCAGAGTAATTGATCAAATAAAAAATATCGATATTGAAGATCTTATATAGGAATTAAAAATTTATATCATAAAAAGAATTATACATTTTGTTATATTGGTCCTCAAGTCTTTCTCTAAAATTGATAGTCCATGAAAATTATTGTAAAGATCATCTAATGAGATAAACCATGAATTTAATTGAATAGTAAGGGAAAAAGTTATATTTTCGTAAATAATAACAACTCCCCCAATAAGAAGTAATGAAACAAAATAAGAAATATATCTCCCCTTAAATGATTCAATAATTCCAAGGTAACAACAAAAGCTATAGGAAATGATATTGAACCTTCTTTATAAAATATTATATAATTGTTGGATGATATTACATTTTCAAACAATTTTCAAGAAAAATAAAATAAAATAATTGTTAATATTTTACTACAATGAAATGATAATCCATAAATTTAAAAAACATTAATGGTTGAAATAATAGTAACTAAATGTTTATAGAATAAGATATTGGATAAATTATTAAATTATGGAGGTTTAAATATTCCAAAAAAATTATATTTGAATAAATTTTAAATTTCTGAAATATATTACGTATGGAAAAGAATAAAAACTTTTAACTTAAAAATAAAATAAAATTGAAATTTTTCTCCCATATTACAAGATGAGTTTTTAATGTAAATTTATATATTAAAAAATAATTTCATTTAATATCATTTACTATTTTTAATTCCCAACTTATTTTTAATCAATATAAATATATCCAACGTAAGGGTTTGGTAAATATATCATAAGGATGATATTCTATTCTTATAAATTAATGAAATTTATCTCCTTTTACTGTGTGATATCTAAGGATATGGTGTCTTAAAGCTATGTTTATCGATCATGTGTGATGTTACATGTTCCTTGACATGAAAATGACCATTGTATTATCAAATTGAATTTGTGTTTGTGTAAAATTAAATCCAAAATTTATGAGTGTATGTTGAATCCAAAATAGTTGTAAAAAACATCCAAATATTATATAGTACTCTTAAGTGGTAGAATGTGACATAGAATGTTGTTACATTCTGGAATAAGAGGCTAAATATTTACCTACTAGATTACATCTTCCTAATGTAGATTTTCTATTTCATATGTAACCTCCAATGCCAGCATATGAGTAACTTAAAAAAACATTTTCTAAATAATATAATAATCTATGTATTGTAGTACCTATAAGGAATATAAAAATGTGTTTTAATACTTAAAAAGGATATTATTTCAGATTAGATTTAAATTTTATACATAAACAAACTAAAAACAAAATTTCTAGTCGACAAACAGTATAATATACTAAACTTCTGATTAGACTTCTATAAATTATTAAATCTAACAATTTTATAGTTTCACCGTGGTCAATATTGATATATGTTCCAAAAAGAGTACAATTATTTTATTCAGTTTCAAAACCAAATCATTTTAACAAATATTTATTGTATTTATAATAAACAAAAACATTTCTATCTGGTTTTTTAAAAATACAAAAACCATGGAAACTATTAATTTCTCTAATTATTAGCATTTCAAAATCATTTTTAATAATTTTAAAAAAGGTATCAGAAATATATTTATGATTTTATTCAAAAATGATGTCATAAACCTATTTGTGATCATAAATGGAAATATTTAAAATTTCAGTATGAAAAGTGTTGGATCATTACTTCTATTTGCATTTTTTATGTAAATATTTATTAAGTTGTTCATATCAATATACTGTGTCTTTCTTATGCCTATAATGTGTTTTAATAAGTTTATATGCAATTTATGAAAACTATGTATATTCAAAACCATTAGGTTGTTCGATATAAGCATCCCTATGAACATATCTATTAAATAAATAACTTTTTACATCTATTTGAAATAAACTAAATTTAAAATGCGATTAAAAGGATAATAATAATATGATAGATTATAGTCTATCTACTAGGGAAAAAGGTTCACTATAATATATTTTTTCTTATATATAATTATTGTTTCTAACAATTATATATTTATTTTTAATAAATATTCCATTTCTATCACACATGTTTTGAAAAACACATTTTCCTGCAACTATGAGTAGTTCCGAAGGAAATTCACCTAATAACTAAACATGGTTTTGCATAAACTAATTATGATCTCCGTGAATTGACCTTATGAGAATATCATCACATAAATAATAATTTTCTATTATTGGTTTAAATTTTGATAGGAATTCTCAATGCTTACAATGATTTTATAGGGAACTTCTTATTTTAACTTGTTGACTTAAATTTCCAATTATAAAATCATAAGGGGTATTCCTTAAGATCAACTATTTTTTGGTAATATTTTATGATGATAATCATATATTAGATGTACATATTCTATTGTATTAGCATCAGGACATTGAAACCGCCATGTATATACCTCTAGAGTATTTAAAATATTTTATTTTAGATAATATTTTTCTAATATAATAGAATAATTTTTTTCAACATCATAAAGTATTCGAAATTATGATGGTTAAAAAAATATTTGTTCAACTATGAATTACATTATAGGTTACCTAAAAATATTAATTCTCTTATAAAAAACTATATAATACATTCCAGTCTTAAAATGACCCATAATAATTCCTTCATCAGTTATGAAATAAAATTTAGTTAACTGATCCTCTATATTTAGAATTAATAATTTATATAGAAAAAACACTGATTTAAGAAAGGATTCTCTTTCAATTTGCCTAAAAATAATAAGTATTTTTATTAATAACAAGACTGAGTAAAACTATTTTTATTTTATATAAACTGTTACATAGAGACTCAGGCAAAAAATGTCTTCCCATAGAATACTAACTTAGAGATGTTCTATTAAATTAAGAATAATTGTACTACATCATTTACTATAAAATCCTTTCAATGTATTATTAATAGAGAAAAATTATTTTTAATACCCATTTTACAAGAAAAAATTTAAATATCATAATTAATAAAGTCACTACCCTGATCACTCTAGATAGTTAAAAATATTGTACTATCTCTTTTTTAACAGAATAATTAAATGTTTTATTTTTTTAAAATACTTTTGTTTACTAGTGATAAATTGATTCCACATAAATCTAGTTCAATCATCATCAAATAAATATTCATAGCATTTTCATCAAATTCATGTAGTTTTTGTTTGACCAAAAAGATTAAGGTGCACTAACCGTAAATCATCAGTAGTTAAAACTTCACTTTTAAATTTAAATGTCAAACAATTTTTCATTCCATGTTGGAAAGGATCATATAGTATGGTTTAATTAAGAAAATGATCTTGTAGATTAATAACATTACATTTCCTAAAAGAATTAATTAAAATTTAAATGTTACATTATCATGATCTCAAATTACAAATCCAAAATTAGTATTATATTGTCCTTAAACATGGAAAATTCTTGATTAATTCATTATTATATGTATTTTTTGTAAATTGTTTTCCTCCCAATAGGTATATAAATTTAAATTATCTTTTTAACTTTGAGAAGTTCACTTTTTCTTTATAATATTCAATAGATATCCCTCATCACATAACACACTTATGCTAATAGAGTTTATGGTCTGTACTAAGACATATACAAAAATTGATGAAATATATTTTTATGAAAAGAATTATCACCAATAAAAATAATTTTAGACTATGAATTCCATCCAAAATAATGTTTTCCTCCATTCAACTTATTGAAATTTCATAAATTGTTTTTTCCACATTCATTTTTCAGAACAAAAACATTATATATACCATTTAATACTACTATTGGTACTCAATATATTTTCCTCAAATAGATACAATTATCTTCTTGATACCCATTCATTTTTTCGTCCAACTACACTAGAAAATAAATTTTTAAGAACCCATATCCACCAAACCTTTTATATTTAAAAACTTCTTCTTCTTCTGAGCTAAAATATTTGGGAAAAGAATAGTAAACATTATATAATAGAAAATATTTACTCTAGGGACCTCCAATATGATATATAGTATAGATTGTTTATGTACATAATGAATTAATTGAAAATTTAGGTTTATCATAATTAAAACCTATTACACATGATATTCATGAGTATATAATTTGTTTATAAATTTTATCAACCTTTTCATTTACTTATATAGAAATAAATAATTTTTTATTTAAATCAATATTATTAGATTTATATTAAATAACAAAAATTTTATTTTATTCATCGTATTTCCGAACAACAAGCTGATGAATAAAGAAAATCATATCAAGTTAAATTTGATCATATGAATTTTGATCTACAAATTTTTGATTAAATATTTTTTAATGAATGTATTATTTTTAGATATATTACAGTTTAATGTTTTGAAATTATAATGATAATTTATTCAATATTTTATTATCATTAATAAAATGAAAATTTTTAAACCCAAATTTATTTTTTATACTATTATCTTCATTCATAAGAGTATGATATCTATCCATTATATGTATACGAGGTAAGAATTCATTATCTTATGATGAATTTTCCTTTTTAACTTCATATGGATAATATTTATTATCTCTTTATGAGGTTAAATAATAATAAGTAGTTTTTTATAAAATTGTTAATAAAGGATTAAATTTAAAAGTTATTATGTTGTTACATTTCTTATTTCATATTTTTTACTAGGAATTTTTGAGTAACATCTAATAATTTTTTGAATTTCATTTCAAAAATATTTTAATTAGGTATTTTAAGATGTGTCACATTCAAAATAAATCTAGGTGACTATGTATTTCATGCCCCTTTCCCATTTATTTTATATTACCTTATCAACTTTCAATTTTTCTTGTTTAGTTTAAGAAAGTGTGGTCTAATATCAGCTTCCCTCTTACATTCATTGAAAATAATTTTTCAAAAATCCTTTATATATTTTTATTAATAATTTTCATTATGATGAGAATTTTTTATTTATGAATATCCAATAAGATTATTGATTCTATAAATTTTAAAAATTTTACTATTTTTGTCTACTAAAACACTTAGACTGTAATTCTTACATTTTTACTTAGAAATAATAGATTTTGAATTGATGACATGCGTAGTAAAAGTAATAGATTTAGGGATATATAATGTATATGTATTGGATATTCCATTTTTAGTTGTATCTTTTTCAACATCACATTTCATTATGATTTTATTTTACATTAGAGTTTCGATTACGTCATCCAGACTTAATTTCATCAAATTCATAATGTCATCAATATCTTCCCACATAGGCTCCCATTTATTAGGAATAATTTTGATAATATATTCCATTAATTAATCTTATGATAACTCATTTTAAACCAAGGAAAATAAATTAATTGATATTCGTGTTATCTTGAGGAGAAAATTTAATTGTCTCATTTTCTGGAACATTGTAGTTTCCTATCATCCTGATATTATTTTTTACTCTAGTATAAATTATATTAGATTTCAAATGATCCAGCCAATAATGAAAATATTCTCCATAAAAGCATGGTAGTCTAGTTGGATTTACATTTTATACTATTAAAACTGCCACTACTTCAATGGACAAATATATTTCCTCTAACAACATTCTTACTGTAAGGGATCTTAATTGATATTATGATAAACTAGTGGAAATAATAAATACATACTGTTGAAAAATAACTTTCAGAAATAGGTTAAATACTACACTGATATGAATTATTTTTGGTTATGGTGGTTAGAAAAATACAAGTGGGTGGGGATGAATTAGAGTTATAATGAAATTATAAATTTCATCTACTATATGTATTTAGAAAATCATGTTTTTATATTTATATTAAAATTTGGGGCTGATCAGTTTTTTGAATTACCAATGAGGTAAAATATTTGAGAAAAAAAACTATTGTATTGAAAGATAATTTTCACATCGAAAATAAAATGATCAGTATTTTGAACTTCTATTGAAAGAGTCATAGTAATAGAAATTTAAAATAATTTATTTACATAAACTGAGGAAATAATTAAATAAATTGAAATTATGAAATGAATAAAAATTATGTTTAATAATACATGAAATGTTGGTGAGACAGGAATGTACTCCTAAAAATGATATTTATTAAAAACACACTTTTAAGTGAAATATAGATTTGTAGACTGGATCAGAGGTATAAATGCATTTTAACTTCTTGTATGGTATCCCTAGTTTTATACCTATTAGAAATTATAGCTTTATATTCTCATAATTCCTTATCTATACCTTTTGGTTGTTGCACACAACTGATCATTCAAGAATGGGAAATTATTTATAATTGTCTTCTAATCCACTAATGTTCTCAAGTTAATGATGGAATTTTCATCTCCCATCCTATCTCGAGAATAAAATGATCATGAAGGATCACCCTGTAATGAATACTACAAAAATTAAAATATCTTAAACATTCTAATATCACACAATGGTATCACTTATAAAAAACACTCATAATAAAAATTTCACAGATCAGAAGTTCACTTGGAAATAATATATTTCAATACTTAAAGACAAATAAAAAAGTCTAGAATACTCATTAATTACTTCATACTAATGTTATTTTAATTATTGGGGTTGTCTGTTTTTATAAGATATGTTATAAAAAACTCTTATAATAAAATTCCAAAAAATCATAAGATCCTTTGTAACGACATTGGTAGAAACTTCCCCAGATGATCATCATGGTGCTCCATCTACTGATTTCTTATAGTAGTACAACTATTGTGATTCATAAATATTATATAGGTAGTCTAATTTTGTAACATCATATCACTAGATCATTGTAAATAACCCAGATTTTTGGTAGGTTGATCGACCATTTATTGGAAAATAATTTGGAAGAAGCATAAGATCATTATGAAACATAATATAGATAATGTTCATTTTTAGTGTATTGTGATTCCAAAAATACTAAAATAAGTGAGATGTTGAATTTAAAATATATCCAATAGTAAATTAATTTTTCATCATGAATCAAAAATCATGATCTCATATGGATCATAAATCTTATTGTGATGAATCTAGCACAAAAGTGAAGTATTTTGGACTATTGAGATGAGTTCCACAACATAAGATGTAGTATCACCTCACTAATACATGAATCCAATCAAAATTGGTTGAAATTTCAATTAAAATGAGTACATGTGTTTTTATTGGAATGTATAAGAGCAAAAAATTAAAATATAATATGATGAAACTATTTTTGGAGTTTTAATTCATCATTAAGGAAAAAAGAAAAGTGATGACTAAATATTTCAAATGATTAAATGGTGATTGAATAAAGTTGTTTCAAAGATCAGGGATGCAAAATATAATGGAAGATCAATATTATCTATATATAAAGCAAAACTGAATAGAAAATACTATAAGAAGAAAAAAGAATAAAAATTATTCTATATTTTGTGTGAATTGAATATATTCATAAAATTTTAATGAAGGAAGAGAGACACAATTCTATTCTATCACACTATAGAAGAAAAAGAAGAGAGATACATGACCTATATGTTGCTAATTATTCATTCAATTTGAAATGAGAATTATGTTTTCAAGTGATAAATAATGTGATTATTACATGAAATAATGAAGAAGAATATTAATCTAATGATATTTTTCATCACACACTACTCCCAATTCTAATCCGGATGATGATGCTGGGTGACCTAGTCTACATCCATTCTTCAAATGTAGAAGGCTAAAGAAACATGAGTCAGTGAACATGATTGATAAAATTGATAAATAATATCATACAAACTATCTAGGGGCACTAGAGTCTATTTTTTATCAACATTTGCAAGATTAGTCATAAAATAACATTATATTATGACAATTGAATAATAAATTGTTTCTTTCATATTACCAAGTCTGTACTATGAAAACAAGACCGATTCCATACCCATTTTTATAGTTTCTTTGATAATAGGAAATAATCCATGCACATGGGATTATAAAGAGGACGCATTAGAGATATATTTATCCATTGGAATGTAAACCTCATTAATAGACCCCTGTGTTATCATACATCTATATCTATATACCGACCAATGGAGTGATAATGATAGAGAGATCTTCTAGCTGGATTTTTGAGTATGTGAAAAGGGATAATATTATTTATATTGAAGTAAAAGTAGACCAACCAAGATTCATCACCTCTCAGCATTGGAAACAACCCTCTATATTATGATTTGTTCTAGAAAACATTTTTTTAATTTGGAGTGTCAATACTACAATTTTGACGAACATTCACTTAGCTAACTCCCCTTATTCCCTAGTGATTCCACTTTTATCCAATACTTAACACTTATTTTTGAAAACCAATTTCTTTAACACACCTAAATTAATCATTTATTACATAAGGATACATATTAAACTACCCTAAAAGATCACAAGGCCTACCATTAATGATTAAATAGGTACACATATTATTAACAAGAATAATGGGAACACTAAAAATATTTAAAAACTATAAAACATTTCATTATATTCAATATATTTTTAATACTATTTTGGATGAACTAAAGAAATACATTGGATAAGAGTGAAAAATTAAGCATTTAAAGGAAATAATCTATGAATAAATTGATAAAAGTTGAACATGTTAGCCAGTATTCATATCAAGGTGACATAAAAGGGTTGGTAATAATAAACATGGTCATTAAGGCATAATGTATGATAATAACATCCTGGAAAAATAGAAATGTCGAAAGAACATAAAAAATGAAATCATAATCACTAATAAAGGATAACCAACAAGACATCATAATATAGTGTTCTTAGGATAACCTCCCACACAACCTAAATAGAATATAATGTGATGAAATCATTCCCCAATTCACTAGTGGGATTATGTAAAGACCCTAACACTAGTATACTGGACCCGGTAGTAACATTATTATATTTTTATAGATACAAAACATTTCATATAAAAGGAACCATTAGATTAGTAGTATTATAAAAATAAGTACATAATATAATTTCATATTATATTTGAAAAAATAAAGTAAGACTTTTTATTTTCATTGAGAAATTTACTATTCCCTTTTACATGTCCTTTTATTTCAATTATAATAAATCTTCTTGGATCTTGATGAAATTATTAAAAAATGGGGTGATACTAGAAGATGAGTAAGGGTATGCATATAACCAAATCTATCATAAATACATAAGGGATAATAAATACAGAAATGATATTATCTAAAATAACATTCCATTTAATTAATAACATTATAATCAAGAGTAAAATTGTAGGAATAAATGTTGATCAAATAATTCCATATAACTAATCAAAAAATCATAAAACTTATATGGGATATCATAACTAATAAAACAATAAAATGGAAATCAATTAATTATCTCATAATGAGGTAATACATAATTATAAAAATAATAAAAATACTTCCATGTCATTCTATACAGTCATATTTCATAATTATGCAAAGTTTCATCTAATCAACCCAGCAAATTTTATTACATAGGACCTCCCAATATAGTGGGGGGGGGTCTATTTGTCACTGATCATGAAATTATATTTCCAATGAATTAATCATATAACATGGAGGAAACATATCATTGTAAAAAAATATTAATAAAATAATATTATAATAAATTTTAATACTTTCCCAAATCAATAAACAAAGCCATAAACTATTATAAGTAATTATAGTGACCCCATCCTTTTACACATATAATTACGTTATCATTGGAATAATGAAACAACATTTTACAATCCAAGGATCATATAGTATAGTGTCTTGGAAGATTATGTACATAATTAAATATCATAAAAATAACTTCTATTTAATATCCATATTGAGCTTATAACATCCATTGTGTTGAAAAATACACATAGGATAATCTGGGGATTACATGAATAAAGGGATGAGCTAAAATCCTAGTTAAAGAATAAACATAAGAATTATTCTTAGCACATCGATTAAACGGCATAACATTATGATTGAAAAAGGAAACGAACATGATTATATATATAGAATAATATCATATAAAACGTTTGACCATATAGTAATAGAATCATGTAAATGTGGAAGAAACATAAAATATGACTTTATAATTATTTGAGTCTTATTTCACATAGAGGATCACGAGTCTAGAATAACCAGCAAGACTGTTGCACAAAGATAATAAGTCAAGGATAACCACCAATACCCTTGAAAATATCATCTCAGGAGGGTAAACATTACCCAATGTATTGTAATGATATTTTGGGACACGTATCATTACATATTGATAAATAATTTTTCCACATAATTAATCATATATAATAACTCAATCCTAAACATAATGGTTACCCATAGAAAGAATTGGGTATCATAATCATGTCAAAAAACATAATAAATGGGAATATCATAAAAGTGTCCATGAAATAATGGAAGTAAATCATAAAAAAATTGATAAATTAAAATAGGCATAGATCATGATTAGTGATGTCAAACTTATGTGAAAAAATGTAAAAAGAGTATTTTAGAATCTATAAAATTAATACATTTTAGTGTGGTTAAAGGAAAATATGAAAGAGAATTTAAAGAATAAAAGGGAATAATATTTTATATAAAACCATAAGTGAAGAAAGAATATTTTAATAATAAAATTAGTTATTTTTGAAAAATAATAAAGGCATAAATAGATTATAGAGTGTAGTTGAAATTGGGTAGGAATTCGAGAAGTTCCCTGAAATCGGGAATACATATTTGGAATAATTGAGTAATGAACCTTTTGAAGCCATATATATAATTGAAAGGCAAGGATGAAGGGATCATGATACATCGGTTTTAAACATACCCATAGAATTTATAGTTTTTACATAAAAATAAAAGTGAGATTTATTTGGGTATGAAAATCAATTGTAACCCAAAAGAATAATGAAGTTTTGGGTAGAATCCCTTATCATGAGTCCTAAGGTTTTCTTTATTGGATCTTAATTTCAAGTATAATCAAGTGAGATACATTAATTAATTATTTTTGAACACTTTACACATCTATTTTATATATTATAGCTTTATTATGTTTAATTATGAACATTTTATGGGTTTAGAGATTCAATTTCATCATTTGTGTGTGTTGGTTTCCCTATTTTTCCTGACCAGTGTACTTGTATACATGTACAAATGGTCATTTAAAGTAAGGGTAATCATCATGAATTTAAATTATATGTTATTAATGATCTTACAGAGGCTAAATTGGTCTTATATATCATGTGGTTTTATTTCATGATGATGAATCATTAGATAGAATGTTAATGATAACAGTTTGGATTTATTGGTGGTTTTTTGATCAAAGAGAACTCATTTTGTTTTAAAAATTAATATCCTGTGTAAAAAGTGATTATATAACATGAAATAATATATAATAAATATATCATAATCTTGTAAAACCATAAAAATTGTTTTCTGACTTGCCATGAATATGATAATAGAAATAAAAAACATTTTCATCCTTGAATTGGATACATTAACACATCAAAGACGTTGTTTCATTTTAAATATAGAAAAGAAGGGGGAAGAAGATATAATGATGAATTATTCCATTATGATGAAAAAATTATATTATATTTAAGGGAATGTAGTTATCATACCACTTGTATAGTGGAGGTAGGGAGATAAAAAAGAAAATAAATGAAACAGAAAGAGGTATTTACCTATAAAATTTATCCTCGATGATACCCTCCTTAGAAAAGATTTTTTTTGTATTTTGATGATAAAAATATCTCCTAGACGTGAGGAAGTATATTGGGAAGATATTTGAGTATAATTTGGTCAAGGAACAAGGCTTGAGAGGTGTTAGGAGAAGAGGTGGTGGGGGAGGTATTTAGACTAGAGGAGATGGGTGTTTTCTAAATATTATATTCATTAGTTTAATATTTTTCTCAAGAAAAGAAATAGTGTTAATTATTGATAATAAAAAAAGTAATTAGATCATGTGATTTTGAACCAGTGGTTATTTCATTATCAATACAATATCTATGACTCCATAATTCATGTATGTAGCATTTATTGTAAATTATCTTATTTTACTATCCACAATAATTTAATGTATTTGAAAAAATACCAAAAATTAACCATAACCATTTTTCTATGTGTATAATTAAAAAATAAACTCCATTTTATGAAAATATGTTTATTAAAATGATAAATTTAATTTTTAATTAAAATCATAATTTACTCGAAATATAAATATTTTCAAATTGTTACTAATTTTATAACACATTAAAAAATTAGTTAAGGTCTCAAAAAATTATCTTATAATCATAAGACATCTAAATACTAATTTATGGATAAATATAGTGAAAATATATTATTTATTATTTTTAAACTATTTAGGAAATTGGAAATAAATATTTATTACCAACAAAAATACGAACACTTAATTAATAAAATTTTAACATATTTATTTACTTATACTATGATATAATTATATCATATTTTCACTTACAAGAAGGATAATTTTTATTAATACTTTAATTAGTAAGGTTACTATTACATTGGTTGGTTTATTATTCATAAGGCTCACATTGTTGTTCCAAATGTCAAGTTACTATTTCATCAGTATAGGTTCCTTAACTTCTTAAAATTTCTTTTATTTTATTATTTCATCATTAATAATGTTTCTATTGTATTTTAATGTTATATAATGTGAATATACTATATGAAATAATTATAATATGGTAATTTCCCATGATAGAAATAATGGTCATTAGATTCTTCCCCCATTATGAAATTGCTCCCCTGAAATATCATTTTACATTTTATGCCAAAAGTAAATGTGGATACTTTTCCTTCATAACTTTTCCAATTACCATGGTGCTTATTCATTCTTATGGTTCCACTATACAATATTTACCATGCTAATAGTCTTGTTGTGTGGAACATTGTATCTATGATCAAAGATCTTCACAGGCTGCTCCACGTAAGTATGATCATTCTCCAACTGTACCACCTATGAAGGCAATATATGTGAAGAATCTAGTATGTACATTATTAAGAGGTATACATGAAATATATCGTGTACTTTAGATATATTATGAGGAAGTTCTAGTCTATAGGCCCTAGCTTTAACATAATAAAGGATCTCAAAGGGGACGATGTACTTGTTACATAGATTTACTTTATTCCCAAATATCATGACCTTATTCAAGGGAGATATGAAGATAACTACCATGTCTCCAACATTGAAATCACGGTTTCTACGATAATAGCCAGCATAATTATTTTTAAAACCTTGGGATTCCTTGATATGATGCTCAATGTTTTTCACCATTTCAACCATTTCTTAAACCATTTCAGGTCTTAGTAGCTGACGCTGACCAACTTTATCCAAGAATGATGGGGTTGTGCACCTTTTCCCAAAAAGGGCTTCATATAGAGCCTTCTGGATATAGGAGTTGGAACTATTTTTTTTGTAGGATAATTCAACTAGTGGAAGATGTTGGTCCCATCCTCCATTGTTTTCCATATAACACTCTCTCAACACATCCTTCCTTTTTTAAATAGTCCCCTCATATTAGCCATCAGTTTGAGAATGATAGGCCATACTGAATTTCATCTCACATCTTAGATCATGTTGGCTACATTTCTAAAACATCATGGTGAATATCAGACCTCGATCAAATAAAATAAAGAGTGCTAGTATATGAAGCCTTACCACCACTTGGATATATATCTATACAATTTTATCTAATGGTAAGTCTTCTCAAATTGTGATAATGGGATATGTCTTTATATGATCATCCATAATAATTCATATAGTATTGTTTCCTCTAGATGTCCTTATATGTCCAGTTACAAAGTCCATGGTAATTTCCCACCACTTCCATGTTGGTATGGTTAGTGGTTTCATCAGTAACTTAGAATTTTTCCATTCAGCCTTCTCTTGCTAAAATACTAGGCACATTTATTTATACTCAGTGATCTACTTCTTCATATTTACTAACCTTTAGGTTTCTAAGAGATCTCGATACATCTTTGTGATCCCTTGTTAAATAGAGAAGGTTGAGAAATGTGAATAATTTAGAAGATCCTTATTCACCCATATTCAGATGATTCACAAAAGCATGACCAAAATCATATAACACCTTCCTAATCCACTTGGAACATTGAGGATTCCCAATTCCTAATAGGTTGTACCTTTTTCAGAATTTCCACAGAATTCCTCTAAGAATCCTTTATTTTCACCATGAGGGATGGTAGAGAAATCATTTGAGAAAAGATTTATGATTTTCCTCCATTAATGATTCCCATGTCTATCTTTCTCATGCATCAGAAGATTGGATACTTATCTATTCTCATCACTGATAAAGATACAAGATCCTTTCTGCATAGAGAATCTTCTACATTATTTTCCATACTAGGATGGGTGTGGATTGAGCATCCATAATCCATGATGATCCCTAAACATATTTGTTGGTTTATATTAAAATAATTCTATGTGAATATATACTTTAGACTATTTTGATCAGTATATATCTCACACTTCTCCCCATAGAGATAATACCTCCAGATTTTTAATGCAAAAATCACAACATCCAAATCCAGATCATGTGTGGGTTAGTATTGCTCACGTATTTTCAATTTACATGATAAGTAGGCTATAAATTTATCATTTTCATTAGTATAAATACTAATACCTTTTTTTGAATCATTTTACACAACAGCAAGTTCTCTATTTGTTAGTAGTGTGAATACTTAAGAAGTGATATGCCTATTTTTGAGCTCCTTAAAGCTTTACTCACATTCTTAAGTCCATAAAAACATCACTCCTTTTGATTTAATATTGGTTGTTGGGATTTAAAATCATGAGTATTTCATCAAAAATCATTAGTAAGACCTATCATGACCAAGTATTCTATAGATCTTGATTATAGAGGTTGGCATGGGCCACTATTAGATTCCCTTTATCTCTGACGAGTCCACCGATTTCCATTATTTTGTGATAAAATTCCCGAATAATGATACTTCCTAAATCTAGAACACACATTTAATATACATTTTAAAAACATTTCTCCCTTTTCAATGTCTTTATCATAGTATTCAAATTCTCTTCAGGTTCATTTATCCTCTTGGATCATATCAGAATATCATTGATAAAGAGTTCCAAAATTTTTTCGAGGTAATCTATAATGACTCTATTAATTAAATGAATGAAAATTTCATTATCATAAGTGAGTCTGAATGGAATCACTATAAACTCATACTATCTATACATCTTTCAAAAGAAAGTATTTTGAACATCTTCCTTCCTCACCTTTAATATGTGATATTCTGACCAAAGGTCCACCTTTGAGAAATAACTATCCCCATGTCGCTGATCAAAAAAGTCATCTATTTGAGGAAAGGGATAATTTTTTATTTATTGTGATTTTATTGAACTCATGATGAAAAAAGAAGAGGAGCATTGATTCATCCTTCATCGTAACAAAGAGGACTGGTTCAACCCATGGTGAATAACTTTGGCATATAACACCCTTCCACAGATTCACCTGTAACTGCTTCTCCATCTCTTTCAACTCTATGGTGGAAATTCTATAAGGTGTATTTGACATATGAAAAGTTTCAAGAACATGTTACATTAAGAATTCATCATCATGGTTAGGTGGAATAATGGGAAACTCTTCGGGGAATAAATCAGTGTAATCCATTACAATGGAAATATCTTCAACCATGATTCTCTCCTTTGTCTCAATATTTTGTGAAATATATGATTTCTCATAAAGAAACAATATCCACACATGAGATGATTATTATCAAAGAGATTAAACTTCCTCCGTAAACTTGTACATGATTGGTGGATACTACGAGATGTGAAGAGTGATCTCCCTTTAATGACAATTGATTTTTTTTGAATAAAGATAGACAATCCATTCCCAATATAGTATCGAACTCCACCACAGTATGTATAGAAATATTTTCTGGGATGTCTAGTCCAAAAACAATGATTGGGGAAGAGTTATACCATATGTATGTAATAAATTCCCTATTTTTGTTGTCACATATAACTCAACCTCCATATTTTGAGGTTCTATTTTAATAGTTATACTAAACACAGAAGACATGAGATAATGCATAGAACCATAATCAAATATTACATTTTTAATCTAAAATGAATAACCATTGTAATTATATCCACATTGTTGTATGGATCGACCTCAGTAGTGGTGATTGATTAATTAATTCCTTGTTGACTTTTAGGTTGTTTATGATTGCCTCTGAAAACCCTTGTCTTAGTGAAATGGTTCACATAATTCCCAACTTCCTTGTAGTTGAAACACTATACTACTGGATGAGCATTGATATTAACCTTCATTTATTCTTCCACATTAGTGGAATTCTTCATATTCATTTAAAAGTTCTTAGACGTATGTCCCATTATTATACATTTGAAGTAATTCTTTTTTCTCTTTAGATAGTTCCCATGATACTTTTTCCCACAATGTTGACACGTTGGATGTTCGGTCTTCTTCCTATCATGGTATTTATTTACTGAACCTCAAATATAAGACTCAATTTTCTAATTTTATACTAGTACCTTGAGACCATTGAGAGTCACGAATCTCCATATTTTCCTTAATTAAACGAAAACAAATCTCTTAATAACCATTGATGTCTCTAATTTACAACTGATTTTATAGACTTAGCTTTAGTCCTATTAGGAAATTATCCACCTTACTTTCAGAGTTCATGAAAAATCTAACGACATATCTTGAAAGCTGTGTAATGTTTTCTTCATATGCCCGGATGGAGTCCTCTTTATTTAGTATAAGTCTAAGGAATTCTATTTCCATCTTGTGATAGAGGTTTTAGAAAAAAAATATTTATGTAAAAACATTTTTTTGAATTCCTCCCAATCAATCAAATCAATTTCCACCTTGGACTTCATATTTTTTATCAATGTCCACCGCTGATCAGCTTCCCCATCAAAACTGTAGAACTCTAACATGACTTTTTCTTATTTTGAGCACTATAGGATAGATAATATATTTTCATTGGACATAATCCACTATTATAGGAGGAAGGGATTAGTAGATGCACTAAACATGAGAGTCCTTTTATGTTTGAAGGATTCAATGATAGCTTTCGCTTTCCTCAGAGAAGGTGGGTGTTCCACACGATTCAAGTTATTACACAAAACATGAGATAGATGAGCCAATACGGTTATAACGTTTTGATAACCCATTCCCATCATATTTGGAATATCAATAATACAATCATAACATTTCCTAACACATTTATTTTTAAAATGTGTTCTTGTATTTCCCACTATTAACTACGAAAATAAATTTTCAATTAGGGAGCTTGAATACATAGATAATAAGAATAAAAGGAAACATTGAACATAAAATAATATACTTAAAAATGAAAATTATATCTTATATTTTGATTCAGTAGGTTTTAATATAGGTTATCCATGATCTGTTTCCTATCATATATTTTCTTATGAGAAGTATTTTGTTCTATTAATAATGGTTCGTAATGAGATTATTGATTCACCAAGGAACATTTTCTTAGAGAGTAAAACTAGGTGTGTATCAGGGCCTCTTTTCATGTTCTAGGTTACCCTAAGTCAATTATGGAATTCCTTTTCTGAGTTTATACTCATAGGTACATCTATTCTAGAACCACATATACATGTAGTATCTACAGTGGGTTGTATCTTCTCAAAAAACCACTTACTCTATAATTACTAAAACATAGGTATGTTTTCTTAGAAAATTTATTATCTAGAAGGTTCTCACTAAATTTCTCTAGTCCCAATCTTCAAAAAAAAATTCTCCAATACCAGCTATACTGACCCCAAACTTTTACACATATCCTTATATGTTCTTTTGAATAATTAAACAACATATCAGAAGACATGGATTGTAAAGTCAAGTGTCTATAGGATTAGGTACATAATTAAATGTCATAAAACACCTTTTATTTAATCTCCACTTTGATCTCATAACTTCCATTATTCTGATGCATCTATAAAGGATAACCTTGGGATAACATGCACAAAAGGATGAGCTGAAATCCTAGTAAGGGAACCAAAATAATAATGAATCTTACTACATGGTGTAAAAATTATAACATAATGATATAAAAATACATGGAAAATGAGTATATAAAGGGAATAATAACTTATAAAACATGGGATAATATATTCATGGAATACTAGAAATGATGCAACAACATAAAACAAGACTTTATAACGAGTCAAGGCTCATTACATATAAAAGAGCATGAGTTTATGTCAACTACCAAGGCCATTTCACATAGAGCACTAGTCAAGGATAACCACCAAGATCATTACACAAAATGTCTAATGTGAGTAAAAATTTCCCATTTGATTGAATATATAACTTAGTGCACCCATCATAATATTTTCAATAATATTTTAGTCACATATTGAATCATACATAAGAAATCAAACAAAAACATAAGAGTTACCCAAAAAATTAATTGGGATCATGATAATGTCATAAATGATAATAAATGGGTGTATCAGGAAAGTTTACATTAATGAAAGGAATTAAATCATTTATGTAAACTAATAATGTAATGTAGGAATATATAATGATTAGTTATGTGAAACTGAGGTGACAACATGTAAAATTAGTTTTTAAGAATCTATAGAATTGAAACATTTTTGTACAGTTTATGGAAAATATTTATGATCATTTAAATATTAAAACAAGATAATATTTTATATTAAACTATATTTGAACCCATCATGTTTAACAAATAATTGTGTTATTTTTTAAAAAATAACGATGGCTTAAACATATTATAGAGTGCACTTGAAATTGGTTAGGAATTCAAGAATTTCTCTTAAATCGAGCATTCGTATAAGAAAGCATTGAGTAAGAAACCTTATAAAAACATGTATATCATAGAAAGATAAGGATTTGTGTATCATGATACATGATTTTGGAATATAATAATAAAATTTAAAATAAAAAAAAAAAATTAATAGAGTGTTATATTTGGAAAAAAAATAAAGAGTAACCAGAAGGAATAATGTTGGTTCAGGTAGATTATCTTTCCCTAAGTATAAAGTAGTTCATGAATTGATAATAATATGATGGATAATAAAATTAGGTTTGTTAATTAATAATTTAAAATCTCTTTATACATTTATTTGATTTATTATAACTTTATATTGTTGAATTTTTGATTTTATGGTGGGTTAAGATATTCACATTCATCATTTGGGTGTGATGGTTTCCGTGGTTTTCATGATTAGTTTACTTTTATATTTTTATTAATGGTCATGTAAAGTGAGATAAATTATCCATAATTGAACTTATATGTTATTAAAGATCTTATAGAGGTTAAATTGTTCTAATATATCATTTTTATGTCATAATTATAAGTCATGAGATAAAACATTAATGATAATGGTTTGGATTAATTTTTAGTTTTGTGTTCACAATGGATTATTTTTATAAATAAATATCAAGTGTTCAAAATGATTCCAGAACATTAAATATGATAAAATAAAAAAATTATAATCTGGTACAACCATAAAAATGGATTCATGATCATCCATTAATATTGTAAATGAAATTGAAAACATGGTCATCATTGAATGTGATAAATAAACAAATCACAGATGATGTGTCATTCTTACAATAAATGATGGGGGAAGATAGATGATGAAGAATTATTCCATTATAATAACAAAATTACTTTATATGTATGTTACATAAGTTAATATAAAATTAGGATTTAGGGAGGTGAGGAGATAAAAAGAAAATAAATATCCTTAAAATGAAATAAATGAAACAGAAAGAGGTATTTACATCATGAATTTATCATCCTTGATAGCATTCATAGGGAAGAGGTTTTGTAATTTTGATTCAACTAAGATATATTAGAAATGTGTAATGTTATTTGAACGATTGTTTATCATAATATGGTCATGGTTCAAGGATTTAGTGGTGTGAGGAGAAGAGGTGGTGATGGGTGGTGTTTATAGTGGAGGGGATAAGTGTTTTCTCAACATTATATTAATTGGATTATTATTTTTCTCAAGAGAAGAAATAGATTTGATTATTGAGACTAAAAATACTAATCAGATCATGCGAGTTTGAACCAATGGTTCGTAATTCAGACATACATCATCTATGACTCTATAATTAAAGTATTTAGAATTTATCTTAAATCATCATATTATATTATTCACAAAAATTCAAGTATTTCTGAAAAATACCAAAAAATATCCCTCACTAACTTTTATTCTGTAGAATTAAATATTGAATTCCATTTTATGAGTATAATTTTCTATATATCAGAAATATATTTCTAAATTAAAATCATAATTTAATTGAAAATACAGATTTTATATTTACAAATTATTTTATAACACTTCGATAAAATTAATAATGTCTCATAACATTTTCTTGTAATCATAATAAATCAAAACAATAATTTATGAATACATTTTAGGAAAATATTTTTTATTTTAATTTATTAATTTTTCAATAAAATTGTAATTAAATATTTATGACTTACAAAAATACCAACACATAATTAATTATTTTTGAAAATATTCATTTACTTATACTATGGTATAATTATATAATATTTTCACTTATAAGAAATTTAAATTTTATTCATACATTAAGTTTTGAGTTTACAATTACATTGGTCGGTTAACTATTCATAAGGGTCACATTAATCTACAAATGGTCAGGATAGTATTTCATAATGATAGGTTCCTTAACTTCTAGAAATGCATTTTGTCTCATTAATTCATCATTTATAATGTTTTAAGTATATTCCTAATGTGATTTTAATGTCATTATACAACAAGAAATAATTATAAAAAAGTAATTTCTTTTGATATAAATCTAGATCGTTACAGTTATATGGTGAGTGGCATCAAAATAGTACATCAAAAATCAAACTGATCACAAACCATCTAATGAAATAATAAGGATGGTATCATAATGACATATCAAAATGTATCATAATTAAAATATGGTTTCCTTTCATTGATTAATATCAAAATCATTACATACAATCATGATGAAAATATGCATTTTTTACTTTGTAAACCACATTTAAAAACTAAATATTTCAAGAATATAAGAAAAATAACTTCATTAAGAAAAATCATAGATACATATAATGTAATATTCTAATCAATGATTTCTCGGGAAAGATGTAATGTCTCTTCATGACATATAATATCAAAAAAATATTCCATAAACATTTCTTATGAAAAGTAATATAGTTTCTCATTCATAAAATTATAGGAGGATTCCTTTTATTTTTTAAGTAATAATGGGTAAAAATTAATTTAAACAATCATCGTTAAATATTGAAAACATTATTTAAAACATTTTATGAAATCATGTATATGAGAGAGAAAATATTTTCTGATATAGAGATAAATGATCTTGATTTTCTTTAAAAATATTGTCACAAACCATCCACCTGGGCCTGCGTCGGGACTACCCCAAGTTCACCTTCTATATGCAAGGGGATGGCAACAATCACCGAGTAGGCATATCCCAAAAGGGAAGGTATTTGAATTTAAACATTTACACATGAATGAAGCTCAAACTAAGGAAATTAAACACAAAGTAAACAAAAATTGTCATTTAGAAAACTACTGATAGTAGAGTGTAACTGAAAGTACAAAGGAGCCAAAATACACTCCCAAAACCACAACAGAAAGTACAATTTCCAAAATCCGTCCCCTTGAGACCATACCTGAAGGGTAAGTTGAGGTAGATACCTAGAGACATATAAGTCAATCCATCTGTACCATCTCACCGAGCACCACCTGGTCCCAAAAAACCCTGGTCCCCATCGAAGCGTCGATCATCTTCACAAGTAAGGACACATGCAAGTGAGCCCCATGTAGGGGAAGTAACACAATACTCAGTAGGGATCACAAACGACATTAAAAAGACCACAAAGAAGGACCAAATAGTATGATTGCATATAAAAAGAACATATCCAATATAAATCACACCATTTATAACTCAAATTATAGAAATTGAGATTACCAGTCGTAGAGATGATTCTTCTTATACTGTTGAGGGACTCATCCCTGATGAGCCCCCGAGGTCTGCTTGTTTTCTAAACCAATGAAGTCCACTCATCTGCTCAACCACTAAGGTACACTAATTTTTTGAACCACTAAGGTACACTCATATGAATAACCACTGAGTCACGTTGGTATTCTAAACAACTCACATACACTCATATGCTAAACCACTAAGGCACACTCAAATGCCAAAACACTAAGGTATAATCCTATGTTGACCCACTAAGGAACACACGTATGCCAAACCACTGAGGTAATCTCATCCTTTGAGCCACTAAGGTACACTGATATGTTGAACCATTGAGGAATGGTCGTATGCAGAACTACTATGGTACACTCATGTATTGAACCACCTAGTCACGTTCCTATGCGGAACCGCTATGGTATGCAATAATGATGAACCACTAAAGCATGGTCGTATGATGAACCACTAAGTTACACTCGGTTTCTGAAAAACTAAGGCATTCTCGTATGTTGAACCACTGAGGTATTATCATAAACTGAACCAGTAAGGTACGGTCGTCATATCTACCATGTCACAGCTAGCCATAGCATTCCTTCTCTCTTGTGTAGTTGATTTCGATAGAATCTACTCCTACAGCCATCAGTCATAACTCAACTATCACTGAATCTCATATAGAGTATTCCCAACAAACCTTCTTAACCCAAGGGTCCCAATTCCAAAGAGAGAATTTAAATCAGACTATATTCTGAATGATTTTGGTATTTTAGTAAATAGGGACCGATTACGTCTATGACCTGACCGACTTGGTTGGACGACCTGACCAACTCGGCCAGGGGGTCCGACAAGACCTGACCTAGTTATTCTAACACAACCTGACCCAGTTGGGTTTGGTTTGGCTCAATCCGGCCTTTCCACTAGTCGAGGCCCATTGGGACTTCCTGGTCCTTGCCTGGTGTGGCCCTGGATCTAGCCCTCTAGGTCAACTAGTGACCCGGTTTCATTCATCCCTGCCCGCACTGGTGGGATAGTTCTGTCAGTAGCCCAGGACACCCAACATCCCGGTCCAACCTGTCGGCTAGAACCACATAGGCGGGCCTACTTTCTTCCATTATTGATTCTCGAGGCATCCGAGGCATCATTCCACCCAACCAGCTTCAGTTGGCTACTTATTTTCCCCATGTGGTCTAGCAGGGACTGTGTGCCACATGCTCATCGTGCACTGCTAACGTGATGCCCAAGCGGTGAAAACCTACCACACCACCATGCCCTACCTAGCCACAAACTCTAGTGCCTCATTTATCCATCAGGGCATGCCGACACATGCCACTGCTGTTGGTCACCTATGCTGCTGGTAATGTCTTCTATGGGCCACCGGGTCCACTGCATTTGCCCGATTCTCGAACCGTCTATTCCATAAAACATCCCTGTTGACTGCCATCTCTTTTACAACCATGAGGTCACCTTTCAATCAATTTTAGGGTTTGGTCATGAAGAACACTAGAATTTCCAAATGGAAAAAATTGTCCTTTGTTTGTGGCGGCTCAGATTTTTTCTCAATAGATGAAATATAAAGCATATAAATTAATCACAATAATTTTAATCTCATTATCAACCCAAAAAAGGATTTCCCAACCCTAGAAAGTAAATATATTGGTGGATCAACTTGTTAGAGAGTTGATCCATGATCATCATTTAGAGTGGAGGATGTGGGAAAATTGTCACACATATTTAAACCCATTCCTCGGAAATGAAATTTCACTAAGATGGTCTTTTTTCATCGTTCATTGATCTTTAATCTATAATAAACTCTCCAAGGGTGTATTCACCATTTTCCGATTCATCGGCCCTCATAATTGGAGAGGTTTTCCGTCTTCGTTTGTCGTCTACACCCACCAAACCCTCAGAGCATTTCCCTGATTTTTCCAAAAAAATTGGTTTTCTTATTAGACTATTAATTGATGAAACACAAATAATTGTTTATGTTACTCTACATTTTAGTGTCATTATGATGACTCATTAATGATTTTCATTAATGTGATTCATCATCGACTCGTCACTCCACCGCAACACTAACATGCCACTGCTCAATGAAGAAGAAAACAATTAAAATAATTTTTAAGTAATTTTTTTATTAAATAAAAAAAATTAACTATCACTCTTGACCCACATCAGTCGAGGTTAATATCTATATATAAGTCCCCAGCCTTAAATATTACATAATCTTGAGTTATCACAAGATTACACGTTGAGGATCTTTTCTGGTTTAGAGTTTTAGAGAATTAGTTCATGAAACTTGCATTACATTCCACATTTAAACAAAGTGGTTACATAAAAGACAGTATTCATTCATCCCATCAACTGAAACATATTTAAAATAAAACATGGATTATTTCATGACACATCCTTGACACTATCATCACATCATTTAACCTTCCCTTGACCTGTGAAAAACATTTCAAAAACATGGGATGAGCATAAAAAGCTCAGTAAGGGATATAAAAATATGGAAAGTAAACATGAGTACATGTATACATAAGAATGAAATCATACTCTACCCATCATGAATAAATCATAGAAATCATAAGACATAAAAGGTAACTTGAGGCATTAATAACATTCTTACATAGGGAGTAACCCTCTTGGTTACGTTTGGAATACCCATCACAATATATTTCCTAAATCTCTTCGGAGAAACCTTAACGTTTCACTCCTTTGAGTTACCCAATGCATTGGAGAGCTATATCGGGCTCACCCACCCTTAGTTTTTCACGGAACCACCAGTTTTCATAACAATGCCCAAGAACCATAACATAAATGTATCACATAAAACATGCATAAAGGAAATATAACATTTCCACATTTCAATCACAATATAACATTTTAGGATATTGAAATAATGAATCTATTAGAAAAACCATTTTCAAAACCATATAAAACATTTAATAAAGAGATTTTTGAATCAATGTGTCCCATACCACCTTGAAGATTTTAACATTTTAAACCATTAATATCCATATAAATAAATCCTTAAAAACCATTTAGAAAACATGGATATTAATAAGAACAGATCATTAAAACATTTAAAGCGATATTTTTGTTAAAGGGTTTTTACCAAAATTAGAGACACTTGAATTGAGGAATAACATTTAATCAAAACTTTATAATATCATGAGAATAAGTGGATTCATTATATAATATTCCAAAGGACCGTATATACACCATATAAGAGTGAATTGGTGCTTAACAACAATGAAGTCTCAATAGAGTCGTAAAATGTGATGAAATCCCTTATAAAGAAGGCATCCTTAAATTAAGGATAAATCAATCTCAAAATTATGTGTGACAAATATAAATACACCCAATATAATTGGATATTAAGTGTAAAACAATAAAATTTCATTCACACATATTCAAAGGATGACATATTCAATAACAACATGTTGAACCCAAAGAAATCGAAATTGGGTTAAAAAGTTCCCATGGTAAAATTCAACAGCCTAACGGCGTCACTTCAAAATTCAGAAAATGAGTTGATGGGAGATAAAAAGGGAATATAATCACATGGAAATAAAATTTACATCAATCAGGATATAGAAGAACATATCCCAACATAATAGTATGTGAATTAAAAGACATAACAAACGAAGTCTTTTAAAAAGAGGAGGGTGAAAGGTTCCCTTACCGACATGGGTATCTTTCGAAACGTACACCTCGTGAAAGAAGGACAATACAACATTGATGTAAAAACTCATAAAAGAAGATATATTACACAATGAGTAAAAGAATGGGCAGTACATACACCACTCAATGTAAATTGTGGAAAATGTAGAATAAATCTCACGGGAATAAAAGTGAGATGAAAAATCACTTACGAAAACTCAGCAGCCTAACGACGCCACTTGAAACCTCCAAAAATGGATTGAAGAGATCAAATAGGGTATCTCATCACATAAAAATAAAATTTACATCAAGATGAATATAAAAGGAAATCCCCCATCATAAAAAAATAGGAGCTTAAAAGAAGTGACATAAAGGAGAGTACTTAAAAAGAAAGAGAGAGGTCAGATCTCTTACGAAAATTCGGCAGCCTAACGGCGCCACTCAAAACTTCCAAAATGGATTGATGAGAGAGAATAGGGTCTCTCATCACATGAACATAATAAGTACGTTATGAGTAATATAAAAGAACATCCCAATCATAAGAAAGATGAGCTTGAAAGTAATGACATAAAAGAGTGTACTTAAAAAGAAAGAGAGTTGTAGGATCCCTTACCTCAGGTCCGACTTGACTCGATCGTTCTTTAACGTCCTGAATAATAAACTTGAGTTAGTTTCTACTTTATTAAGAACCTTTTACAATTTCACTATTCCTTTTATATCAATTATTGACATGTTATAAACATTATGTAATCATTTAAGTTAATAATGTTTGTTTTGTCGATATTTGGTTCTTAAGTCAAAAGTGGACTTCTTACAATTACATGTTGTTCGTGTGGTCAAAGGTTATTTATATCCAGAATGCCATTCCTGATTTGGATATCATATATATCATATATATCTAGAATATACATGTATTTATAATATCACATAATCATTTAGAGGTAAGAAATGAAATGCACCGTTCATGGAGACAGTAAGCCGTACGTACGCATGAACGCAAATTTCATTTCTTTGTCATATTAATGGAATTAAAACTAAATGAGAGGTATGTATATTTTAATTCCAGAATTATATTCATCATTTAGATGTATCATTCATCATATATATCCATTATATACATGTACTTATAATAAAAAATTACATTTGGGGATAAGAAATGAAATGCACCGTTCATGGAGACGGTAAGCTGTACGTACGCATGAACGCTACTTTCATTTCTATCTCATACTTTAATGGAAAGAAATAATGATATAGATGTATATAATAATTCCAGTATAACATAATATATATTAAATCCATCCTTTATACGTCCCACGTATGGGATTAACGAATCACATCACTTTGAGGGGGTGGTAGTCCGCACTTCCGAAAATGAAGATATCGCTTATACCCATAATGGAAGCCATAAAAGTAATCCAAAAATGAAAAATACAGAAGATTAAGTAAAACATAAACATATTATATATCATATATAAAAATAGTGACATCATAATGGCCACCATTGAAGGTGTTAAATGAGTATTGAACAATCATCGTTTTGGGAGGCAGAATTTCGCCATCCACGGAAACCGTATGTTCTTTAACCACTTGATATAGTTGTGTGAGAGTGTAGCTCGAATAAATATTTTAAAAACATCCGAGTATATTTAAGATACTTGTGTTGTTACAAAATAAGTAAATAAAAAGAGTTTAGGGGGTTGGAGAAGCAAAATAAAACAAATGAACATGAGAGAATGAATTACCTTTAAAAGTGTAACTCCTTTTGATTTGAGCCTAAAGGCTTCCTTTGAAAAGATTCTGCCCAAAGGGAATCCTATAGGATGAGGAGAGGGATGTGGAGAGATTAAATGGTCAGGGTATGGCAGAGCCAAAGGCTTTAGGAGTGTGTGAAATGAGGTAGAGGAGGGGGCCTTTTATAAGAGGTGAGGAGGGGCACTTTTTGAAATCATGAAACTATTATTTTATTTTCAAAAATGTTTCGAATTTCTAAGGTCCCACATTGATATATTTCGAAGATAAGATGATAAGGCTTCGAAATATTCCCATCCAATAGTTTTTGGACAAGTGTAGGTCTTAGATATTATATTATCGTTTCATTTTATTTAAACTGTTCATTAATGAGGTCATCGCTGCATCATCATGATGTCATAAATAATTTAATTTATTTAAAGTCTAAAAATTATAAAAAAAATACAATGATGTAGGAAATCTATTGAGATTTCCAATTCCAATTTAATATCAAAAATATGATCTTTATAACCCCATGTAAAAATTGTTTTTGTAAAATAACTCATGTTTGTGTCATTTTTACTTTAAAATTAAATAAAAGGTTATTTATGTCATTTCCCAACCAATGTGGATCTATGGGGTCCCCAAGTTGACCCATGGATTTTTTTGGTCGGCCATGACACAACCAATGAGGGTAGGACTTGTGTCAAGTTCATTTCATATTATTAAAACATTACTTTTACCTTAAACTACACTAATTACCTCTCATCGCGATTAAAAACTTAATAAGTTACTATTCACCAAAAAATTATTTTTATCCCATTGAACCACATATTACTTATTAATGACAACCATGTATGTCAGATTTTTGAAATTTAATACACATTAGTGGTAAACTTTCATTTAACTGAAAAATCAGTTTTCTTGATTACCATTTAGTGGTTTCACTATTCATCAAAAATTGGAGTTTTTCAGAAAATTACAAAAAATTCACTCTAAGATATATTCAATATTCCGAATTCAAAAATGAAGTCTATTTTAATACATTCAAAACATATAAGTTACATTAATTGATTTAATAATTAAATCCCGCTGTGAGAGCAAATAGTGTGTTTTTAAAAAACAATAAGTACCAAAAGATTGACACCAGTTTAAGTCTAATTTCAAAGTGAAATTGATTCCAATGACCACCATTGGATTAAATGCTAAACATATATTCAGATTACAAATTAAGAAAAATTCAAAAGATAATCTAATCATATAAATAAATTAGATTAAAAAGAGGTTTTGAATTAAAATACAACATTTTACACTATTCATTAAAAAATGAACTTTATCGGAAAGATACCAAAAATTTACACAAAGTAAATTTTGATGTCCCGATTCTTAAGAAGAGTTTTATTTTGCCCAATAGAATGTTTATGTGTGAACAAAACTATATTTAATGACGGTTCGCCATCAAAAGGCGATAAGTGAACCTTTAGTCAAAACTAGGGCATATACGCCTAAAAATGGAATTATTTCCGAATTTAAAGCCTCTATCTTTTATTGGATAAATGTAAAATCATTTAAAAACATATATAATCATATTTTAGTTATTTCTATCTATCCATCCAATACAACAACTACATGTTAACTACCATTTAATATAATATTATTAGAGTGCAACGTAAGATTCCCAAGAAACTCGTTGTTGCATGTTGGGTACGCCATCGAGCATAGTGTCCCCTTTAAAGTCATATTAATATTTTTTTCACAAATATGGATAATATGAAAATGTCATATTCTTTATTTACCTGGGGTGTTACATCCTTCCCCCCTTTTGGGAATTGCGTCCTCGCAATTTTTAATATTGAGCTTGGAAACATCCTTGAACGTCCCACATCGGAACAAGAGTCGGTAAAACAATCACTTTAAAATAAAGGAAGATAAGTACAGAGGTCACCCGAGTTAACCCATACTAGGATTCCATGTATAAAAACATTGACTTGGAAGAAAAATCAAAGGGTCATGTTCTTGAGGAAGAGTGATAGTAAACTTGTCTAGGAGAAAGTTAACAATGAGAAAATCACAAACTTGTGATGGGTTAGACGGTATTCGATTCCCCAGTAGGAAAAGCTAATAGAAAACATTTTTGTGTTAAGTTACTTTTTATTGAGGAATTTATTCATAAGGAAACATAATCACTTATCATGTTGACTTTCTACTTTTACTAGATTCCTTAATCAAACTCATATATTTTTTTTCCAAAGTACATGTTTTTAGGGAGACTAGTTCACATTAAGAGTACTATAATCAACTTATAGAGAATCCACTAATCCACCAAAGAGAACTATATAATTCCCATGTCATTAGGCTTTAACCAAAACCAAAACCAAAAAGGTTATTACAAGGTCAGATAATCCAAAAAAGGATAACCCTTTAAAAAGAAAATCTATGCTTAATCTCCAAAATTTGTCCAACAAAACCCAAAATTCAACGAGGACCATCCGATAAACAATTTTTCCACAAAATACTTCAATGTAAACCAAACTAATATTGAAACCCAAATATTTTAAGGATTTAGTCACATAGTCTTCCAAGTTAAATCGTAACATTTATCTCCAAACAACATCAGTTGCTCCTAAAGTCTCGTATTGAAAAGTAATTAACCTAATCACATATCCTCCATGATAGGTTAATCATTTTCATAAATAACCCAAAATCATCTTACTCTTAATTGATAAAATCATATAACTAGAAAGAATCATTCAAACTAACCAGGGACTTCACGTAGTCCAGTGGTAGGCGATAAATACCAGTTGCACTTTGGTTGTGTGTTCGATTCCCGCAGCTTTGTCCGACGTGACAGGTAGTCACATGGTCTGCGTGTTATAATTTTTCCAAAACTATATAATTCTTAAAACATTCCCCAAAATGAGATAAAATCTTCAAAGGTGATCATAACATATTTTAACCTCAAGTTTATCTCGTGCCTTTCATTTTCCATCATAACATATAATAACCCATAATTACCTCAAAATTAAGGATCATATAAACCCAAATGGTTCTTTATAACTATGTCCACAAAAGAAAAGATAACTATTCCTTGAATACAATTTTCCTATATTAAACATCAGGGTTACACATAATATAAAAAGCCTTCTAATGTAACCCCATCATCAAAAGAGACTAAATACTATTAATAATTTCACCATAACTCTTGAAGCCCTTATATGTTGACATCTTACTCATTCAACATTCTTCATGATCCATTAACCATTCCTTTCCAACTTATTCCTAAATACATCTTTCCTACAAACAAAATCATGAATCATATCCTATGATTCCAAAATTGGAAAACAATAGTCATGAAATAATACATACCTTTGATTGGTCATTGTCAGTTTCTTCATCCTCAATCGGAATGGCATTAGTTATTGGTAAACGAACATTTGTACACTCTTGGTGATCCCATTTACGAAACTTCTTCATTGGACATGTGTTTGCATAATGACCATGCACACCACATTTAAAACATTCAATTGATCCCTCAGAAAGAACTTCTTTCCCTTTCCTCAAGTCAACTGGATGCTTCCTTTTTCCATTGCAGGTTCATGATTTATGACCTTCATTTCCACATCTATAGCATATTCCTGTCCCTTTGAGACATTTTCCTAGGTGTTTCTTTCCACATCTTTGACACATAGGTTTCTGAACACACTTACCTTTATGATTATTACTTGTACGTCCGTAGGGATTTGTTTCTCGCATATATGATGCCTTAGAGAAATCTCCAAGGTTTAGGTGGTCAATCATGACTCCAGATAGTTGGTTAAGGATAATCACAAGAGTTTTCATTGCAGCTCCCTTATCATTCAGTTGATTGCTCAAAAAACTGTCACAGTTTCCTTCACATCCACTGTTACGTTGGTGCCTGCTAGATCCAACCATTTAATAAAACCAAAAAGGTCAGTGTGAGTATATAAAAAAAACCATCATGTACTAATGAGGAAGTTAAACACTAAGATATACTTACTCATTAACTTTATCTAAAACTAGGACTCTTTCTGAAATCATAACCATTATGGTAATGTCACTTATGCTTAAAGAATACCCTAACCTCTAAAGTTATCTAAACCGACCTTTGATACCAACTATAAGGCCCCAGCCTTAAATCTTACATAATCTTGAGTTATCACAAGATTACACGTTGAGGATCTTTTCAGGTTTAGAGTTTTAGAGAATTAGATCATGAAACATGCATTACATTCCACATTTAAACAAAGTGGTTACATAAAAGACAGTATTCATTCTTCCCATCAATGGAAACATAATTAAAATAAAACATGGTTTCTTTCTGGACACATCCTTGACACTATCATCACATCATGTACCCTTCCCTTGACCTGTGAAAAACATTTCAAAAACATGGGATGAGCATAAAAATCTCAGTAAGGGATATAAAAATATGGAATGGAAACATGAGTACATGTATACATAAGAATGAAATCATACTCTACCCATCATGAATAAATCATAGAAATCATAAGACATAAAAGGTAACATGAGGCATTCATAACATTCTTACGTAGGGAGTAACCCTCTTCGTTACGTTTGGAATACCCATCACAGTATATTCCCTAAATCTCTTTGGGGAATCCTTAACGTTTCACTCCTTCGCGTTACCCAATGCATTGGAGAGCTATATCGGGCTCACCCGCCCTAAGATTATCACGGAACCACCCGTTTTCATAACAATGCCCAAGAACCATAACATAAATGTATCACATAAAACATGCATAAAGGAAATATATAATTTCTACATTTCAATCACAATATAACATTTTAGGATATTGAAATAATGAATCCATTAAAAAAACCATTTTCAAAACCATTTAAAACATTTAATAAAGAGATTTTTGAATCAAAGTGTCCCATAACACCTTGACGATTTTAACATTTTAAACCATTAATATCCATATAAATAAATCCTTAAAAACAATTTAGAAAACTTGGATATTAATAATAACAAATCATTAAAACATTTAAAGCGATATTTTGGTTAAAGGGTTTTTACCAAAATTAGAGACACTTGAATTGAGGAATAATATTTAATCAGAACCTTATAATATCATGAGAATAAATGGATTCATGATATAATATTTCAAAGGACCGTATATACACCATATAAGATTGAATTGGTGCATAACAACAATGAAGTCTCAATAGAGTTGTAAAATGTGATGAAATCCCTTACAAAGAATGCATCCTTAAATTAAGGATAAATCAATATCAAAATTATGTGTGAAAAATATAAATAAACCCAATATAATTTGATATTATGTGTAAAACAATAAAAGTTCATTCACACATATTCAAAGGATGACATATTCAATAACAACATGTTGAACCCAAATATATCGAAATTGGGTTAAAAAGTTCCCTTGGTAAAATTTGACAGCCTAACGGTGTCACTTCAAAAATTCAGAAAATGAGTTGATGAGAGATAAAAAGGGAATCTCATCACTTGGAAATAAGATTTACATCAATCGGGATATAGAAGAACATATACCAACATAATAGTATGTGAATTAAAAGACATAACAAACGATGTCTTTTAAAAAGAGGAGGGTGAAAGGTTCCCTTACCGACATGGGTATCTTTCGAAACGTACACCTCGTGAAAGAAGGACAATAAAAAATTGATTTAAATAATCATAAAAGAAAGTATATTACACAATGAGTAAAATAATGGGAAGTACATACACCACTCAAAGGGAATTTTGGCAAATGTAGCATAAATCTCACGGGAATAAAAGTGAGATGAAAAATCACTTACGAAAACTCGGCAGCCTAACGGCGCCACTTGAAACCTCCAAAAATGGATTGATGAGATCAAATAGGGTATCTCATCACATTAAAATAAAATTTACATCAAGAAGAATATAAAAGAACATCCCCCATAATAAAAAAAAGAGGATCTTAAAAGAGGTGACACAAAGGAGAGTACTTAAAAAGAAAGAGAGAGGTTAGATCTCTTACGAAAATTCGGCAGCCTAACGGTGCCACTCAAAACTTCCAAAATGGATTGAGGAGAGAGAATAGGGTATCTCATCACATGAACATAATAAGTACAGTAGGATTAATATAAAATAACATCCCAATCATAAGAAATATGAGCTTAAAAGAGGTGACATAAAAGAGTGTACTTAAAAAGAAAGAGAGTTGTAGGATCCCTTACCTCGGGTCCGACTTGACTCGATCGTTCTTTAACGTCCTGAATAATAAACTTGAGTTAATTTATACTTTCTTAAGAACCTTTTACAAGTTCAATATTCCTTTTATATCAATTATTGACATGTTATAAACATTATGTAATCATTTAAGTTAATAATGTTTGTTTTGTCGATATTTGGTTCTTAAGTCGAAAGTGGACTTCTTACAATTACATGTTGTTCGTGTGGTAAAAGGTTCATTATATCCAGAATTCCATTCCTGATTTGGATATCATATATATCATATTTATCTAGAATATACATGTATTTATAATATCACATAATCATTTAGAGGTATGAAATGAAATGCACCATTCATGGAGACGGTAAGCCGTACGTACGCATGAACGCTACTTTCATTTCATTGTCATATTAATGGAATTAAAACTAAATGAGAGGTATGAATATTTTAATTCCAGAATTATATTCATCATTTAGATGCATCATTCATCATATATATCCATTATATACATGTACTTGTAATAGTACATTACATTTGGGGATAAGAAATGAAATTCACCATTCATGGAGACGGTAAGCCGTACGTACGCATGAACACTACATTCATTTCTATCTCATACTTTAATGGAAAGAAATAATGATATCGAGGTATATAATAATTCCAGTATAACATCATATATATTAAATCCATCCTTTATACGTCCCACGTATGACATTAATGAATCACATCACTTTGAGGGGGCGGTAGTCCGCACTTCCTAAAATGAAGATATCGCTTATACCCATAATGGAAGCCATAAAAGTAAGCCACAAATGAAAAATACATAAGATTAAGTAAAACATAAACATATTATATATCATATATAAAAATAGTGACATCATAATGGCCACCTTTGAAGGTGTTAAATGAGTATTGAACAATCATCGTTTCGGGTGGCAGAATTTCGCCATCCACGGAAACCGTATGTTCTTTAACCATTTGATGTAGTTGTGTGAGAGTGTAGCTCGAATAAATCTTATAACAACAACCTAGTATATTTAAGATACTGTTGTTGTTACAAAAGAAGTAAATAAAAAGAGTTTAGGGGGTTGGAGAAGAAAAATAAAACAAATGAACATGAGAGAATGAATTATCTTTAAAAGTGTAACTCCTTTTGATTTGAGCCTAAAGGCTTCCTTTGAAAGGATTCTGCCCAAAGGGAATCCTATAGGATTAGGAGAGGGATGTGGAGAGAGTAAATGGGCAGGGTATGGCAGAGACAAAGGCTTGAGGAGTGTGTGAAATGAGGTAGAGGTGGGGCCTTTTATAAGAGGAGAGGAGGGGCACTTTTTGAAATCATGAAACTATTATTTTATTTTCAAAAGTGTTTCGAATTTCTAAGGACCCACATTGATATATTTCGAAGATAATATGATAAGGCTTCGAAATATTCCCATCCAATAGTTTTTGGACAAGTGTAGGTCTTAGATATTATATTATCGTTTCATTTTATTTAAACTGTTCATTAATGAGGTCATCGCTGCATCATCATGATGTCATAAATAATTTAATTTATTTAAAGTATAAAAATTATAAAAAAAATACAATGATGTAGGAAATCTATTGAGATTTCCAATTCCTCTTTAATATCAAAAATATGATCTTTATAACACAATATACAAATTTTTTTTGTAAAATAACTCAAGTTTGTGTCATTTTTACTTTAAAATTAAATAAAAGGTTATTTATGTCATTTCCCAACCAAAGTGGATCTATGGGGTCCCCAAGTTGACCCATGGCTTTTCTTGGTCGGCCAAGACACAACCAATGAGGGTAGGACATGTGTCAAGTTAATTTCATATTATTAAAACATTATTTTTACCTTAAACTACACTAATTACCTCTAATCGCGATTAAAAACTTAATAAGTTACTATTCACCAAAAAAATATTTTTATCCCATTGAACCAAATTTTACTTCTTAATGACAACCATGTATGTCAGATTTTTGAAATTCAATACACATTAGTGGTAAAATTTCATTTAACTAAAAAATCAGTTTGCTTGATTACCACTTAGTGGTTTCACTATTCATCAAAAATTGGAGTTTTTCAGAAAATTAACAAAAATTCACTCTAAGATATATTCGATATTCCTAATTCAAAAATGAAGTATATTTTACAAAATTAAAAACATATAAGTCACATTAATTAATTTAATAATTAATTACCGCTGTCAGAGTAATTAGCGTGTTTTTATAAAACAACAAGTATCAAAAGATTGACACCAGTTTAAGTCTAATTTCAAAGTTAAATTGATTCCAATGACCACCATTGGATTAAATGGTAAAAATATATTCAGATTACACATTAAGACCAATTCAAAAGATAATCTAATCATATAAATAAATTAGATTAAAAAGAGGTTTTGAATTAAAATACAACATTTTACACTATTCATTAAAAAAATGAACTTTATCAGAAAGATACAAAAAATTTACAGAAAGTAAATTTTGATGACCCGATTCTTAAGAAGAGTTTTATTTCGTCCAATAGAATTTATATGAGTGAACAAAACTATATTTAATGACGGTTCACCATCAAAAGGCGATAAGTGAACATTTAGTCAAAACTAGGGCACATACGCCTATAATTGAATTCTTTCCGTATTTTAAGCCTTTATCTTTTATCGGATAAAAGTAAAAACATTTAAAAACATATATAATCATATTTTAGTTATTTCTATCCATTCCCGCCAATACAACAACTACATGTTAACTACCATTTAAAATATTATTACTAGAGTGCAACGTAAGTTTCCCAAGAAACTCATTGTTGCGTGTTGGGTATGCCATCGAGCATAGCGTCCCCTTTAAAGTTATATTAATATTTTATTCACTAATATGGATAAATATGAAAATGTCATATTCTTTATTTAGCTGGGGTGTTACAATATATAAGGTAAATACACTCTCATGAGCTCAATAGTACTCTCATATTTTTAATTTATGTCTTTATTTAGGATTTATAAGGATTTGAAAAAAAATAATTGTTACATAATTATTTTCTTAATGGGAAAAACAACTTTACACTTTTGGCCCTTACCTGAAAATGTTTGGCCCCTTTTAAGAGAATGTCGATGATCTGTGTTTAATGGTTCCATAATATTTTTTAGCCACAAACTGGTTTAAAATTTTGAAAAACTCGTTCGAACGATTATTTAACGAACCATGAAAAGTAGTTCAAAAATACGTTCTGACCACTCTTTGCCTCAAAATTACATGAAATCTCAAAGTCTGGTCTCAAAATAACTACATTTAATTTTTAAAAAACAATTCATGGAATTATCAGGTATTACATTACCTCTCACTTAAGGTAATTACAGCCTCATAAAGCTAAAAATTGTATAATCAAACAACTAGGGGTACTGAGAATGAATTTGAGCCTCCTGCTCCCATGTGCCCTCTTGAAGATTCTAGTGCTGCCAATGAACACACACCAGAGGAATCAAACTTCCACAAAGGATCCTCCCCTATCGATCCTCTATCTCTATTGGGTACTCTGTGAATGTCTCCCCATCATTAATCTAAATCTCTCCATGCCCAATGAGAAAATAAGAATTGTTGATGTATCTCCTCATATGGTATATGTGGATGTAATCATGCATCCTCTATGACTTCATCGGTATATCCATGTGGTACGCCACCTCTCCCACATTACATAATATTAGGAATGGTATGATGAACCTTGGAGATAACATGGTCCATGGGTCAAATATTTGTATCCTCAATCAAGGAGAGAACCATATGAATACATGGTATCACTTTTATAAACCCAAGGGTCTCTGTCGCCTATCAGCATTGGAATTATTTCTGATTTTTGTAGTCATCATCTGCTCTCAGATGACTAGAACCTTCTCAGTGGTACCCTATACCATCTCTAGACCCATGAGTTCTAACTCCCTTGTGACTTTCCATCACCCCGGTGACCTAGATTGTTGTATGTACAATTCCTCTAATGGTTCCATACTATCGGTGGTGTGGTATTTTTTTGTATGCAAACTCCCCCAATTGTAGATGGTCCACCGAACTGCGACCAAAATCAAGAACACAAGAAAAAAAATGTATTCAAATTCTTCTATGGTCTTCTTGGTCTGACCATATGTCTGTGGGTGGAAGGTTTTTCTCAAACGCAACTGAGTCCCATACTCCATCTGTAATCCCTCCCATAACTAGTATGTAAATCATGAATCACAATTGGAGATTATTATAGATCATACTCCATGAAGTTGAACTATCTAATACAAGTATATATGTCCTATGATCTCTGCTGAATATTACTCTCGAATGGTTAGGATGTGGTCCAACATGGTGAGCCAGTATACTATCACGCAGATGGTATCGTGACCGCTAGATGTATGTGGTAATTATGTCATAATGTCCATCGATATCCCTTACCATGTCCACTCCAGTACCTCTAGGTGTTTTGTCAAACCTGATACAACAGTGTGCTCATCCATCACTTGATGACAATTTACATCTCTCGAGATAAACTCTACCACATCCTTCTTCATCCTCATCCACCAATACTGACATAAATGATCTTGGAACATCTTCACAACACCTAGATGTACCTCCAAAGGGGATGTATGAAGCTCCCTCTACACTTCCTACCGTAACGCCACTGGTACAATAGTGCATCCTCTTAAAAGGATGATGTGATCCCCACCATTTGAATATCCTTTAGGGGAATGCCATTCGGACATTTGGGAACATTTAGGAACATGTGGCCTCACAGATGGAATATCAGAGTTGCACATCTTTGACTCATAGTAAGAGTGGTTGGGAAACTACCATCGAATGAAGATAATTTTTATCATCTCTCACCAAAAATGATATCTGTTGTGAGGAAAACTACTCTAAAGCCTTGTTTTGTAGTTTTTAACTCAATAATATAATGAGAGAATCTGCCACCACATTACCCTTCCTAAGAGTATAGACTATGTCGATATCATAGTCCTCGAGGTACTCTAGCCAACACCACAATATCATGTTCGGATCCTTATTAGAAAATCTTTACTTGACACTATTGTGTTAAGAGTATATAATGAATCATTTTCCCATAAGGTAGTGTCACCACATCTTCAGTGCGAAGACTACCTCTGCGAACTGAAGGTCATGAGTCACATTCTCATTCCCATACGGTCCCAACGGCCGTGAAGTAAAAGAAATCACTGCTCGACCCTACATCAAGATTCAACCAAGCCCGATTCCTAATCTGTTATAGTACACCACGTAGGAAACCGTGGAATCATCTCATCTATTACACTGAGGGTCATGGTAGCAAGGTTATGGGTGATATAGTAAACCCTACTACATGCGAGTCTATCCTACACTTCTCTGTTTTCATTTTCACAGATGAAGTAAACCATGTCCCCATCGGCACGGACACACCACACTGTGCACCAAAATCAGTCGATTTGATCATGGAATGCTGATAGCCATTCTATACCCAAAATTACGTCATAAGGAATTAACTTCCCTACTAGGATATCCCATAAGAATATCTCACCTCCAATAGTAATCTTACACTGCCAGCACCAGGGTGTGGCCATCAAATATCTTTCTATAGTAGTCACTAATCGTATAGATTGAGTGAATGGCTCAATCAAAAAATCTAATCTCCAAAAAAAGGTCTATGGAAAGGAATGAGTGACTGGAACCTATGTCTATAAGAACTATATATAAAGTTGAGAATACATATATCGTACCTCATATCATATCTATGACATTTGGACTATTGGTCTTGATGACATAAAGCTCATCCAACCCCTGTCCGCCGGATCTTGGATCCTGTAGTGGACCCCATGGGGGTGGTGGTGGTAGTACTCCGCACCTATTCCCACCTCCTTCTACTTGTCTCAATCCTCTTCCACATCCATCTCCTGGAAGACCACCTTGTTCCAATCTCTAATGCTACCTTGACGGTCCCTTAGTGGTATATTGACCATCTTCATGGCGAGTTGTACAATCCCAAACCATGTGCCCCTCTCCGCTGCATACATAGAATACTCGGATCCCCTAATGACTCCCTATGCATTGGAATCCTCACAATGCCGACCATGAGTCCTGAGGTCATCCAAAAAATGGTTTGGCATGTTTTTGCCTCTACTCCATCTGTTGGCTACCCGCCAAGAATGAGTGAGCCACTCGCCACCTAATGGTATCTCCCACCATCAGTGCCTACACTGTGAGGAAGTTATCTACTTGTAGAGATCACTCTAGTAGCATATCCTGCATATGTATGCTAAGGGAAATCATTGATTCCTTGATCTCCGATAAGATTCCATTCACTAAGGATTGTGTCATGAAGAAAGGGTCCCACACCTTATCCATATTGTGACAGGAGAGGTCTTTGATCCTCACAGAGTAATCAACCGCGGTCAGGATTCCATTATTTAAGTGAAGTAGTTAATATATTTTCACATAGTGCAACGTTGTGAGGAATAAAACATCCCTAAAACGTCACTTGTTTTTAGACCAGGTGAGGGTCATCTATTTATGGGATTAGATGGTCAAATTCCCTCATCTTCCCCTGAGACATGTTGAGCCACATTGGAGGCACACTTCTAAGACCACCGTATGATCTAATGTTACCCTGAATATATTGAAAACTCTGTGACCACATCAATCCATTCCATATCTCCCTATGATTTGGGCTCACCTTGGATCATGGGGGCCTCTACTGCTGAAACACATGTAAGGAACTCAGCCAACATGAATCCTCTATTGGTAGTGTCGGTAGTAACTACTTATCAATGGGCAGTGGTAAAGATGGGACACAACCCAAATGTACCATCTTGGGAAATGGCCCATGCACCAAAGCCTCATCACACCACGGGCCATCCTCATGGACTTGCACTAGAATCCAAGTTAGTTTCCTGCATGGAGGCCTCTTGAAAGAGACCAAGATGAATTACGATTAATATATTATACCTAGTGAGCTGACATTGACACAACAATCTTGTGAGAAAACACTCAAAGACTCATTCAACCAGTTTTTTCAGGTACCAAGTCAGAAATCAGAATTTAGGGTCTTAATGTTTGGATACATCGGCCGCCACACCAAAACTGGACTCTCATGCATGAAATCCAAACTCAAAAAACATTACACTATTTCCCAAAACCAATATAATAAAATATGGGTTCTTATGGTAGAACCATCTTCTTATGATACCACTCTGTCACGACCCATCCCCGAGTCCCCATATCGTGACAACCGTAACCCTAAATTCCATAGGCCAGAGGGATGGTGACTAGAACTGGGTAGTTATATCTGAAAAAGAGATATAATTCTATTTTAATCCTATACACATGCATGAAGCTCATACTATGGAATGTAAAAAACGTAAACCAGAATTTTCAAAGAGACAACCAATGAGAGTAAAATACAACTAAAAGTAAAAAGGGCCTTGAATACAAGCCCAATACCACAAAAGAAATTGCAACTCCCACATTCCATCAAATCGACACCCTACTTGAAGGGTAGTTTCATGTAGATTCCAGTAGCCATAGAAGTATAGTCATCTATTCCGTTTCACTGAGCACCACCTAGTCCCGAAGCACCAAGGTATCTGTCGAAGTTTTGATCACTTACACAAGACATGGCATGTGAGGGCGAGGCATGTCTAGTGATGAGTAACACAATAATCAGTGGGGACCCCAAGTCACAGAGGAATGAACAAAAATCATGACCCTAAATTAAGATCACACCACAAAAATAAACAGAAATGATATCTCAAACCAAGTATAAATCAAAGTATAGAATGTAATATTATCAGTCATAGAGCTGATTCTTCATGTACTATTGAGGGACTCATCCCTGATTATTTCCCGAGGTCTACTCATCTATTGGACCAATGAGGTCTTCTCATCCACTGAACCACTAAGGTATGCTCATTTCCTGACCAACTAAGGTACGCTCGTATGCTAAACCACGGAGGAACACCCATATGGTGAATCACTAAGGTACACATGGTTATTGAACCACTATGTTATGATCACATGCTAAACTAATGAGGCATGCTCCTATGCTAAACCGTGGAGGTACGTTCATCTGGTGAACCACTATGGTATGCTCCTATGCTGAACCACTGAGGTAAGCTTGTAAGTTAAACCATTAAGGTACACTCGTATACTGAACCACTAAGGCAAGATCATATGTTGATCCAATGAGGTATACTCATTTTCTTAACCACTAAGTCATGATCGTATGATGAACCAATGAGGTACACATGTATTTTAAACCACTAATGTTCGTTCATCATATCTTTCATGTCATAGCTATCCATATAATTAATTCTATTGAGTGTGCTTTATTATGGGAGAATATACTCCTCAATCCATAGTTCATAACTCAACTACCACAAAATCTCAATTAGAGTATTCCCAATGGACCATCATAATTCTGGGGTCCTAAAGCCACATATAGCACACCAATCAGATACCCAGTCTAAATGAATTGGTGTTTTAGTAAACAATGGTCGGTTGAGTCTAGCCCCCTTCCAACATGGTTGGACCGACCCGACCAACCCGATAAGGGGGTCCCACATGACCCAACTGAGTTCTTCTAACCCATCCAAACTTGATTGGGTCTCGGCTAACCTAATACAGCCTGGACACTGCCCCAAACCCATTGGGTGTTGCTAGAATTGGCCTTGTTGGGACATGGGTCCAGCCAGCCGGGTCACCCAGTGACCCAGTTTCATTGAGCCCAATATACACATTTGGGCTGGCTTGCTTCCGTGTAGATGTTTGAGGCATCCAGGGTATTCCGACTTGCAATCAGCTGAGGATGGCTCCCTCTTTCCCGTATGTCGTCCACTAGGAACCGCGTACCACATACTCGCCATGACCTACTGATGCGGGCCACTCCTCAAATGCAGCGCTCGAGAAGCACCACCTTGCCACAGAGTTGTACTCCCCAACGGGCCATGGCCTCCGAGACCCCAACACACCATCGAGGCATGCCTCCTCCTGCCCATGGTTACTCGTCACCAATGTCGTCATGCCGATAGTGTCTTATGTGGTTGATAGGGTTTGTTCATGCAGTCTGATACTCGAACAGTAAACACACTCGAACATATCAGGTCTCCACCGTCCCTACTATGACCTTGAGCTTTCCTTTCCATCGATTTGGGGGTTCAGTTTTGAAGAAAAAACAAATGCCCAAATGGAACAAACTGGCCATTGTTCAAGTCAACTAAGATTTGTTCCCATTAGCGAAAACACAAAGCATTTAAATAAAAAAAATATGATTTTAATACCATTATCAAACCACAAAAACATTTTCCCGACCCCTTAAGGAAAATATATCCTCGGAACATCTTCTTAGTGATTTGATCAGAATTCTTCATTTAGAGGGGAGGAAGGGGAAAATCACATATATTGATGCCCCTACATAAGAAATAATATTGTTCAAGGCTAATCATTCATCGTTGTTCATCGATCTCTGATCCCGAATCTGCTCTCCAAGGGTGTCGTCACAATCGTCTGATTGTCTGACATTCATCATTGGACATGATATCCTTATTAATTCATCATCTCTAACCAAAAAAGCCTCGGAGAATTTACAGGAATGTTCCAGTAGTCCTAAATTTCTTTTTTGGATATTATTTAATGAAATGGGAATCATTATTTCGGTTACTATGCATTGTTGGGTCGTTACACTGACTCATTAATGAGGTTCATTAATTCTATTCCTCATTTCATCATCTATGCATCACAATTCTGACATGACACTACTCAAAGATGATGAAAACAAATAAAATAACATTTTAATTATGAATTTTCTTTTGAAAAGTCCAAAAATTATCTATCACCCTCGACCCATGCTCAGTTAAGGTTAAGCTCCTCGCAAGGAAAACACGCCCTTATGAGCTCAACAATACTCTTGGAGTTCCAATCCGAGTTACCATTTATGAGTTATAATGATTTGGAAGTAAAATAATTCTTGCCTAATTATTTTATTTACAGATCAAAATTAGTTTCCACGGTTGTCCCATGCCGACCAATGTTAGACAATTTCTAGGAAAATCTTGACATTCTATGATCAATGGTTCCCTTTGATTTATGATTTGGGAACCAGTTTAAAAGTTAGAAAAAACCATTCTCATGTTTATTTAATGAATCTTTAAAAATTGTTGACAAATACATTCCAATAACTTTAGGCCTCAAAATTACATGTCATATCAGATCCTCATCTCGAAATAATCCACTTTCATTTTAAAAAATAATGGAATTCAGGGGTATTACAAAAATTATTCTAAAATTTGTTTTATTAATGAGAGGATATTGAAATTAAAACATTTAATTAATATTAATAACTAGAGAACAATAAAATATAGTGTATTTTAGGTTGAAATATCATATAATTTTCCCAACGGAGTCTAAAACATAAATAATCTGAAATGATAATGAGATTATGAAATAAACCCTTACCACTTTGGCAATTTTGGAATCATATCCCCATGAATGAAATATTATTAAATGATACATTAACTACCATGAAGATGAATATATTCATAATATAACATAACAAATGGAAATTATATATACCACATTTAACAAATAATTGTCTAATATAGAATTTTCATCATAGAAGTTAATGTGAGATGAGAAGCCCTTACCTTAGGAATAACTTCCTTTAAATGTGTTGAATCCTACTATATAATATATATATATATTTTTTATATGTCTATTATAGAACCATAATCATAATTATAATATCATAAGTGAACTATTTATAACTTTTTATCTCACATTTATTAATAATTCATTATTAGAATCACTGTTCCGGGTGATAATTACATCATTTTTCACGAATGTTTTGGTTTAGTAGTTTTGGTCCTTGTACATTGATAATGATTCCATTATCTAAAAACTATTAACCATGATATAAATATCATATATTTTTATTATATAATTGTCTATAATAGTCCTTAAGAGATTGGGATATAAAAATGAGTTATACTGATCATGGAGCCGGTAGGCCCTAAGTATGCTTGAATGATGTTTTCTTTTTTTCGAAAGTTGGAATAAAATAAAAGTAAATAGTAAATAAAATTTATAGAACCATTATTATATCCAATATACCATCATTATCCATTAATTATGTCTTTATTTACCTCGATACAAAACAGAAAGGAAAAACGAGTCACATCACTTCGTGGTGACGGTAGTCCATTATAGGCACGAGGGTCATTACCATTCCCCAATGGATTGGAATATAAGAAGCTTTATGTAATAATATTATTCCAAAATTATCATTATTTAATGAATATAATATAAATAACTATTAAATCAATTTTTTGGGATGTAAATTATGGGATTTGGGTAAGTCTTGGCTAGACAAAAGGGGTTTAGAATTGTGAAGAGGAGAGGAGAGGATGTTCCCTTTTATAGGTGGGGGAGAGGACACACTTGGAATTTATGAGAAGAACAACATATAACCATCATTTATGCATTCAAAAAGATTTCATAATGTATTATTATCAATCAATAGATTATTAATTATCTAAATTTGTCTATAAAATTGTATTGGGACATGTTTTAGGTCACTATAAACCTTTTATTTTAAATCTAACCCACAACAAACTCATTTTATCCTTAATCATGATAATTATTTTTATTATTATTAATTATGAATATAAACTATGTTCAAATAAGTTTTTTAATAAATTATTAAGTTTAGAAATATGTAATCCATTTTTTCAAATTGAATTCAATGTAGTGGAAGAAATGAATTTAAAATTAAAATGGAAACTCTGACGATAAAATTGTTTTTTAAAAGAATCATTTTTCATAAGTATAGAAATATTTTATATAATATCTAATTATGAAACTGATTTTAATTACCTAATTTTGATTAAAAATAAAATTATTTAACTATTTTGTTTTAAACCTTTTTAAAACATAATTGAACTTTTTAATTTTCATTTGAATATATAATTTTGATTAATAATTAGTGTATTTATATATTCATCGAAAAATTCACATATTATAGAAATTATATAAATTTAACTCGCTGATAATTTTCACATTTATATCTCAAAATTGATGTTTTTTTCAAATAATTTTTCTCAATGTAGAAACAATTATTTTTAAAATAAGTGCATAAAACATGACAAAACAATTTTTTTTTTAAAAAATAGTTTCTAAAAATACTACTGGGTTTATTATTATCTCCTGAATAAAAAAATATTAGATTAACAATATGTAATTTTAATTAATATATAATATATTAATTTCAATAAAATTATTCAATTAAAGTGATTAATTTAATTTATTATGATAAAAAACACACTCTGTACAAAAAAATGTTTTCTTCCATAAAAAGCCTAATTTAGTTTGAAATGATTTTTATTTTTTTTTAATTGATTGACAACTATGAAATATAAACATTTAAAAACCATATAATTTTATTAATTTTCTTATTCCTTTTCATATGATCCAAATTAATGGATTTGTTTTAATGTCATACTATATTACAGATTATTTAGACTCATGGCTACTGGTACTGAAAGCTAAAAAAGGAATTAAATTTATTTTAAATAAAATATATAAAACAATATCAGGTTGTTAAATGCTTCCCTTATTAAAAAAATTTTAAACATTTTAATTTATATAATTTCATCTCAGGAAATGATTTGGGTATTTATTTATCATAACATCCTTAGGATCCCATATCACAACTTCTATCTTATGATTTCCCTGTTGTAACATTACTATCCAAGACATCTGATGCCTCACCACATATTCTCCAGTGATTAGAAACATGATAGGATCTTTACTAAAAGATAAATATTGTTTTATCCAATTAAAGGTTTTCATTATCTCATCATTGGATAACACATATAATTTTTTAATGTTTTTTATTATTATAATGGATTTTTTACCCCATGTCAGTATTATAAAAAGTTATTATATAATGCATAATTATATCCATTGAAGGATTCATATTCATTGAATATTGCAGTCATTGTTTATATTATTATTTTCATTTCCTGTAAAACTACTTAAGTTCCCGGATTTATATATTTTTGATGTGTGATAACACTTCTAGATGGAATGATTAAATAACTGTTTGATTAAAAATTTTCCATCAACCAAATTTATTTATTTTTTGTATATCAAGATAGTAGAACATTAATTAAGATAGTTTTTACATTTTTGATCCATGGACTATTTGTTATAGGGGATGTGATTTTAGTTATTTTGGATTTAGTGGATTAAAATTTTAAATTATAAAGGTGGAGTCATTATAAAGTGGGATTGTTGATCTATATGGCTGAGGTGTCAAATATGGGCATGTTACATCCTGTGATTGAATATAAAAGTATATTATTAGTTTAATGATATAACAATGGAATCTTATAAACTTTGGAATTTATACCCTGGTAATGGTAACTAATCTTACTATATTGTGATAAATATAAATAAGAACTGTTAATGTTTTTAAAACATAAATTAAATAATTGTCATTAAATGGGGATTTAAATTAACACCAAAAGACGTTTTCCACTATCATATAAAATTAAAACTCTATGTACTAGAACATTCGATATGATTTATGAGGTATTTAACCAACCTTAACCATAGTATTGGGTGGTGGGAGTGTCTCATGTTACCATATGTGATCTTATATGTCACATACACATGGATTTAGGAGGATCCAGTTGGGTGTTGTTTTTTATAAATAACAATTTTTAATACTCCAATTATTTAATATGAGATCTTTTTCAAAGTCAAATAATGTTACTAGGTGTGAATTTTGAATTACAGAAATATACCATTGTGTCGTTGTTGATTCATGAACCAGTATTGTGGTGACGACCTTGCTCTAGAGGTGGTGGGCCCTGATCGAGCAATATTATCTTCATAAATTCCACTTGTTGATCCTCTTTCTATTCTTGATCAAAGTTACAATGATTTTCTTAGAGGGTTATCTAAGGAAAATATAGTTTACCCTGGGATCTCTCTAACATCCCTTTCTATGCCAATGTTCATTAGGGAGTTCCATATTTTGAAATATCATTTCTTTGTAGGGATGGTGATCTATAGTCCACTGAGTCTTGGATAGAGGTGATGTTATCAATCTTAGATCATCTATAGATTCCTCTAGAAATAATTTTCAAGCTTTTAGTGTATATTATTATAGAGTTATCAATGAAATTTTGGGACGTTTTTACCCATCTAACCATCATGGATTATTGTCAACAGAGATTTAGAAATATCATCTTATGAATATTTCATTCTTGAGACATTGAGGGAAGACTAATTTAGAGTATTTATGCACTAAAACCTAGGAAATTTATCTATTATGTAACACTACCCTGATTTCATAGAGCTTTAATGATTCATTCCTACTATCAATTGTGGAGATTTTATCAGGAGTAGATGATTTGAGGATGGGATTATATATTACATTCATATGTTAGTGAACGTCTTCTGGTTGAATACTATATCTGAGATAGTAAACTTAGACCTCATCACAGTGAAAAATCTAAGTGAAGATAATGGTGTAGGATAGAGTAGTTCAATATTTAGGCCATATAGTACTTTGACTAGTCATAAGAATCTATGTTTTGGACATTATAAGGGCTAAGTTGAATTGAGAGTGTGTGAAAAAGTTGATATGTGATATATCACTGATGCGGTAGGTTGGGAAACATGATTTACAATTGAGTTAAGGTATTAATTGAGTAATGGGAGTGTTGCAAAATGGGTCATATTTATTGATTTTGCAGAACCTTCCCTCTAGTGACTAGTTAGAGGGGCTCTTCATTGACTCTAGGTTTTGGTCGGGATCAATAACCCCACTTCTATCTGCAAACTGGAGTAATACCATCCAGATTGGCCAAAAAGGTTGTTTTTTCCAAGGGAGCTAGTCACATGACATATAGTACTAGTAGAGAAGTCCTACTTATAGAGGTCATGCAGTATCTAAAGACCATTTATTAGGAAAGATATATATATATATATAGTACATTAAATACCCTAGTAGAATATGTCAAGGACTTCTACATTTTTATGTATAATTTAAGTAACCACAACATTAATATGTACCTTATTTTATATTGTAACACCACTTTATTTAATATTATTATAAATTATTGAATTTTTTGTCCTAGAGATAAAATACTTTTGTGATGGGATGATTGTTGATACTTAGTTTGGAGTCTATTCAGAGAGTGTACTCCAATATAGTAAATTCCCCAATGATATTGGTTCCTATCATTTCTTATATAACTTATTAATCCTTGAGATGAATTTGTTTGACTTAATCCATATAATGGATTGGTTGGTTCCATATCACACCCACATTTACTAATATCATAAATGTGGATTTTTATATACCCAAACGGTGATAAGTATGTATAAAAAGAATAATGGTATTTTTAAGCAATTCGAGCTGGACCCAAGTATCATGGGGTGAGTAGAGTGAAAACTGTGATTTCCAATCATTTCCTACGAAACTAGGGAATACATCATAAAATGTTCTCTCTTTTAGTAGATCTTTTCAAGGATGTTTTTATTTATAAATTTTCAAGGTTTTATTCTAAGATAGAGGTGGATTTTTCTATAGAGCTAGTTTTATGAGTGAAAACAGTGTATATTAGTCTATATTCAATGACACCTAACAATGATAAATAACAGGAGAAATTTTTAAACGGTGTGAAATATAACAGTTCTATTTGACTCAGTACTTCACAATGGGGTTCACCTATCAATTTATTCAATAAAGATGATAGTACCATTAGATTTTGTGTGGATTACCCAATATTCAATCTTCTTATGGGTATGAACTGAAATCATTTTCCAAACATAGTAGACCACTTCAACAAGCTTCATTGATCTTGGATTTTATTAAAGGATGATTTGATTTTGGGGTACAATTTGGTATGAGTTATTCCATCACATTTATAGCACATAAAGTTTTTTAGTATATATACATTGTATGAGTGTTTCATTATTCTATTCAGTGTGACAAACATAATGACTATTTTCATTACCCTGTTGAATTGGGGTTTCCCCCAATTCTTAGATTATTTTATTGTGGTTTTATGTTTAAATTATTGGTGTATTATCATACCTAACATGATCACTCAAAAAAAACATTTATAATATATTGATTACGTAAAGAGTGCATAGGTTTTTTTCCAAACTCAAAAAAATTAGTTCTAGATTAATAATTATCACTTCAGGTGTCACATTATTTTAGATACATGAGTTTAAGTGGACTCAAATATGATGACAGTGGTGTTTTCCTTTAAGAATCCAAATTATTTCATTGAAATAAGGTGTATCATGCATATAACTGGCTATTATATATGATTAATTGAGTAATTTTCACACATAACCACACCTCTTATGTATTGAATAATTAGGTTATTCAGTTTACATAGCCTAAATCATGTGATAAGTACTTTCAAGAAATAAATGGAATTTTGTTTCTAGTGAAGATCCCAATTCTTATTGAGTTGGAAAAAATGCGAATTACTTATTGTGACACATCAGGCATCAGGATAAGTGAAATTTAGATATAGGATGATAACGGTGAAACTTACTAGTCTTGTCAGTTTAGATATCATGAGAATAATTACTGAACATAAAACCTTGACTAAGAATCATTGGATGATAAATTTCATTTTTCGCAGAATTAAATTCATGGAGAGTGGTTTTTGGTTTATAGAAAACAAAAATTAATCAAATAAATATTCACAAAGAATAATTTGAAAATCATAAAGTGAATGTGGGTTTATTATCTTCAGTCCCTTAATTTTGAGAATACTTATATACTGGGGAAATGAAATATTATGGATGAAGCACTCACTTAGAAGATTATAACACAATCATTTAAGGATCCCAATAGTGGATAGACATTAAAGGCATTGTTTCTTCTAAATACATATTGATGTGTAAGAACATCATGGAAAATCTGTACTCAAATCATTGTTTGTGACCTCTTCACTTCTAGATATTGTGAAAATGAGGCAACATTATGATCCTGAGGTAATAGTTTTAAATGAAATAGTTTTAGATGAGGTCCACCAAATGGTTTATTCATTGATGGGGATGATATTTTGTGCATTCATGGTAATATATAGCTTCTTACAGATATCCGAGAGAAGATTATGTGAGGGTATCATGCCTCTCCATAGTCATTACTTATTAGTATTACCTAGATGTATAATGATTTACACCACCAGTATTAGTGACCTTGTATTAAGTGATAGATAGATTATTTTTTGTAGTCTTCTAACTTGTCATCTATTGAGAGAAGAATACCAGCATATTGCAAAACATTAATATATATTACCCATTTTTGTGTGGAAATGGGATTTCATCATAGTTTACTTTGTGAATTTATTACCATGGCCACTATGAGGATGTCACATATTATGGGAGATAGATGATATATTGATAAAGGTCAAACAATTATTTCATGTTCAAGAGACTTTTTATTGGTTAGTTTAGAGATACTATATTTTATGTAGGTCTTACACCTTCATGGATTTTAACATTCCATCGTATCAGAAAGGGACAATTCATCCACATTCCAGTATTTTAAGGGTTGATAGAAGGTTCTCAGATCACAATTATTGTTGATTACAGCCTATCAACCAAAGACCAAACATAGTTTGAGTGTATGATAAATGTATTAGAGGATATGATTTGGACATGAATCCTTTATTTCAAAGATTACTGGGTGAAATAATTACCTATTAAAAAGTTTTTATTAATAATATATACCACAAGACTATAAAAATATCTCTAAAATAAGAGAAACACAACATGAAATGTTTTTCACCCTAGTGCAAGTTAGAAGAAGGGTGAAAAATGTTATTGGGTCCTCATCTAGTTTAGGAGGTATCATGTAAGGTTAAAATTTTTAGGATGAATATGGATATTTTTCAGTCATGGAAAAAAATCTTAATCCAATAATTACTTAGGACCTATATATTTTGAGGTGGGAGACCAGATCATCATGTGTGTATCCAATATATTGTTGTATCAATAGATTTGGAGTGAGTGTATTATATCACCTAGTTTTTTTCAACCGCTTGATTTTTTTTGAGAGATTCGAGCTAATGGCCTATCACTTATAGTTACCTCACAAGAAATGAACCATGCATTAAATCTTCCATATATCATTGCTTCACATTTACTATTCACACTCACCTCATATTCTCTATCCTGATAAGGTTGAACTAGGTGATTATACTAATTTTAAAGATTATTCTATTCATATTACTGATCAGAGAATAAAGGATACTCATGAGATGTTAGTTCCTCTAGTATGGGTGAAATGGAAGAACATCCATGCACCTGAAAAGACACGGGGTGAGTGGAAAATTAATGTTCTTAGTTTCCAAAATTGTACTCATAACCTGATCAAGGACCCTCAGAAGATAAACTAAAGGAGTAATTATCTTATTTCAGGGTGGTTGTATGATCCCTTTGTTTCTATGAGGTATGAACCCTCTTAATTTTGGTTTAATAATTATTTTGAATATTATAATGGAGCCTATGAGGTTAAGGAATCATTCCAGAGAATCTGGAGATTTCTTGAGATTGGAGTTTCAATTTTTAGTGCAGACATATGAGGAACAATATTGGAAGATGGTTTGAAGTAACCAGGTTATTAAATTATGCATCACAAAAAAGGTGGAGAATAGTTCATGAAACCATGTGTGATTGGCCCTACGAATATTTAGGGGATCTATAGAGAAATAAATTGGTTTTTTCATGGGTTGTGTGTGGTTTTAAAACCATTAATGAATATTATGCAGGGGTGACACCCAAGATAATTATTGAACATTGTTGCTTCAGGGTTTGGCCAACCATGTTGTTAAAACATGTGCCCCTTTTAAAAATGGGTGAAAATATCATTTCCCATTACATTATTAGAATATTAACCTATCATTTTCTTCACCCAGTCAAACAAAAAATCAACCCCCTCTGATTGAGATATATCTTCATCCATCAAGCTAGGATTTCTGCTATCAACTCTATCTAATGTCAAATTCATCCACCATTAATCAAATTGGATAGATAATGATAAGACAATAATTTCAATTCTGTATTTTCTAAATTTATATTATTGTATGGAATTCTATGAGTTTGTTAGTCAATATTCCCAATTTTTAGTTATTTTATCAATTTTTTTGATTTCTCCCATTGAATACCAGACTAGAGTCCAATACGGGATAAAGAGTATACTACCAAAAAAAGGTAGGATGTTGATGTATTTCCCCCAAAATTTGACGATGGTTATAATATTTGTCAATTATGTCACATTATTGTATTTCTGGGTGATGCCTTATAATTTTTAAATAGTATTCATAATTTTGTTAACACCTTAAAATGGTTTTCCATTCACCCTATCCTACATAATTATAGGTTACCTACCTCAACACAAGCCACCAGTTTAGGTATGTCACTTTAAAAGGCTCATGAATGTTTTTCCTTGAAATATATGTAATCCACCTATTGAGGTGTGTTAACATATCCCATATACATGAAATGGAATAATTGAATTAAATGAAATGAATTAAAACTTTCTCGGTCCCCCTAGGTAGTGGATAGTAATTAAACCATCTTTTGAGGTATGTTAGATTTATTTTATAAATGAAATAGAAAACTTGTTTAAATGAAAATATAATAAAACAGTCATTTCACCAAGACCATGTTTAGCTATCTAATGATATCATTCGAATCTTTATTGTAATGTATTAATGAATCATTAATACATCGTGTTTGATTATGTTCACGGACCATGAATTTTAAAGGTGTGGTATGCCAAGAGAGATACATGGGAAAATATTCTAGTTCTCCTTGGATAGTTTCCTGAAATGACAACCAATTCATCGATGTGTATACCATGTAAATGACCACACATGGATTTAGTCAATTTCTTATTAATGTTAATGCCTCATTATATGACTGAAAGGTATCCTATATTTCTAGAATTTATATATATTAAATGCCTTGTATGTTTCTCATTTTATTTTCCTTGACATTATGGACCTCCTTTAATACTATTGTGGGATCCTTTCATGTCTAGCATCGAGAGTACCTAGGACATATTCCTAGTGCTCGGGTAGATATTTTACCCTTATTATGAACTCCAAATGGTATATCCCTATGGATTTCGACTCAATTATGAGACTTAAATTCCATGGATTTTTAGAAAATCATATGACTATCATTACTCATGGATGATTTAGTTTTATACCACATTTTATAGTCTTCTGAATATAAACCTAAATTGTTACGTGCTCAAGGAAATCCCAGTTAAGGCTGATGTAGGATGTTTTTGACGGGTGTCACATGAGGATCCAAGTTTGAAGTGATTTATTTAATATTTGATTTAAATGGATTATTACATATACATTACTCATTGTATAGTCATATAATTTATTGTGAAAGTTAGTGTTGCTGGAGGCCTTTTTCATTTTACTCACAAACTTTTTAGGCTTCCAACTATTACCTAGATATAATTTATGGAAGTAGGTAGGAAAAAATGAATGATCCTAGCTATGAATAATAGATATTATGTTCTATGATGGAGTACAACTATAGGGTACTGATCTTTTATTCATGATATTATTGGAGATAGATTTTCCTCAATCTATTTATTTTTTATAGGACGTACAATGTATTCCTGCTACCCTATTTACCTATATTTCTGCTACTTTTATATGACAACATGATGTCATTATTCTATATATAAAATGGCCTATTATTATGATAGTTTACATTTTTTTGGATGTTCACTTATTCTATTATATTATAAATACTTCAACTAGTTTATATATGTATTTCATCGGTATTATCCGCTATGATAATGAGGGTATGGTCTACCCATTATAAAATTGTAGACCCCCACTATCACTCAGCAGCCTCTAGTATATGGGGAGAAACACATGAGGCTATATGTCCATAAGATTTTTTTTACCTAGTGATGAATCGAGTCTGGGATATTATAATGTAGTACCAATGGAAAATTTATATTCCTCATTACATTGCGATGTTAGAAAAGGGACTAGGAATATATCAATATTTTGTAATGAGCATATTCATAGGAGAATATTAACCACGTACAAGGAAAAATATTTTTATCATAGGATGATTATGGATGTTCTTTTTTTATTATATTTGTAATTAATTCTTTATTGGAAGACATATATGATTTTTGGTGGTGATTATTATTATTATTCATTTTATTTTACTCTTCACCTCAATGTAAAGGAGGTGTTATCTCATGAATCATTAATGTCACTTGATGATTTATATATGATGTATATTCTATCCATTTTTAACTTATTATGTGTATTTCCACCAACATTAATTATATTCCGTGATTTCTATATTTAGTATTCTACTGATGTTTTTTGGAGGAATGATTAAATAATTGAAAAATTAACATGTCTGTATCGACCTAAAGGGGGTTTTCTCATATATATTTATGGCGAGACATTAATTAATAAAATTATTACATGTGTGATCCATAGACCATTGGTTACATTTGATGATAAGTTAGTTTTTTTTAATTTCATTGGTAGCAATTTTATTTTATAAATGCTGATCCTCAATAAATTGGGAATGGTGTTCCATAACATCCTGCTGTAAAATATGGACTAGTTAACCCATGAGACTCTGTATTGTCATAGTTACATGATCTTCCAATGGTAGATTATAAATTTATGACTTTATAACCTTGGAATCATAACTAATATAACTATAACTTGATATAAATAGTTGAGAACAAGTAATATAATAAATGTTAAATTAAATTGTTGTTATTAAATTTGGATTCAAATTGAAAATTAAAGAGTGTTATCATCTATAAAATATAATTGTAACTCTATATACTAGAACCCTTGATATGATATATGAGCCCTTGAAATAGAACCAACCATATTAGTTGGTGGCAGGAGTGTCTATGATGACCCTTTATGATATTCTACGTCGCCTAGAACTGAGTTTAGGAGAAATAATTTAGGTGTTGTTTATTATATAATAAGGTTTGTAAAATTCTATTCATTTATTTATGATAATTTGTGATGTCAAATAATGTACTATGGTGTGTATTTATTATTATAGGAACATTCACCATGAAGGCCTCATGTCATGTAATACGAAAGTTGAAATGACCATGATTTAGAGATGGTGGACCTTGAGCAACCAATATTACCTCCAACAAGTACATTTTTGTAACTTCTTTTTATTCTCGATCTATATGAAAGTGCTCAGTTTTGATAGGGTTTAATATAGCTAGTGTACCTTAACCCAAGATATGAAGGTTCTTTCCTTTATATGGAATATTTGAATAAGGAGTTCATACATCATCACCAACCTTCCTTTTTGTGGGAATATCATCCCTAGGTCACAATGTTTTACGTTGATACCGTTTTGTCTATTTGTGATCATCTCAAGAATTCCCATGAATTTAATTTGAATCTTCTATTTTATATTCTTAGAGGTTTATTTAATATGTGGTGTAATGTTTTTACCCAATCAGAACAACATTGGGTTATAGTCTAAAGGGATTTTAAAATTTTCTTCTAAGACTCATTATTTCTAATGAAATTGATGGATGACTAACCCATAGAGTTTGTGCATTAGTATTAGGCACTTTAATACTTATGAATTAATCTTATAATTTCATAGAGCATCCATGTAACATTTATGCTCTCCTTGGAGTCAATTTTTCCATGATATGGGGGACTTGAGGATGGGATTTTCTATATAGTCTTTTCATAGGCGATCATATTCTAGGTGACTAATGTATTTGAGATAGTGAACCAGGACCTCATCAATGAGTGAAATATAAGGGAAGAAAATTGTTTTTTCCATATTTGTTCATCATCTAGGGTAGTTATTAATTCAAATAGTGACGCGAATATCAATTTTGAGCCTTCTCGTTGAGGTAGTAGTATTTTGGGTGTGGTCTTAGGTATATATGTGATCCACCACTAGGGAGGTAGGCCGAGAGACATGATAACCCAATGTGGTAAGGTCCTAGTTGACTGTTGGGATCATGGAAAATGTATTATCTTTTGTGGTGTTACTAAACCTTACCACTAGTGATAAGTGAGATGGGTTCTGCATCGACAATCTATTTTTGAGTGGGATCAGAATCCCACATTAGACAGAGATATAGAGTAGTAAAATTCATATATGATGAGGATGTGTATGTAGATGAGTTATTTTGAAATAATAAATATATAAAAAGTAGTGAAGAACTTCTATAGTTTGTCAGATTGGATCCCAAGGCCATGGAAAATGCTAGATTTATGTGGTAAAGTCGATACATTAAGAGTAGAGTGTCAGAAAGTATATAGTTTATGTAGAGACCTGAAGCCTGACGTACATGGACATTACATTACTTTTGCAGAATACTTAGTACATAACAAAAACACACACAAAAGGACCGTAATAGTTTAGTGTCTTTGGAAACTCGGAATATAATATTCTAATCATGGTGAAATATCTTCAACATCTCCCTTAAAGATCTTCATTTTTTTAAACCTAAATCCTTTCTTTATGTCCTGGGGAAAAGAAAACATAAAAGGGTGAGCTCAAATGCTCAGTAAGGTTAAACAAAAGAAATATCAATTACGTCATGTTCATAAGAACAAATCTTTTGGAAATATTAACCTGCAAAAGAGATCATAATTTTATAACATGGGATAAATCATAGTAGTGAAATGTAATCCCAATAATCATAACAGAAAACATGAAACTTTTTCGCATAAACACATAATCATAGAGAATCATTTCTTATTAGTCAAGACTCATTTCCAAGACTATCTTAGTGGACAAAGTCCCTTTCTGAACCGAGTCACCCTCCTTTCAGTCCAGTTTCACTGAACCGGTATAACCTACCATTCCAGACATGTCTATCTCATGAGATATAAAATCTTTACCCAATGTGTTGGAGGGAGATATAGGTCCCACCCATCTCATAATGAAACCATTCCTATGTGTGCCACAAAATATTAAATCATACACCATTTCATAACCCATGTAATAAAAATGGGAATCTTAAACATCGTGACATCATAAAACAATTAATATAAGATAAAGGAATTCATAAAAATAATTCCATCACAACATAATCAAATAAATGTAATAATAGGGATAGAAACAGAACCCATTATTATCTTAGATGGAAAATAATTTTTATAAAAACACTTGAACACAATTCTTGAAGAAAAGATCCTTTCTACTTCAAAAACACTTTTCCTTTCTTAACATGTCATACAATTATAAATTAAAAGAATTTGATTGAAAATAAACTTGATAACTTGTATAGGAAGCTTCTTGGAAATAATGTTTTAAAAATCCTTTCATGCCGTATAAGTTAAAAAAAATATTCTTCATACTTTTTTCAGAAAAGTCAAAAAGTACCTCGTACGAAAAACGACAAAAGATTCCTTTCATATCCTTTAATAAAAACTCACAAAAGGGTATAAATTGGATTTAAAAAATTGTAGGTGGATGTAAATAATATTACATATTGAGGAAACATGGATGTGGATGATAAAATACACCTCAGTAAATGCCAAAGTATAGACAATCTCGGATAAAAATGAGATTGTGATATTTCCCTTACCTTATGTCTGATAAGCTTTGTACGTATCTGAACCTCCAGTATAATGATTTAAATAATTTAATTATCTTATTAAATAATCATATTAATTGTTATGATACCATATATGGTTCAATTATGACTTTATATTACCCGTTCTTTTGTAAATTCCTTGTTAAAGAAGCGTTTTGGGTAAAATCGTTTCATTTATCGTAGGTGTTTGGACTTGTTATTCTTAACATTATTATTACTTATATCATGATTTACTTAAGCCCAGAATATAAAATAATATTTATATATCATATATATTCAGTATATATATATATGTATAATAGATAGACAAATGAAATGAAACACACCGTTCATGGAGACGGTAGTCCGTACGTACGCATGAACGCTGTTTTCCTTTCCTTATTGTCTTGAATGGAAGTAAGTAGATGACATATATATATATACATAAATCCAGTAGATTTACCATATCATATATTTCATTATTAATAATTATATATACTTTATAATCATTCTGGAATGGTTAACATGGATAATGAATCTCATCGTGTCGTGGAGACGGTAGTCCGTACGTACGCACGAGTGATGATATCGTTCCCATGGTCGTGGAATTGTGTTGAAGTGTATGTATACTATTTCAGTATCAATATCACTTTATAATAATCATATATAGTTACTCATTACACCATTATACCCATCCAATTAAGGTGGTGGCGGAAAATAGATTACACCACGGCGTGGAGACGGTATTCCGTACGTACGCACGCACGGTGATTTCCTTTTTCCGTAGGATGGATAGAAGGTTAATTAGAGTTGTTTCATATTTATAATAACATATCAGTATATAATAAATACTTATGTTATTACTTTATCATGAAACAACTAAATAATAATAAGTTGAAGAGGAAAGAAATTGAAAAAGATCGGTAATGGATATTACCTCTTTTTGACGCGCCTTCACTTAACCTCCACTTAAAGAACTAAGGATGGTCTTGAAGAAGACCAGGACCTCTAGGATGATACTAGGGAAGTGTAGAAGAGATTTTTTCATGGTTTGGAAGAGCTTTAATGGTCAAATTGGTGTGATGAGGAGAGGGAGGAGGTGCCCTTTTATAAGGGAGGAGAGGGGCACCTTTGGAAAATCTCAAAATAGTATTTTATATTAAGGTCAAATTAGGTTTATAATGGTTCCAAAGGGTATTATTTAGAAGATAAAGTGGGGATGGGTCGAAATCCTTTCATCCAATTGGATTTAGACAAGTTTAGGTTATTATTTTATCCTTATCAATTAGATTTAACTCTAAGTTAAATAATTTAACTTTTACCGTGTCTTTTTGTTTTCTTACACTATATGGTTAATAAACATACCATAAGAAGCCAAAATAACCCCAAGTTGATTATAATTAATATATCTATCCTAACTAAGTCATTTGGCCGAACCTTTGATTTTTAGGAATTAAATAACAATTAATAATATAATATATGATTTAAAAACTAATTTATGTCAATTCTGACACTATTTGGAACATGTTTTTTATGAAATTCATAACTGAATGATAAGTTCTAAAAAAGTTAATGAAATAAATAATAACATGTCATATTAACCTATAAAATTATTGGATTTCATAAAAAGTCTCAAATTATATTTATTTGGGTATTTATAACATCAATTATGTCAATATTTCATTAATAAGATAATTTCTGCATCATCGTTGTGTCATAAATAAATTAAATTATTTATTGTCTAAAACTTACAAATAAAATACCATTATGTAGGAAATCTTTTTATCTTTCTAATTAATATTTATATTTGAATTTATCTTATGTATAACCCCATATTAAAAATGATTTACTTATTAAACTTTGATTTTAACTATTTTAACCCTTCTTTAAATAAATTAATAATAAATGTCCTAATCTAATCCAAGTGGGTCTAAATGGTCATATTTTATGCCTAAGGTTGTTTTTGGTCGAATTACACTTATCCAATAGAATTAGGACATGTGTTAGGGTAATAATAATATCATTTTTACCCTTAATTACCCTATTTACTTTTAACCGTTAGAAAAAAAATAAAAAGTTACTATTCACCAAAAATTATTTTCATCTCATTGAACCACATTTTACTTACTAACATCAAACGTGTCTCTCGGATTTTTAAAATTCCACTCACAGAAGCGGTAAAATTAATTTTTATGAAAAATTCATTTTTCTTAACTACCACTTAGTGGTTTCACTATTCATCAAAAAATGAAAGTTTCCAGAAAAATACCAAAAATTAGGCCTAAGCTATATTTGATATTATGAATTCAAAAATGATGTCCATTTTACCAAATTCAAAACATATCAGTTGCATTAATTAATTTAAAAATTAATTCCCGTCGTCAAAACAAATAGCGTGTTCTTAAGAGATAATAACTATCAAAAGATTGACAGTTGTGTATGTCTGGTTTAAATGTGAAATTACATCCAATAACCAACATTGTATTAAATTGTAATAATATATTCTAAATATAATTTAAAACCAATCAAATTAATAATTTATCACTATTAATTATTTCTATTAAAAAGGTTGTTTTTAATTAAAATTTAGTAATTTTCACTATTCATCAGAAAATGAAAGTTATCCAAAAAGTACCAAAATTTCACCCTAAGCTAATTTTGATATTAAGAATCCAAAAATAAATTCCATTTTGAAAAATAAAATTTAAAAAATTTCAAAAACTGGTTATTACTATTCATAACGGCTAGTTTAAATAATATTTTAATAGCATATTGTTGTTTAGTGAAACTCGTTATTGCGTACTACACACGCTATCGAGGAAGGTCACGATTGCGTGTAATGAAAGGCAAGTCAAGGATGCGTGTTGTGCAAGATCCTTTTGGTGTAGCGTAAAACACAAGACATAAATGAAATTACAAAGAATATTTGTCATAAAATCTCGGGCTGTTACATTCTACCCCACTTAAAATGAATTTCGCCCTCGAAATTCGTTGGGGTTAAAAATGGTTTACTATTCGAAAGTTTCTTTAATAGAAACCCACATCGTAAAAAGGAATACCAAAACCAATATTTAAAAACAAAAGTATGAAATGTAACGGTTACCCAAATAAACTAATCACTGGGTTTCCACATAGGTGAAAATATGGATATGGAAGAGAAATCTAACCATCATGTTCTGATGGAGAGTGGTAGAGAACATGGCTATGGAAAATACAACAATCACAAAGCCATAAATTTGTGACGATCTAAGGTACCATCTGATTCTTCAGATATTAGAGCAGTAGGACAACATTTTTGGTTTTCGAGATCATTTCCCTAAAGTTGATGAAATTGGAATTAGAAGAAATACTTTCGTGATTTTGGAATAGTCTCACTGTTTTTCATTATTTGGACAATTTCCACATCATCTCTTAAAGAAATGAAGTTGAATTTGAAATTTGTGATGTGTTAGCATATCATGTGATAGAATGAGGGGTCATTCCATCTGTCTCAAACAAAAGGTTATAAAAGTTATCAAAAAAATACATAAGTCCATCTACAGTGAGATTAATCATATATGGTCCCTAAAATGGACTTATACTTCATATATCATACTTCTTAATATAATAAAACTAGTTTCTACTAAACATGGACTTCTTGTAGGCCAGTGGTAGGTGATAAAGGCCAGTCACACTTCGGTTGTGGGTTCGATTCCCACAGCCTTGTCCGACGCGATGGGCTGTCGCCCGTCCTGCAGGTTGTCCTTTTTCTAAAACTATATCACTTAAATTATATAAAAAAAATTATATCCTTAAACAATACTAACTTATGGTTAACATAATCCATTCCAATCTTTAGGCTTATCTAAAATACTTCGGTCCAAGCTCATAGTATAAAGAAAACGATAACTAGAAATGTCGTCAACCAAGCACGTGAATACCATCATTTATCCCCCATATATCTTGTTGGTCACATTCCAATCATGTGAATACCTTAATGATGTATTCTCTTGAAAAATGAATACCCATTAAACCTTAGTGAAAACATGAATGTTGTCAAAAGTTAACTCTTTCCACATACCAAAATCCAAAATTTCTATATACTCAAACCATGATAAAACCTTCTCCTTATATCAGTCATGAGCTCATGAATACTATCAAACATTTAATTTTCTCCTTATCCCTTCATTATGCGCATATCATCTACATTCCGAAAATATCTGAATAACCTTTCATGGATACTAGTAACATTAATCATACACTTTCAAAACTCAAGGAAAGACAACAGTGTAACAATCCTTAGATGTATCTTTATTCCATAGTACCATGAGACTACTTATACAACATTACACATGATAAACATGTAATCATTCCACTACATTCTTAAACCATTGACCGAGCTTCAACAATTCATTCATCTCACATATCATTTGTAGTATCTTCATCATCAACAACATAAATACTACCCATACGACCATACTGATTCTCTTCATGAGACATTCCCTTAGGGCATTGGTTTGCATAATTCCCATACATTGCACATTTAAAACATTTAACCATTGTTGATGTGGTAGCAATACCATTATCCTCATCCCTGGTGTTAACTGAACCTTTTCCTTTTCACTTACTAGATTGGTGTCCTTCTTTTCCACACCCAAATCATATTCCAGTTCCTTTGAATCATTCTCCTTGATGCCTCTTCCCACATGATTTACATAGGGGAAATTGAACTTTCTTTCCTCTATGATCATCATGAAACTCCTTCTCTCTCTTATTAGCCGAGTCAGGAAACTTAACAAATTTTACTTTATTGATCATATTATGATATTGCTGATGCGGCATAATAATGATTTTTGGACTTCCAAATCCCATTTCATTTGGTTTCTCATGAAGATTATCATTCCATTGTCCATCATATCCTCCATTATCATGAATCATCTTGTTTCCAGCCATTTTCTAAAACCCAAAAAGAATAGTGTGAGAGGCAAAAATCATAATAAAGGGGGAGTAACTTCAATATCTAACATATTTGGTTTAATCTACTATCGTTACCATAGTTCTAGGACTATATCCTATACATATACTTATCCTTAGGGACATCCCTAGACATACCTTAGAAATATATCAGGGGATCTCACTAACGTTTTCGCATCCTAGTTTCCAAAGGTTGACTAAACTTTTCCTCTGATACCAACTGTAGAGACCCAAAGCCTGACGTAAATTGACATTACATTACTTTTTTAGAATCCTTAGTACATAACAAGAACACACATGCAAGGACCGTAATAGATTAGTGTCTTTGGAAACTCGGAATATAATCTTCTAATCGTGGTGAAATATCTTCAACATCTCCCATAAAGATCTTCTTTTTTAAACCTAAATCCCTAATTTATGTCCTGGGGAAAAGAAAACATAAAAAGGTGAGCTCAAATGCTCAGTAAGGGTAAACAAAAGAAATATCAATCACGTCATATTCAAAAGAACATATCTTTTGGAAATCTTAACCTACAAAAGATATCATAATTTCATAACATGGGATAAATCATAGTAGTGAAATGTAATCCCAATAATCATAACATAAAACATAAAACTATGTGGCATACACACATAATCATATACAATCATTTCTTATTAGTCAAGACTCATTTCCAAGACTATCTTAGTGGACAAAGTCCCTTTCTGAACCGAGTCACCCTCGTTTCAGTCCTGTTTCACTGAACCGGTATAACCTACCATTCCAGCCATGTCTATCTCATGAGATATAAAATCTATACCCAATTCATTGGAGGGAGATATAGGTCCCACCCATCTCTTAAAGAAACCATTCTTATGTGTGCCACAAAATATTAAATCATACATCATTTCATAACCCATGTAATAAAAATGGGAATCTTAAACATATGACATCGTAAAACAATTCATATAAGATAAAGGAATTCATAAAACTAATTCCATCACAACATAATAAAATCAATGTAATAATAGGGATAGAAACATAACCCTTTATTATCTTATATGGAAAATAATTTTGATAAAAACACGTGAACACCATTATTGAGAAAAATATCCTTTCTACTTCAATTTTTTTTTCCTTTCTTAACTTGTCATACAATTATAAACTAAAATAAGTTGATCAAAAATATACTTTTTAACTTTTAAAGGAAGCTTCTTGGAAATAATGTTTTAAAAATACATTCATGCCGTATAAGTTAAAAAAACATTCTTCGTACTTTTGTCGGAAAAGTCAAAAAGTACCTCGTACGAAAAACGACAAAAGATTTTTTCATATCCCTTACTAAAAACTCACTGAAGGGTAAAATTGGATTTAAACAATTTTAGGTGGATGGAAATAATATTACATATTGAGGAAACATGGATGTGGATGATAAAATACACCCCAGTAAATTTCAAAGTATAAACAATCTCGGATAAAAATGAGATTGTGATATTTCCCTTACCTTATGTACGATATGCTTTGTACGTATCCGAACCTCCTGTATAATGATTTAAATAATTTCATTAACTTATTAAAGAATCATATTCATTGTTCAGATATCACATATGGTTCACATATGACTTTATATTACCCGTTCTTTTGTAAATTCCTTGTTAAAGAAGCGTTTTGGGTAAAATCGTTTCATTTATCGTAGGTGTTTGGACTTGTTGTTCTTGACATTATTATTACTTATATCATTATTTTCTTACTTCCAGAATAAAAAATATGATTTATATATCATATATATTCAGTATATATATATATATAATAGATAGATAAATGAAATGAAACACACCGTTCATGGAGACGGTAGTCCGTACGTACGCATGAACGATGTTTTCCTTTCCTTATTGTCTTGAATGGAAGTAAGTAGAGGAAATATATATATACATAAATCCAGTAGATTTAACATTTCATATATCTCATTATTATTAATTATATATACTTTATAATCATTCTGGAATGGTTAACATGGATAATGAATCTCATCGCGTCATGGAGACGGTAGTCCGCACGTACGGACGAGCGATGATATCGTTCCCGTGGTCGTGGAATTGTGTTGAAGTGTATGTATACTATTTCAGTATCAATATCACTTTATAATAATCATATATAGTTACACATTACACCATTATACCAATCCAATTAAGATGGTGGCGGAAAATAGATTACACCACGGCGTTGAGACGGTATTCCATACATACGCACGCGTAGTGATTTCCTTTTTCCGTAGGATGGATAGAAGGTTAATTTCAGTTGTTTCATATTTATATTAACATATCAGTATATAAGAAATGATGATGTTATTACTTTATCCTGAAAAAACTAAATAAGAAGAAGTTGAAGAAGAAAGAAATTGAAAAAGATCGGTAATGGATATTTCCTCTTTTTGACGTGCTTTCACTTAACCTCTACATAAAGAACTAAGGATGGTCTTTGAAGAAGACAAGAACCTCTAGGATGATACTAGGGAAGTGGATAAGAGATTTATGCAGGGTTTGGCCAAGTTTTAATGCTCAAATTGGTGTGAGGAGGAGAGGGAGGAGGTGCCCTTTTATAACGGAGGAGAGGGGCACCTTAGGAAAATCTCGAAATATTATTTTCTATTAAGGTCAAATTCGGTTTATAATATTTCCAAAGGGTATTAATTCGGAGATAAAGTTGGGATGGGTCGAAATCCTATCATCCAATAGGATTTAGACAAGTTTAGGTTATTATTTTAACCTTATCAATTAGATTTAACTCTAAGTTAAATAATTTACCTTTTACCGTGTATTTTTGTTTTCTTACACTATATGGTTAATAAACTTACCATAACAAGCCAAAAGAACCCCAAGTTGTTTATTAGTAATATATCTATCCTTATCTAAGTCATTCGGACGAACCTTAGATTTTTAGGAATTAAATAACAATTAATAATATAATATTTGTTTTAAAAACTAATTTATGTCAATTTTGACACTATTTGGTACATGATTTTTATGAAATTCATATCAGAATTATAAGTTTGAAACAAGTTAATTAAATCAATAATAACATGTCATATTAACCTATAAAATTAGTGTAATTCATAAAAAGTCTCAAATTATATTTATTTTGGTATTTATAACATCAATTATGTCAATATTTCATTAATAAGATAATTTTTCATCATCGTTGTGTCATAAATAAATTAAAATATTTAATGTCTAAAACTTACAAATAAAATACCATTATGTAGGAAATATTTTAATCTTTCTAATGAATATTTAATGTTGAATTTATCTTATGTATAACCCCATATTAAAAATTATTTACTTATTAAACTTTGATTTTAACTATTTTAATCCTTCTTTAAATAAATTAATAATAAATGTCCTAATCTAATCCATGTGGGCCTAATTTGTCATATTGTATTCCTAAGGTTGTTTTTGGTCGAATTACACTTATCCAATAGAATTAGGACATGTGTTAGGGTAATAATAATATAATTTTTACCCTTAATTACCCTATTTCCTTTTAACCGTGGTAAAAAAAGTAAAAAGTTACTATTCACCAAAAATTATTTTCTTCTCATTGAACCACATTTTACTTACTGACATCAACCGTGTCTCTCTGATTATTGAAATTCCACTCACAGAAGAGGTAAAATTAAGTTTTATGAAAAATTCATTTTTCTTAACTACCACTTAGTAGTTACACTATTCATCAAAAAATGAATGTTTCCAGAAAAATACCAAAAATTAGGCCTAAGATATATTTGATATTATGAGTTCAAAAATGATGTCTATTTTTCCAAATTAAAAACATATCAGTTTCATTAATTTATTTAAAAATTAATTCCCGTCGTCAAAACGAATAGCGTGTTCTTAAGAGATAATAACTATCAAAAGATTGACAGTTGTTAATGTCTGGTTTAAATGTGAAATTACATCCAATAACCAATATTGTATTAAATTGTAAAAATATATTCTAAATATAATTTAAAACAAATCAAATTAATAATTTATCACTATTAATTATTTCTATTAAAAAGGATATTTTAAATTAAAATTTAGTAATTTTTACTATTCATCAGAAAATTGAAGTTATCCAAAAAGTACCAAAATTTCACCCTAAGCCAATTTTGATATTACGAATCCAAAAATGAATTCCATTTTGAAAAACAAAATTTCAAAAATTTCAAAAACTGGTTATTACTATTCATAACGGCTAGTTTTAATAATATTTTAATAGCATATTGTTGTTTAGTGAAACTCGTTATTGCGTACTACACACGCTACCGAGGAAGGTTGCGATTGCGTGTAATGCAAGGAAAGTCAAGGATGCGTGTTGTGCAATATCCTTTTGCTGTAGCGTACAACACAAGACATTAATGAAATTAAAAAGAATATTTTTCATAAAATCTCGGGCTGTTACAGTTTAATGTACCATTTTAGTATCTTCGACATTAGTATCAGAATTATTTTATAAAAGTACATAAAATTCCCTCATATCTAACGCAATTATTGAACACCATGTCCTAGATACTGAATAACATTATGGAGTTATGTGTTTTGATACTCTCTTGGGAGTCGAATCAAAGAGTGTACATGAAATTAGTGATTACCCAATTTAGATTGGAAGCAAACGTTTTTTAGGGAACCTATTTATCCTCAAGATGGATGGATTGGATGTTATTCTTGGGATGGACTAGTTAAATCCTTATCCTGCTGTTATTGACTGTTATCATTGATGAGTTAATTTTATTCCCACATATGTAAATAAGTATATTCATAAAGGAGAATGGGATGTCTGAGCTAGTCAAACTGGATATGAGCATAGTGGGATAAGAGGAGTGACTACATAGATTTCTAATTTTTCAATAGTGATTATGTAAAATAATTAATATATTTACCCCATTTTTGAGATCATTTCATATTTGTTTTCACTGATGAATATTCTAGTTTACCATCTATGAAATATGTGGAGTTCACTATTAAGCTAGTTCCAGAAGTTACACCAGTGTCTATCCCATCATAGAGGATGGAACCTGACAATATTCTGGAAGAAAGGAATCAGTTATAGGACCTATAAGTTAAAGGGTTTATTTTACTCAGTACTTCACTTTTGGATTCACTTGTTCATTTCCCCAATAAGGGGGGTGATACCCTTATACATTATATGGATTATTATCAATTGAATAAACTTAATGTTATGAATTAGTTAAATTTTTCATACATAGATGATATCTTAGACCAGCTCTGAGGAGATCAAGTTTCATTGAAGACTAATTTAATTTTGGGATACCATCATTTATGAGTTATACCATGAGATATAACCCAAAAACCATACTATTGTACATATGTCCTTTATGAGTATTTTTTTTATGAAATTCAGTTTTATGAATGAACCAACAATTTTCATTACCCTAACGAATCAGGTTTTCCACTAATATATATACTCTTTCATTATGGTCTCTGTTGATGGAATCATGGAAAATTTTCATATACAATACGATCAATCCAAACATGTTGACAACATGTTGATTACACAAAGAGAGTATAGGTTGAGTGAAATTATTAAAAAAAAATTGTTCTATATTAGTAAGGTTCAATTCATTAGTCTCATTATCTAAGAGACTCAGGTATTTTTGGACTTAGATAATTTGAGAGTAGTAGTTTCCTAAGAGAATCCCATTCACATCATTGAAATTAAGATTTTTTATGGGTAGATATATATTATTGGTGAAAAAATTCATGAATTTTTATAAATAAAACACATCTTATAGTAATGAATAATGAGGGAGTTCATTTTAATTGTCCAAAAGAATTCAAAATACTTTTATGAGTTGATAGTAAGGTTAATGTCAGTTTTGATACGAATTATTCTTGAGAAGGGGAAAGGTATATAAATTATTGTTACAAATATTACATCATGTTGAGAGTTGTTCTAATACAAGATGAGTGATCCATAGTGTATGGATCATATTAGCTGAAATCTCATGAGAAGAATCTCCCAACACACAACCTAAAGATAGAAACTATTTTTGATTACTTTTGTTGTTGAATGAATTTCATTCTTGTTGACTAGTGTTTATTGTATACGGATTAATAAAAACTAAAATATATATTAACACATTGACATTTGAATATCAGATAGTGTATATAGGTTGAGTTTTTTCATTCCTTTAATTTTGAGGTTGGTAATACATTGGAGAATATAATTGTTATCCATGACACAATGAGACATATGATTCAAACACAGGTTGTTCAATATTCCAGTAGCGAATGGATATTTAAGACCTCATTATCTACATAAATTTGGAGGTGTAGGATCATCTAGAAAAATATGTACTTATATCTTTATTTTTGACCTATTCACTAATGGATAGAGTGATGATGAGGTATCCTTCCAATCCTAAGGGCTTAGTATGAATGGAAATAATTTTCAGAGAGGACCATCACCTAGTTGGTCCATTTATATAGATGAGATATTACATAATAATGTGTGTTTATAAGTTCCTATATAATTCCTAGAAGATTTGATGTGATAGTATCATTCCTCTTCTTAGGAATTAAATTAGAGTATTAACAAGATGTATTGTGATTCACAGTACCTGTATTAGTTTCCTAGTATGAAATTACAGATAGAATGTGTCAATACAAGGTGTTCCGCCTTCTATTATGTGAAGGGATAACACTTTAAGACTATTGTACTTGTACGACCACTACCCACTATAAAGTGGAAATGTGTTGACATAAAAATTTATCATGTGACAGAATTACCTAGGTCACCTTGAGGTTGTGACACTATAGGGGTGATCCTTGACAGACAAAAAAAGGTTACCCACTTCATTCATGTTCAAGAGGCCTTTTAAAAAGGATGGTTTAAGGAGGATACATTTTAGGGAGATTATAATCCTTCATGGAGTTCTATGAACAATCGTATTATAAAGGGACACTTGATTCCCATTTCGGTTCTAATAGGGATTGTAGAAACCAATAGGTTTAGAAGGACTATTGAGTAAAACATATCACATATAGACCAATTATCTATCTCTATGTATGATATAGTTTTTAGAGGACATAATTACGGTAAAAATTCAAAACATCAAAAGTTCATGGGTAAAACAGTTACCTCATACCAGTTTTCCCTACAATAATAGATTTCAAGTGACTATAAAAATGGATCATTGTGTATCGTATACTGGAGGCCATTCTATTCAACCATGATATGGTTAGTGTTAGGATTGGAATCTCTACTAGTTTCTGATATAATATTGGAGACATCGAAGTAGGTACAAGTTATTAGGAAGTGTATGGTTGTATCTTAGTCTAAAAACAAATCTTATGATGATCGTCACTACTGACCACTGGAGTTAAAGCATGGAGATTGGGTCTTGTTGTATGTTCATGTACATTTTGGAATTTACATATTTTTAGACAGTGGAAGTTAATACCTTGCTTTGGTGGTAACATTGTGATTTGGGAGAGAGTCAGAATAATGTACAATTATTTTCATTTACTCAAAGGTACAAGTCCATGCATGACATCTTCCATATATCATAGCTTTGACATTATGATTCATAAAAGTCACATATTGTTCAAACTATTGAGGCTGAACAAGATATTTATGCCGTTTGTGAAGAGTATCCTATTATCCATGTGGATCATATTATGAAGGAACTCTATTAACACTAAGTTCCTCTAATATGGGTGCTATGAAATCAAGAACATGTACAAGAGAAGAGTTTTGACTGAGATTCCAATGTAAATATATTTTTTTGAATTCAAAATAGACATATATTGACCACAATCAGAAGGGAAACTCAGGTATGTGTTGTTTTATGCTAGTTTTATTTTATGATTATGGTCTTTCTATACGGTATGAAAAGTGCTATTTTTGACAAAATATTTTTTGAGACTCTAAAGAAGGATCCTATTAGTTTAATGAAGGATTTAGGATAATATTGGTCAGGTTTGCATTTCAATGGTATACCTATTAAAGGAAATGTATGGTGTTTAGGATTGGAACATGGTTAGTCGTAACTGTGTGGCACAACCATCCAACCCAAAGGAAGAGGTGAATGGTTTAAAAACTATGAGATCTAGGCTGTAAAATCTTACTGGGGAGGTATTGAAAAATATTGAGGGAATAATAGGGGATATACATGATTTGAAAAAAAATATGAACCTATCTTTTTAAAGGGGGTGACACAATATATATTTTAGACACATGGTCGGTGCACACTTCAGCCAACCATGCCTCCAAAATGGCTGCCCCTTTATAAATGGGTGAAATTAAAAAATTCCCCTACATTATTTAATTATTAAACCATACATTTCTCACCAATTAAAACACAACACCTTCTTCCTATTATAGATATATCTCTTCATCCATAATGCTATCATCTGACCTAGCCTCTCTATATGACATTGAATTTGACCACTGTTTATCTCATTGGGTAGATAACAAAATTTCCTTCTGTCATATTTATTCTCTACATAAATTAATTAAATTTTTTGGAATGATAAGTTAATGCATGTTAATATTCAATATTTTAATTTATTTTTTCAACTTAATCAATTATCCCATTCGAGAAAAAATTAGAAGTTAATACTGTATATGGAGCCTACTTCTGGAAAAAGGTAGGTGGTCTTGCCCTCTTCCCTACTATACATGATGTTTATATTATTTTTCCATTATGGAACATGATCCTATTTCTATAATACACCTTCTAAATGATAAATTGGTTTAATAAATTTTTTATTACTTTGAAATGGATTTCCATGCACCCTATCATATATCTTTAGATGATATATAGCTTGTTACGAGCCACCCCTTTAGGTGTGTCACGTTAAAGGCCCATGAACGTTATTCCTTGAAATAGATTTAAACTACATGTTGATTCATATTGAATTTAATCATGAAAATGAAATATATTAATATAATTAAATGAAATTAAGTGACACCTTTCTAATCCCCCAAATAATAGTCTTATAATTTTTCCACCTTTTGAGTTGTGTTAGCATGGTTTTATTGATGAAATTGTCCAATTTTTTAAATAAAAAGTGAATAGAAGTGTCTTGTTAACAAGAAACTATTTAGATCTTGAATGATATCATGGATAAAATTATGTTTATTGATACATGAAAAATTATTACATATTTCTTAATTGTTTTCAAAGCCTTTGAATTTTAATGTTGTGGCATGCACTAAGTGATACTTGGAATGTTGCTATGGGTTTAAAAGGATGTTATTGTGCGACACAAACAGATTGTTCAGAATTAATTTCTTATAAATGTAAAAAAATGAATATATTCCTAATATTATGAATGATTATTCCTCTTCTTAGAACTGAGTCTTAATCGGCTTTTCAAAAAATTAAAAAAATTCAATACCTTGCATGACTCTACTTTGATTCTCATTGATATCTTCTACCACCTTTGTTGCTACATTGGGATAATTTCAAGAAAAGTACTGAGGCTACTAAGGGCGTGTTCCTAGGGATTGGATAAATATATTCCCTATTACTGTGAACTTCTTAGGGTACACTCTTAATGATTTCACCTTAATTATGAAATATAAATATCATGTAATTATAGAAAATCAAATAAATAAATTTATTCTTAGATGACTTGGTGGTATAACATTGGACTCAATCTTATAAATATCAACCTAATATGCTATGTGCTATGAGATATAAAAGATTAGGCTCAAACATGCACTATCAGACATGTGTCCCAAATGAAACCCAGGAAGAAGTGGTTTATTTCTGTAATACATTACATTTTTTTCCATCCAATGGCCCAAGGGCCTTTAATTTTTTAATTTTTTTAACAAAACCCCCCATTTTAAGGGAAGAAGGGGAAAACTCACAATAATTCATAAACATAATACTACCCATGACTCGATGGTCAAAGAGGGAAAAAACAGAATGACAACATGAAATTTCCCCTCCATAGGAAGTGATCTTAAAGAGGCTCTCCACCATTGCAAGGCTGTTTGGGAAGCATGCGTCCTGTGTCAAATCTCATACCCAATTTGACGGCTACCTCTATACCCTATCAAACATCCAAATTCATTATGCTCTGAAAATATGATTCACTAGCTCAAAATCCAATTATAGGACCTATTCTACGTGGTTTAGTACAAACAAGCTGAATCATCGTAAAACCATCACTTTCATCCCATTATAACCACTAGAAAACAAATCATTACCAACGATCTCATCTTAGATGCCAGAAAACACCAGAAAATGCCATGTCGTAATGATCCCACTGCACACCCTTGTCCTCCGCATTAGCAAGCCGCTCAATGGGGTAGGAGATCGAAGGTGTGAGATGTTAGGACAACAACATATAGGGCTGGAAGACCAAACAAACACACTAGAGGAGTTCCACCAGAAAAGGATACCACATTAGCCTACCCTAAAAGCACCACTCTAGGATGTAACTTGGTAGATTTGGATAAGGTAGGGGTCCACACCAGATTCAGATTCAAATGAACTCATGATATCAGGGGTGAGGGGAAGCATCATGAACTGAAATCAGGGTAGTGCTGGTGATGTCAATGCCAAGAGACCAACCATAGGGAACCGACAACAAAGAATCAAAAATACAAACCATAATCCACTTAAAAAAAATCATGCAATCCAAATAACACCAAAAAATCCAAAAAATGATACCTTCCCCCTCCAAGCATTTCTTAAAGTGACGTTGAACTACTCTAGAAGATGTTGAGGCAGTCACCGAGTCAATCCACACCAAAGACATCCAAGAACAAAGAAACATGTCGCCAGATATACCACAAGATGCAAAACCGTAGCCAACAATCCACCCCTAGGACAACCAAGATCAGCCAAGACTCGCACCATTGTTTCACCCATGGACCATTTAATTACACATCTCATTATATTTTAACATTATGGATAATGACAAACATTATTTGTTTTGTCCTATTGACTATTACTCAAACCATATATGGGATACTTGTTGTTACCTAGAAAGACATCATGGATGTAGATAGGGAATTGGAAATAACCAAACTATGGATGCTTAATTTTTATAATTGGATGGGGTATGTGAGAAGAGGACCAGGGTTGTTGTCATGATGCTATTAGAGATAATATTTTACCACGTTTTTTATCTTATATTACATGTATAGGGTATACATACTACTCAGTTTCCCTGTATTTTCCCAAATTTTCTAAAACATAATGAAATCATTATTCTATAGGTGACACTAGGTAAAATTATGATGGATTAACATTATATGTATGTTTACTTATACTATTAAATTATTAATACAACAGATGATTTGTATCTATATTTCACCCCGATTATCCACTCTAACCATAATGGTTTACTCTCCCCACTATACCACTATAGAACCTCATCGCCATTTGGTATCCTCTGGTATATGGGGAGGAACACCTTAGGTTATTTGGATATCATTGTTTAGTTAAATTGGTGTGAAATAGGTCCATGACGTTATATAATCAGATCAAAGGATCTTTTATTTTTCTTACATTTTTTGATGGTTGGAATGAGACTAGAAATATATCAGAATTTGATAACGATCTTATGCCTTGATGTAGCATACCTATGTACATGGAATGAAAACATTTTTCCATGGATGAGAATTGATGTTATAGTTTTTCTTTTTATATTTTTTTATAACTTCACCACATTGTGATGCACATGATTAATGGTGATTATTTTTAATACTATAGATTTTCTTTTTCCCTTGTAAGGTATGAAAAATGAGGTCGTATATCATACATCAGTATATGATCTTAATGATTTATATTTCATGCATCTTTAATAATACGTTAAAATTATTGCATAAATTTACCACATCATTACACATATGGTTTTATTTTTATATTTAGAATTTTGATGACATTTTATAGAGGAATGATTAATTAATTAATGAATTAAGATATCTATTTCTAGATAAATGGAATTTTACTATATAATATGATGTTGGTACCCTAATTAACAAACATATTACATGTTCGATCCGTGAAACATTGGTTACATGTGATGACACATTAGTTAGTTGTTATCAGATGGATAACAATTGTAATTTATAATGAAGGATCACCTATAAATTGTGAATAATGATCCATCTAATTGTTTTACCAAATATGGACAAATTAATCCTTCAGACTGCATAAATATTTCTTCTCATAGTTAAAAGATTATCGAATTTATCCTTTAACATTTATGAAATTATAACTTGGTAATGATAACCCATATAATTGGAAAAATGATATATAACAATAAAAACATTATTTTTTAGAAGTTAGCTAAAATGGTTTCCATTAAGTTGGGATTTCAATAAAAAAATTAATGGCTATTTTCCTCATTAACTTGAAATTGAATCATTATAAATCCTAGATTTTGTATTAGATATGAGGAATGGAAGATACTCAATATTTGTAGGGTTTTGTGTTATTTCCTCTTCTGATCCTTTACAATTGTCTACATCACCATGATAAGGATTTAGAAGCTGATAGTTGTGTTTTGGTTCTTATAAATGAATGTTTTTACATATCCTATTAATTTTTATATGATTTTTACTGATGTAGATACATATGATGATCAATTAAATTGGAATTGTATATGTATTCCAATATGACGACCTCACATCATTATAAAGAATGTGGCGATGACCATGTTCAATATGTGGTGGACGCTAATAAAGAAGTATTGACTCAGGATGTTCCAATTATGAAAACTACTATTATTATAGATTATGAAAATGTTAATTATCTACAAGAGGGTTTTTGTGGATATTTTAATCATTATATGGAGATCTACAACCAACCATTTCTATGAAATATTTGTCTTGGGAGTTCCCAAAACAACACCCCTACCTTTTTTTGGGAAGGTGGTCCAGAAGACGTTAAGTCAAGGATTGAGGCCACATTTTGTATCATTGATCAGATGGGGATAACTCATAAATGGAGATTAATCATGTTTAATATATTATTAACGAGACTTCTAATAGATGGAGGGATTTTTTGACATAGGCTAACCCAGTTTTGGGTATAGTTTGAAGGGATTTCTAGAAAAATATTCTAGGAACATTTCATTTTTGATACATTGTGCGACGAACTAGTTAAAGAGGTTAATTATCTGGAGGGAGAGATATTTTTTGATATGGACTACACCAATCATTTCATTGAGCTTCATCATTTTTTACATTTTCTAATTTGGGTTGAGTTTTCAAAGGCCAGGTCATTTGATGATGGGATTATGTATTCCATCTCTTTATATGTGAACGTCTTCTACTTGACTATAGTATCTGATATAGTGATAAGAGACATATCACAAAGATACATATAATGGAATACAATGGTGTGGAATAAAGAACACATTATGGAGATTGGGTAGTACTTCGACTATCAGTAGGAAGAACCATTTGGAGGCTTATAGAGGAGGAAATAGTCTTCAACGTGTCTATCCTCGTTGCAATGTCATCATTCAAAAGTGTGGTATGAAGAAACATAGGTAGACTCATTGTGTTAAGGAACAAATTGAGTCTCAATAATTTAGAAATAGGTATCATCATCTATGATTCTATAGAACCTTCCCTCCAATTACAAGTGAGAGCGGGTATCCACTGACTCCATGTTCTGGTGTGGGATCAATATATCTATGCCAGAAAATGTTTGTGAGTAATAAAAACTACAAAGGAAGTGGTCATGTATGATGGATCTTGATTGGGTACATACACTTCCATCAAATAGGACATAATCATTTTATTCAGGCTATTACTTATGTCTATTGATGAGGCTATATTTATGCAGTACACCCAATACCTGAGGAGAAGAGTTTTGATCATTCTAAAATATAAGTAAATTTTTTTGTAGCATGTTATTTATTATCTTACTTATTAGATACTAGTACAACACATTATTTCATATCTCTAGGAATTGTTGAAATAATTTTTCTGGAGATCAAATACTTTGGTGGAGTGAGGAATCATGATACATAGTTGAGTGATTGATAAGAGAGTGTATGCCAATATAGGGAGTACCCAATTAATATTTTTTATATTATTCTTTATAGAAAATATTCATCCGAGAGATGAGTGGATTTGATTTTATTCATTTAATGGATTGATTGGTTCCTTATCATTAGTGTCTTGTCTATTATCACCTACAGGTCTTTTATATTCCTAAAGGGAAATAAGTATATGCATAATGATGAATGGGATGTCTGAAAACTCGAAATGGATATATGAATAATGGGTTGGATTGAGCGACTAACTATATTTGATGTATTTAAAATGGATTAGGGAACACATTAAATATATTAAAATTCAGTAAAATAACATTTCATGGTTTTTTCCCAGACAAATTTTTTGGGTTACCTCCCGAGAGATATAGATTTGTCTATTGATCCAATTCAGGGAGAAGAACTGATTTCTATTAATATTTTTTGGATTAAACTAACCAATGATATGGAACTCATGAAACAGTGAGAGTAATTAGAATGTAATGGGTTTAACTATCCTAGTACATCACCATGGGGTTCACCCATTCATTTCACCCAGAAAAAAGAGCGTACCCTCCATCATTGTCTGTATTCTCAGAAAATAAGTGATCTAAAAATTATGAACATTTATACCTCACATAAAGGTAGTAAATGAACAAGTCAAGGTAACATTATATCAGATATAAGGGTATTCATTGACCAAGGTAAGGTGAGAGATGTGGTTTCTTGGGATCATCACAATAATTTCATTGTTATTCAGAGATTGTTAGGTTTAGTTAGCTATTATATGCACATAATTCTAGAATTTTCATGAATAAAATCACCTATTAAAAGATTTAGTGAGATGGGAATTAATTTTATATGGTATTAGGCATGTTATAATGACTTTATAATGTAATGAAAGATGTATGAAATCATCATTGGGCCTAATTTATCAGGATTGGAGAGAGATTTTTATATTTTATTATAGAACATCAGGCCTTAGTATGGGAGTAATTATGTTAGAGGATGACCAAGGTGTAGCATTTTTGTATCAGTAGATGATACCTCACAAGAATATTTAAACAAATTAAAATATCATGTTTGTAGATGTGGTTAATACCTTTCATTTTATGAGGCATTACTTTCTTCAATGGAGTTTTATGGTGTATCTGGATAAAAAAATCCACAAATACATTATTAAACAATGTAATGTGATTCTATAATAGTGAAGGAATGTATTATTATCTTTAGCTATTAAATTTCAATAAATTATATATTCTAGGAAAAAGCATTGTTTTTGTTGATGTTTTGAGATGGAAAACATAAAAACAAGCTGTTCAAGAGGCGAGTAGTGAATGTCAGTTGATGTAATTATTTTTTAAGGTGCATTTGGAGGTGCATGAAAATCTTGGGAAATTTGTATTACCATCATTATATATTTCCACTTCAGTTTTTGATAGAGTTAAGATGAAAGTGATTTCTGATACCAAGGGATTAGTCCTTTTGGAAAGTGTTTCAAATGAGAATGTGATGCCCTATTGTGTCATTGATGCGGTTGATATCATCTGCATCCATGGGTATGTATGGGTTCTGTAATATAACTAAGAGGAGTTGATGTGATTGTCTCATTCCTCTTCTTCATGAGTACACCCTGGCCTTACCATGATATACCATGATTTACTCATCTAGTATTAGTGGCATTGCATGAAACATGAGAGAGATAGAGTTTCTATTATGTGTTCCACATATTAACAGGTGAAGTGGAAAAGAAGAGACATGCTTGTGTTTTTTACCCTTTACTCATTCCTATGTTTAAATGCGATGATGTTAATATTTATTTTTTAATTTAATACCAAGTAAATGCTGGGGATATTAAACAATACGGGAAATTATTGACTGATCAAAAATGGTCACCCACTTCTAGAACATCCGAGAGTCTTTTTTGTGTGGAAAAGAGAGGGAGTCAATATTTTAGGGAGAACATATGGATTTATGGAGTTCCATGAACCATCTAATTAGACCAGGATACTAAATTTAAATATTTCGTATTAGAAGGGGTTGTAGATGAAAATGGGCTGACATGTGCTGTTTAATAAAACATATCACCTAGAGAATGGAATTCAATCTCTGTGTATGGTACAATTGTTAAAAGATATTAATAATGAATTTATCCTTTATTTAATAGGATATTAGGAGAAACACTCACATATTGACTTGGTTTTGTATTGTAGTATCTTCTAATCGTATATAGAGATGGTTTCTTATGAGGACCTATATAGAATGCCATGACATTCAACCCTGCAATGGTTAGAGGTAACATATAAAAAACTACTTGGTTCTCATATTATTTTTGAGATTTTTGAGGAGGTAAGGAATTTTAAAAATAATTTTTTATTAGATTAATATAGTATATTTATTACTATATTCATGATAACTGACCACTAGAGTTTGAGGTTTGAGATCGAGTCTAATTATGTGTTTTCCCTAGATTGGGGAATTGATTGAATCATATAAAATGGAATCTAACACCAAGCTTCATCAAAAAAATTCAATGTTTTGTGTGATTATGGATAATAACATATCAGTTGTAGTTTCCTTTGCTGTGTTGTTCTATGAACAATATATTCTATATATCACAACATCATCGTTAGTATCGAGACCTGTCACATATTCAACATCCTAACGAGGTTGATTTATATATTGATGCTTCTTTTGAAGAGAATTCTATTCATATCATTGACCAGATTATGAAGGCTATGTGTGGAAGGTCTGTAACTATTGTACGAGTTCTATTATATAAATTCCATTAATATGTTAAGAACTATAATATAGTGGTGAAAATATGTGCTTAGGGGTTGGAATTATACTCAGATACTAATCGACCTCCCTCAAAAGGGAAACTTTTGGGTGAGTTATTTTAATGAGTAGAGGCAGTATGATCTCATTCATTATATGAGGTGTGAGTCCGTTAATTTAATTTTATATATTTCATTTAATCAAAATTATAGATTAAAATATTTTAAGTAAGAATTCAAGAGTGTTTTGGGATTTATCAAATCCCATAGCTCTAGTTTCCTGAAGAAACAAACGAGTTACATGATTGGAAAATGGTTAGTAGTAACCATGTGGGTAAACAATGCATCCTTAAGGAGGAGGTGTATAGGTTTTAGAAACCAAACATGTTAGACTACGTAACCATTAATGGGAGATATAGAAAAATATAGCGAGAGCTATATGGCCTACGAATGGTTTTTGTAAAACTAATATATTAGCCCATGTGAGGGGGTGACAAACTGGATTGTGATGAAGTATGTTTGGTGCATGGGTTTTCCACCATGGGGATAAATCATGAACCCCATTAAAAGTAGTTAAAATTCCCATTTTAATATACCTTATTTAAATGTTAACCTCTCCTTTTCTTCTTCGATTCATATACTACAAACTTCTTCTCCTCTTAATATCTCTATACCACTATCAATATAGGTATTGAGATATCCTCTCTTTCTAACATCCAATTTGACCGATGTTCATCTCAATGGATTGATAACATTTAGACGATCAATTCTCTTACATATTTTATTCATTTATTCATTGTATAGAATATAAAATGTGTGTGATATAATATATAATAATTTTTTTTGTGTTTTTCTATTTCTATAATTTATCCCATTTGGTCCCATATTGTCGTCCAATACTGGAAAAAGAGTGTACTACTTGAATAAGGTAGGTGGTTTGGCCCTTTTTCTCTAATCATCTTTATGTATATATAATTTTTATATTATAACACATGCCAACATTTTTGAGTGACTTTTTTCTAAATGTCAAACTGGTGTAATATATATATTTTTAGTTTGAAATGGTTTTCTTTTAACCATAATTTACATCGTCGGATGTTTTTGACCACAATGTGAGTAACCCATTTGGGTTTATTCCTTTTAAGAACCATCAATGTTATGTTGTGAAATGGATTTAAACCATATACTATAGAGTGTTTACATGGACCATGTATATGAATTGGATAAAATTAATTAAATTTAAAAAGGGATACATCCCTAGCCACCCTAATCATAGGATTTCAATATAACCACTTTCTATGGTGTGTTAACATGAGTTTGTAAATGAAATAGCCAAATCATTTAAATAAAAGGTAAATGTAATAGTTATGTATCTTATCAATTATTTACCCCTGGAAAGCGATCAAGGATATCAAAATGATTATGGTTGCATGAATATTTATAACATCATGCTTGATTATGATCACAAACCATTACTTTTAAAGGTATGGCATTCTATGATTGATATATGGATTCCCATTGTAGTTTTCGTAGAACATTCTATTAATTTTTTTTTGATTATTTGATGCTTATTTAAAATTAAGGACCACACTTATATTAGATCCTTCTATTATCAATGCTAATTACATGACTTAACAATAAGGGTTAACCAATATTTCCTGAAATTATAAAGAATGAATGCCTTATATTATTATCCTTTTATTCATCTTGAAGTTATGAACTTATATGTATACTACCATGGGATCCATTCATGTATAGAATCATGGATACCTTGTAAATCATCGAAGGTCTCAATTAGATATTTTACCCTTAGGGAAAATGTCCTTGGTTACACCCATAATGTGTAACAACACAGGAATTCCAATGTCATTATATTGTATAAATTCATCATTTATTGGATTTTTGTATAATCAAATCCATCTAATAATACATTGATAAAAATATTTCTTTAAAAACAATAATCGAAAATAATTTTTATTCTCATAATTAATCATATTTGTTACTTATTGATAAAAATTAAAAATATTTTTTTGATTTATTTAAAAGGACATTTTAAAATAACAATATTTATATAATTATTTTTATCAAAAGGTTATATAATAAAGTATAGTGATTAAATAATTTTTTAAAAAATATCAATATAAATATATATATATACAATTATAAATAAAAATATATCAAAGTGTAAAAATTATAAAAATTATAATTATTTAACTAAAATTTCTAGAAAATATAATGAATTGGTTTTTATAAATTTATATATATATATACACATGAAACTATATTTATTTGTTTTATATTAGAATATTTTCAATATGTATTAAATTTTAGGTAAAATTAAAATAATAATTATTTTAAATGGTATGACTATAATATAATAATTAAATAGTGATTAATAATATATAATATTAAATAAATAATGATAATGACATTATTATAACAACTGTAATAATCTTATTCGTAATAAAATTCATATTAATTTTCTTTTATATTTTATAAAATTTTGAAAATAATATTATGTATTTTGTTGTAGAAAATTTATATATTATTAATATATATAAATTTTTTTACAAGAAATCACATTATATATGTGTAAAAAAATTGTGATTTGATTTATATATAGACTTTGAATTATATAGTTTTATATATTAAAAAAATAAATAAATGTTTTTCAAAAAAAAATAATGTTTTGCTGTAAAAAAACATGAATTTTAATAGTTTTTTTATAAAAACTATATATATATATATTACATATTTGGTTTAATATACAAATATTTATTAATATAAAATAGTGATGATTATATATATATATATATACACAAGATACACGGTTGATTATTTAAAAGAGAGTTAATAATTGTTAAGAAAATATGATAACTGTAACGCCCCGACCCTAATTACCTAGAGTCGGTGCATTATTACATAATATTGGCATGATCATGAGAAAGATCAAGTCTCGAAAGACCGATTAGTTTAGTAGCCTTGGAATAACTAGATACATCCATAAATTTTTACATTACATCATAAAAAAACCTCTTGTCTTCATATCCCTCATACTATCCCTGCAGGTCATTCATAAATTACTTCTTCATAATCCTGGGAAGAATAAAACATTGAAAGGGGTGAGCTCGGATGCTCAGTAAGGATAACATTATAGCAGATGCTTTCATAAATAAGCATAAACACTTAAGGCAATTTATAACTAAAACAAAAGCCTTTTAAATTTCAACTTCAGCATAAAATGGCGAAGGTAAATTGAAATAATGCCATTTACTTACTCACATGGATATTCTACTAGTCGAATGATCACATGCAATATCAATAACCACTTTCATAATGATGGAATGCATAATGCCAGACTATCATAACCACATAGCCAAGGCCTCGTGCCAAGACTACAAATAAGATTTTGCCAAGGCCTTGTGCCAAGACACTAGTTTGTCTCATGAGACCTACCGATGCATCGAGGAGCTATAGTGGGATCCACCCGTCACTTATTAAGTCCAATGAATTCCTCATATGAACATGTTTAAACAGAACATAAACATTCGTATTAAAACTAGCATACGAAATTTCAATACTTTTACCACAAACCATGAATGGTATAAAAACAGCACATCCACAGTCAAACATAACTCATTCGATACAATATGGAAGATTGTATTGTATCACATTAACCTCAATCAAGAATAATGAAGGATGTTGACATAGATGAAAATAATCATCAAAACTATTTGAGAGAAATATCCCCCTTTTCTTGAAAACATTTAAAAGTCACACTATTTGTCAAGAAGCCATTTAAAAGTAGATTTTTGAATCAAAGTGTCCCATACCACTTTGAAACTTTTTAAAAGGTGTTTTGATTTCTAAAGTTTAATGTCCATATAAATAAATCCTTAAAACCATTTTTAAAACATGGACATTAATGAGAATGGTTTAGATGAATAAGTCATTAAAACATTTAAAAATGGTATTTTAGTTAGAGATTCTAACCAAAAGAGACACTTGAATACAAATAATTGAGGTAATCAAAACTTTGTAATATCATGAGAATAAAGGGAATCATGATATACTATGTCAAAGTACATTATATACACCACATAAAAGTGATTTGGTGTATATCATCAAAGAAGTCTCAATGGAATGTAAATTGAGATGAAATCTCTCATAAAGGTTGTATCCTTAGGTTAAGGATAAATCAATGACATAATTATGTGTGACAAATATAAATACAATAAATATGATTGGATATTCAGTGTAAAACAATCAAAGGACATTCACACATATTCTTGTAAAAACAATACCAACGAATTGGATGTTTAACTCAACAAATGTAGAATGAGTTAAAATTACTCTTATCAAATTCCTATCAATGACTTGAGAATTGTAAATGGAGTTATTATGTGTATCAAACTTTTATCCATAGGAAGGGGAGTGTAAATTATGACATAATCAAATGAATAGTGATTCCACACATAATCTTGGGGTAATATAATCAATGAAATATGCGTAAAGCCAAATGAGTGGAAATTGAAATTTCAAATTCCCTTATCGATTAGGTAACTTACGAAACATACACCCATGAAAGAAGTATCATACCCTAATGATGTAAATACCCATAAATTAAAGTATATTACACAATGAATGAAATCATGGGCAGTACACATACCCCACATGCAATAATTAAGTGGTGAATAATGGAAATCTCACGAAATTAAAAGTGAGATAAGAAACCCCTTACCACGTTAATCAACTGAGTCGTATGGCCAAAAGTTAATAACCACCAAATGATTTACATAATAACATGAATATAAGAGAATCGTGATAATATATATCAAATGGCTGTACACAATACACCACTTTCAATAATTTAGTGGCGAACAATGGAAATCTCACGGAATTGAAAGTGAGATAAGAGAATCCCTTACTTTGTACTTTTTCCTTGGTCTATGGTAGGTTTACCTCCTGTATAATGGTTAAATAATTGTTATTGAATAATAAAAGAATCATTTACTTTAATATGATATCATATATGATCTTTTAACATTGATTTGTTAATAATTTCTTAGAATTATCGTCATTTCGGGTGTTAACGGGTTCATTTTACTTTATATTCTTTGTTATGTGAGCCATATTCGTTATTAATGGGATGTATATTATTCATATCCAGAATGATATCAAGTCCTTAGATACTATTTTTAAATCATAAAATTATAATTATACTTGAATGGATATGATGGACAATGAATCTCATCGCGTTCGTGGAGACGGTAGTCCGTACATACGCACGAGCAACGATATCATTCTTTTGATATTAAAATTATATATAATTGGATTTTATATCATATATACAGAATCATTATCATGTTATATTTATTATCTACATGAGTTACACATCATTATTATACCCATCCAAATAATAATATATTGAATAACAATTACACCACGACGTGGAGACGGTAAGCCGTACGTACGCACGTATGGTGACATGTTATTCAAAGGATGGATAGAATAATGAATATGGTTGTACCATATTTATAATAACATAAAAGTATATATATTATACTGGAGTTATTATTTTATAATGGTAATAACAAAGAAAGAGGAAGTGGAAGAAGAAAGGAACTTAAAAAGGGGTGGTGAAAACATTACCTCTTTTTCGGGTTCTTCCTTTTGATTTAATCAAAAGGGCTCCTTAGGTTGGCTTTCTGATCAAACTAAGGCCTATAGGTTGTATTGAGGGGAGTTGGGAGAGTATTTGGGCAGATTTTGGCCGATCCAAAAGGCTTTGAGGTTGTGAAGAAATGAGAAGGAGGAGTGTCCTTTTATAAGAGGGGTGAGGGGAACCTTTGGAAAAGATAGAAATATTAATTTATAATAAATTTATATTCGGTTTCCAATGGCTAAAAAGTTGACTATTCAACGTTTAAGGTGGGGATGGGTCGAAAACAACTCATCCAATAGAATTTATACAGTTTTGGGTACTTATATTAACCTTATCTTTAAGTATTAACTCTAAGTTAATTAGTTTCACTTTTACAATGTCTCTTTGTATTTTTATATAACATGGTTAATAAACTTACTATATACATCCAAGAGACCCCCAAGTGGTCCATTAATGATGATCCTATCATGATATAAGTCTCTTGGACGAACATTATATTTTTAGGAATTTAATATCAATTAATAATATAGTATTTGTTTTAAGAACTCTTTTATGTCAATTTAGACACTATTCAATAGTTGATTTTTGTGAAACTCATAATAGATTGATTAATTCGAACAAAGTAAATTAAATCAATCCTAATATATCATATTATCCTAGAAAATTAGTTTAATTCATTAAAAGCTTCATATTATATTTATTTGGGTATTTATAATATCAATTATTTTAATTTGTCACTATTATAGTAATTATTGCATCATCATTGTGTCATAAATAAAATAAATTATTTAATGTCTAAAAATTATAAATAAAATATAATTATGTAGGAAATATTTTTATATTTCTAATGAATATTTATAATCTAAAATCCAACATATATAACCCTATGTAACAATTGTTTTTCTAAAAGATATATGCTTGTCTCATTTTTGTATTCATTTTAACATAATTAAAATAAAGTGTCATTATCACTTACAAGTGGATCCATGGGGTCCCAAAAGCGACCCAAAGATTCCCATGGTCGACCATGTATCCACCAATAGGGGTAAGACACGTTTTAGGGTAATTTAGTATTATTATAATATTATTTTTTAACCCTTATTTACCGGATTTACCCTTAACCATGGTAAATAAAATATTTACCGCAGTAATTATTCAAAATGTCTAAAAATAAAAGTTACCTATTTACACAATTTGGACATCCTGATTCCAAATATGGAATCTATTTTTCTAAATTCAAAACACATAAGTGGCAGAAATTAATTTAAAATTAATTCCCGCTGTCAAAACAAAAAGCGTGTTTTTAAGAGATAATAACTATCAAAAGATTGAAACTTGTTTATGTTCGGTTTAATTGTAAAATTATGTCCAATGACCAAAATTATATTAAATGGTAAAAATATATTCTAAATATACTTTAAAACCACTCAAATTCACAATTTATCACTATTAATTATTTTGATTAAAAAAGTTGTTTTTAATTAAAATTTAGTAATTTTCACTATTCATCAAAATATGAAAGTTATCCAAAAAGTACCAAAATTTCACCTTAGGCTAAATTCGATATTCCGAATCCAAAAATGAAGTCCATTTTAAAATATAAAATATATATAATTTCAAAAGTTAGGTATTACTCTTCATAACGACTAGTTTGATTGGTTACGGTGTGTTAGAACTCGGTGTTGCGTACAACACACGCTAGCGTACCGTGGAAGCTTGGGATGTTTCATTTTAAATTTTTGATGTCCCCATTTAGTCAAAAAATTTAAAATATAGTATCTAAAAAGGGTTAACTATTAAAATTTGGTAAAAGTGAAATACTGAAAATGAATTTGTTCTTACATTATGTCTAAGAAACTCATAATATGGATTCTAAAATTATAAAGATTATATAAAGTTTAAAATTTAGTTAACACTATTCATAACCTCTTTTGAACAGCTTGTTTGGTAAGTCATGGTGCGATTGATCTTGGTGTTGCGTGTAGTGAATGTTATTGAATTATTTTGAAAAAAATAACACACTATAAAATCTTGGGGTGTTACATTCTCCCCTCCTTCAATAAATTGCGTCCTCACAATTTGAAATTGTTCTTCAAAAATAAAAGGTTGAAAATAGAAAATATCTTTGTGTGAAAACCCACATCGGAAATTGGGTTACTAAGATTTAGTCTTAATATGAGGAAAATAGAAATGAAAGGATCACCACCAAATTATGATCTCGATTAGGATAACATTGGTGGTAATTAGAAACATATAATTGGAGGAAAAATGTAAATATTTATAGGTAGTGATTGAGGTCATCAATCACAAACAAGTATAAAATTGATGTCCTTAAACTCATCAATCTATGATGATTTGAAATACCATTGGTCCAAGAAAACATAGGGTATTGGGATAACACATTTTTGACGTTTCAAAATATCTTAGTTGAAATCCCACATCGAAAAATGAATTAATGAGGCCTCTATTTAAAATAAAGAGTGGAAAGTATGAAGATTACCGAAAATAACACATACTAGGGTTCCATGTAGGAAAATATGGATATGGAAGAGAAATCTAACCATCAATTATCTGATGGAGAGTGGTAGAGAACATGGCTATGAAAAGGCCAACAATCCCAAAGCCATAAATTATTGATGATTTAATGTAACATCTAGGACAACATTTTTTTTAAAGTTACATTACATAAGGAAGAGGAATTCATTTATGATATTGACTATGAACATTATGAGATATACTTAAATTTTAAGTAGATTTTCTTTCTTTAATAAATTTCCACCACTAACTCATTTTTTTTAAACGATGAGTATTCAAGAAGACTTGGTCACACTGGAAGAGCTAGAATAAACTTCTATAGAATCACATGATCCATGTAGGATAAACCATATATTTACATTGTCTTTGAAGATTAATCAAAACCAAAATGGTTAGTGAATGATCTAATGATCCCCCAAAAGGATATTCATTGAGATAAATATGCACTAATCTTATTTTCTAAAATTAAACCAACAATACCCCAAAGTTAAATAGATACCATTCAATAACGAATTGTCCTTAAAATCATTTAATATAATCCAAACTAATATTGTAACCCAAATCATAGAAGAATTTGATTATGTAGTCTCCCATGTTACATTGTATCTCCAAATGACATCAATTACTCTTAAAGTCACATACTTAAAAGTAATTAACACCATCACATATTCTCTGTTATAGGTTAATCATTTCCATAAATAACCCAAATAACTATAAATCAACAATAAAAATGTAGATAAAAATCCACCATTACTCTACAAATGAAACCTCATTGTATTCTATTTTCCTTGGGCATATAGTGTTCCTAACAAAACGAACATCTTCTAAAATAACATTTACCACTTAATCACCAAATTATTTTCCTATACCAAGGGTATTCATTTGATAAGACATAAGAACCCAAATCATCTTATTATTGATCAATAAAATCATTTAACAAAAAAATAGTCACACTAACCAGGGACTTCACGTAGTCCAGTGGTAGGCGATAAATCCCAATCGCACTTTGGTTGTGGGTTCGATTCCCACAGCTTTGTCCGACGCGACGGGTTGTCACACGGTCTACGTGTTGTCCTTTTTCAAAAACTATATTTTATAATATTACCAAAATGAGATAAATTCCTCAAAATAACATAATTTAACCACAAATGTTATATCATACTTTTCATTTTCATCCCAAATTATAATAACTTATCATTTTCTCAAACCCCAATGATCATATAAAACCAAATGGTTATTTATACCTATATCCACAAGAGAAGAGACAATTCTTCCTCAAATATCATTCTCACATTGCAAACTGCTGGGTTACAAATACAAGAGAAAATTATTCCAAAGTAAACCCATCAACAAGGAGTGCTAATACTTTTTAAATTTTTCTCCAACCATTTATTTCCACACAGCTTCTTCTTTGACCAAGAAAATATCCTATAGAATAGGACATTCACTCGAGTAATGGCCAAGTCCACTACATTTACGGAAAATGACTGTAAATGGACTCTTGGGACCATTTTTATCTTCTTCCATAGTACTCTTCATTTTTCTTCGGCAATTCTTCACTTTATGTCCTTCCTTCCCGCACGTAAAACATTTCGTTGTCCCATTGAGACACTTTCCTGGGTGTCTCTTTCCACATTTCTTGCATGATGAAAATTGAGGTTTCTTTTCTCCATGGTCTCCATTGCTGGAGATCATATCATTTATCACCTTTCTCTTCCTTGTTGAGTCTGGGAGTTGGTTAATATATATGTTGTTGATCATATTTTTGGAAAACTGATTTGGCATAAAGACGATATCTTTTACGCCTATCAACATTCCATTTTTTGCTCATCGCCACCACCGCTCCCACCTTGTACATCATTCTCAAAGTCACTATGACTTCCTTGGAATCCAGCCATTGACTAAAAGCAGAAAGCATTGTGTGAGTAATAGTAGTCGTAAAATCATTTAGAGATTAAAATGTCACCATATTCTCAATTTGAAACATATTAGGATTAACCAAGGTCATTTACTCTCATCTTATGTATATATTACTTAAATCGGTTTGTAAAGAAAATGTAAATTATCCTAAGCATATCCCCCGGGAGTGTCGTAACCAAGAGTGCAGAAAGGCCCGTTGTCGTCCACCAGTTCTCGTTTGAGTCTAGCTCAAAACGGTGTTTTCGGGTTTTACCCCTAGGTACATCTGTGCCAGAGCCGCCTCTACCTGCTCGTATCCAGACAGGGATGTATTGCTCGGAAAATTCACAAAATCTCTACAGTACCAAAATTCTAGGAAGTTCTTTTATACTAATCCTCAAAGTTCATCTTAGGTCTACGTGCTCTAATCAGAGTTTATCTAAATCTAGCTACCAAGGTTTGTACTAAACTTCCTCTGATACCAACTGTAACGCCCCGACCCTAATTACCTAGAGTTGGTGCATTATTACATAACATTGTCATGATCACGAGAAAGATCAAGTCTCGAAAGACCGATTAGTTTTTTAGCCTTGGAATAACTAGATACATCCATAAATTTTTACATTACATCATAAAAAAAATCTTGTCCTCATATCCCCTCATACTATCCCTGCAGGTCATTCATAAATTACTTCTTCATAATCCTGGGAAAAATAAAACATTGAAAGGGGTGAGCTCGGATGCTCAGTAAGGATAACATTATAGCAGAAGCTTTCATAAATAAGCATAAACACTTAAGGCAATTTATAACTAAAACAAAAGCCTTTTAAATTTCAACTTCAGCATAAAATGGCGAAGGTAAAATGAAATAATGCCATTTACTTACTCACATGGATATTCTACTAGTCGAATGATCACATGCAATATCAATAACCACTTTCATAATGATGGAATGCATAATGCCAGACTATCATAACCACATACCCAAGGCCTCGTGCCAAGACTACAAATAAGATTTGCCAAGGCCTTGTGCCAAGACACTAGTTTGTCTCATGAGACCTACCGATGCATCGAGGAGCTATAGTTGGCTCCATCCATCACTTATTAAGTCCAATGAATTCCTCATATGAACATGTTTAAACATAACATAAACATTCGTATTAAAACTAGCATACGAAATGTCAATACTTTTACCACAAACCATGAATGGTATAAAAATAGCACATCCACAGTCAAACATAACTCATTCGATACAATATGGAAGATTGTATTGTATCACATTAACCTCAATCAAGAATAATTAAGGATGTTGACATAGATTAAAATAATCATCAAAACTATTTGAGAGAAATATCCCCCTTTTCTTGAAAACATTTAAAAGTCACACTATTTGTCAAGAAGCCATTTAAAAGTAGATTTTTGAATCAAAGTGTCCCATACCACTTTGAAACTTTTTAAAAGGAGTTTTGATTTCTAAACAATAATGTCCATATAAAAAAATCCTTAAAACCATTTTTAAAACATAGACATTAATGAGAAAGGTTTAGATGAATAAGTCATTAAAACATTTAAAAATGGTATTTTAGTTAGAGATTCTAACCAAAAGAGACACTTGAATACAAATAATTGAGGTAATCAAAACATTTTAATATCATGAGAATAAAGGGAATCATGATATACTTTGTCAAAGTACATTATATACACCACAAAAAAGTGATTTGGTGTATATCATCAAAGAAGTCTCAATGGAATGTAAATTGAGATGAAATCTCTCATAAAGGTTGTATCCTTAGGTTAAGGATAAATCAATGACATAATTATGTGTGACAAATATAAATACACTAAATATGATTGGATATTCAGTGTAAAACAATCAAAGGACATTCACACATATTCTTGTAAAAACAATACCAACGAATTGGATGTTTAACTCAACAAATGGAGAATGAGTTAAAATTACTCTTATCAAATTCATATCAATGACTTGAGAATTATCAATGGAGTGATTATTTGTATCAAACTTATATCCATAGGAAGGGGAGTGGAAATTATGACATAATCAAATGAATAGTGATTCCACACATAATCATGGGGTAATATAATCAATGAAATATGCGTAAATCCAAATGAGTGGAAATTGAAATTTCAAATTCCCTTATCGATTAGGTAACTTACGAAACATACACCCATGAAAGAAGTATCATACCCTGATGATGTAAATACCCATAAATTAACGTATATTACACAATGAATGCAATCATGGGCAGTACACATACCCCACATGCAATAATTTAGTGGTGAATAATGGAAATATCACGAAATTAAAAGTGAGATAAGAAACCCCTTACCACGTTAATCAACTGAGTCGTATGGCCAAAAGTTAATAACCACCAAATTATTTACAGAATAACATGAATATAAGAGAATAATGATAATATATATCAAATGGCCGTACACAATACACCGCTTTCAATAATTTAGTGGCGAACAATGGAAATCTCACGGAATTGAAAGTGAGATAAGAGAATCCCTTACTTTGTACTTTTTCCTTGGTCAATGGTAGGTTTACCTCCTGTATAATGGTTAAATAATTGTTATTGAATAATACAAGAATCATTTACTTTAATATGATATCATATATGATCTTTTAACATTGATTTGTTAATAATATCTTAGAATTATCGTCATTTCGGGTGTTAACGGGTTCATTTGACTTTATATTCCTTGTTATGTGAGCCATATTCGTTATTAATGGGATGTATATTATTCATATCCAGAATTATATCAAGTCCTTAGATACTATTTTAAAATCATAAAATTATAATTATACTTGAATGGATATGATGGACAATGAATCTCATCGCGTTCGTGGAGACGGTAGTCCGTACATACGCACGAGCGACAATATCATTCTTTTGATATTAAAATGATATATAATTGGATTTTATATCATATATACAGAGTCATTATCATGTTATATTTATTATTTACAAGAGTTACACATCATTATTACACCCATCCGAATAATAATATATTGAATAACAATTACACCACGACGTGGAGACGGTAAGCCGTACGTACGCACGTATGGTGACATGTTATTCAAAGGATGGATAGAATACTGAATATGGTTGTACCATATTTATAATAACATCAATGTATATATATGATACTGGAGTTATTATTTTATAATGGTAATAACAAAGAAAGAGGAAGTGGAAGAAGAAAGGAACTTAAAAAGGGGTGGTGAAAACATTACCTCTTCTTCGGGTTCTTCCTTTTGATTTGATCAAAAGGGCTCCTTAGGTTGGCTTTATGATCCAAATAATGCCTCTAGGTTGTATTGAGGTTAGTTGAGAGAGTATTTGGGCAGAGTTTGGCTGAACCAAAAGGCTTTGAGGGTGTGAAGAAATGATAAGGAGGAGTGACCTTTTATAAGAGGGGTGAGGGGCACCTTTGGAAAAGCTAGAAATATTAATTTATAATAAATTCATATTCGGTTTCCAATGGCTCCAAAGTTTACTATTCAAAGTTTAAGGTGGGGATGGGTCGGAAAAAACTCATCCAATAGAATTTAGACAGGTTTGGGTACTTATATTAACCTTATATTTAAGTATTAACTCTAAGTTAATTAGTTTCACTTTTACAATGTCTCTTTGTATTTTTATATAATATGGTTAATACACTTACTATATACATCCAAGCGACCTCCAAGTGGTCCATTAATGATGAACCTATCATTATATAAGTCTCTTGGCCGAACCTTAGATTTTTAGGAATTTAATATCAATTAATAATATAATATTTGTTTTAAGAACTCTTTTATGTCAATATAGAGACTATTCAATAGTTGATTTTTGTGAAACTCATAACAGATTGATTAATTCGAACAAAGTCAATTAAATCAATCCTAATATATCATATTATCCTAGAAAATTAGTTTAATTCTTTAAAAGCTTCATATTATATTTATTTGGTTATTTATAATATCAATTATTTTAATTTTTCACTATTATAGTAATTATTGCATCATCATTGTGTCATAAATAAAGTAAATTATTTAATGTATAAAAATTATAGATAAAATATAATTATGTAGGAAAGCTTTTTATATTTCTAATGAATATTTATAATCTAAAATCCAACATATAAAACCCTATGTAACAGTTGTTTTTCTAAAAGATATATGCTTGTGTCATTTTTGTATTCATTTTAACTTAATTAAAATAAAGTGTCATTATCACTTACAAGTGGATCCATGGGGTCCCAAAATCGACCCAAATATTCCCATGGTCGACCATGTATCAAAAAATAGGGTTACGACACGTTTTAGGGTAATTTAGTATTATTATAATATTATTGTTTAACCCTTATTTACCGGATTTACCCTTAACCATGGTAAATAAAATATTTACCGCAGTAATTATTCAAAATGTCTAAAAATAAAAGTTACCTATTTACACAATTTGGAAATCCTGATTCCAAATATGGAATCCATTTTTCTAAATTCAAAACACATAAGTGGCAGAAATTAATTTAAAATTAATTCCCGCTGTCAAAACAAAAAGCGTGTTTTTAAGAGATAATAACTATCAAAAGATTGACACTTGTTTATGTTCGGTTTAATTGTAAAATTATGTCCAATGACCAACATTATATTAAATGGTAAAAATATATTCTAAATATACTTTAAAACCAATCAAATTCACAATTTATCACTATTAATTATTTTGATTAAAAAAGTTATTTTTAATTAAAATTTAGTAATTTTCACTATTCATCAAAATATGAAAGTTATCCGAAAAGTACCAAAATTTCACCTTAGGCTAAATTCGATATTCCGAATCCAAAAATTAAGTCCATTTTAAAATATAAAATATATATAATTTCAAAAGGTAGGTATTACTATTCATAACGGCTAGTTTGATTGGTTACGGTGTGTTAGAACTCGGTGTTGCGTACAACACACGCTAGCGTACCGTGGAAGCTTGGGATGTTTCATTTTAAATTTTTGATGTCCCCATTTAGTCAAAAAATTTAAAATATAGTATCTAAAAAGGGTTCACTATTAAAATTTGGTAAAAGTGCAATACTGAAAATGAATTTGTTCTTACATTATGTCTAAGAAACTCATAATATGGATTCTAAAATTATAAGGATTATATAATGTTTAAAATTTAGTTAACACTATTCATAACCTCTTTTGAACAACTTGTTTGGTAAGTCATGGTGCGATTGAACTTGGTGTTGCGTGTAGTGAAAGTTATTGAATTATTTTGAAGAAATAACACACTATAAAATCATGGGGTGTGACAATAACTATTAAAATATATATAATGTAATATTAGTAATGATTAGGGGACAGAAAAAGGGAAGTCATGTGAGAAATAATGTTGAATTGAACAAAAGAAAAAAAAACACAAGTTTATTAATGAATAAAAAAATAGAAATATAATATGAGACAATGATTGAAATGATAACAATTTAAATAATAAAGGAACTCAAATATTTATTTTAAATGGAATCCAACTAAGGTCCATGATTCATAAATGATTTTCAAATCTACAAATTTTATTTTTAAAAAACCACATCTTCTTAAGGATGTTTTAAATCTTGTTGATATATATTTATAACTTTCCTAGCATCACAATAACATTCGGACATCACCACCATGTTCCCCATGATGTTCTACTCATTTTTCAGAAACCTCAAAACCCTCATTTAATCCAAACTAAAGTAAGGTTTTATTGAATTTCTTCCAGACATCCTTGTGTTACTAAGGTTTATATAACTTCAAATGTTTGTGTGTGTGTGTGTGTGTGTCTACATATACATAAATATCTAGTTGCAACATATATGAAATATGTTCTTGTATTATATTTTTATTTCTAAATAATAAGGCTTGTAAGGGATTTTAATAGTTTCCACTAATTTTATAAAATAGATATATATATATAAATATATGTAATATATATATATACATGTAATAACACATCTTTGAAATTCAAATTTTTATATTTGAAATGATTTTCGTGGTTCAAATGATCAATTTTCTGAATATTTTCTCAATAAAGGTGTAATTCTAGGAATTTTTTACAATGATTTATATATATATATGTGTATATAAACGTATATATAGACATATACTAATTGATGTTTTCAGTATATATATATATATATATGTAAAGGGTTTCTTATATCTTAAACCTAATTTGAAAACTTATGTTTGTAATTTAATTCTCTCTTCACTCTACATTGGAAGACTTCCAAATAACTTTCTTATCTTATTATATATATATAGATATATATATATATTTGTGTGTGTGTGTGTGTCTACTTACACATTTTATTTTTTATTTACAATCTGAAGTTACTATATGTGTAATTAAAAATATCATGTTTTAAAATCTTGATATCAATCACATGTATATGAAAATATTTCATTATTGTTAGTATACACCCATATATATATGTTGTGTGAATATATATATATATATATATGAATAAATGTGTATAAACTCACCAAATGTACAAAACATGATTTTTATAGGTTATAATCTACAAAATGTAATCTTAATGAATCATTTATAATGATTTATAAAAAGGGATTTATCACAATCTTTTAAAAACATGGATTTACTAAATGTATTTTTGCATATACTTTTGTATATACATATATACAAGTTTAGCTCAAATTTTTATTAATCAAAAAACAGAATTATACTAAAAAACTAATTTTTGGACATTCTAATAAATATGCATCTCCTATAGCTTTTTTTTATTGAATTTTCACATTAAGTTATATTAAATCTATGTAAATACTGTTATTTTATGTGTGATTTAGCATCTACATATCCCAAAATGTCCTAAAAAGATATATATGGCCATTATCTATCTCATATGTTACATCTAATGCATTTAGAGACCATGAATGTATTTGATTTATTTATCATGAAATTATTTCATTTAAATGGATCTAATATTTCGTGTATGGGAATCTCTTCAAGTTGTTTTGGGAAATATATTCAAGTAAGGTTAATGTAATGCTATAAATTAAATTATTTTCTTAAAAAAATATAATTATATGTTTGAGTTTTTTGAAATGTATTGGATTTGAACTGAGAAAGGAAGTTCCATGAATTTGTTTATTAAAAGTGGCACTACTCATGATTAATTATATGGTAAGTGAACCCATAAGATTAAGGTAACATGGTTCCCCATGGGTTTATTTATAGTGGCCACATGTGTGGTTTTTATTTAAGGTCTACCATGTATTTGAGATAATCAAATAGAAAAACAATTATTTTAATAGGGTAATTCCCTAGTTATTTTACAAATGAAAACATGTTATGAAATTTATTTCTCAAAAATTATATAGATTATTCAATGAAATGTTTTAATTTCATTCATACAAATGACTATTTCAATAAATATGCATTCTTTAAATGATTTTGATAAATGTTTTCTTTAACCCCATTATTAAGCATTTTAATGATCACCCCTTGTTTTAAATTAGTTTTCTACATGTTGAATAGAGTTTTCATTGATGTTTGTTTCCATTATAGTGTTGGATCACATGATGTATTTCAGTATTTTTTATAATTTTTTTTACAAATCTGATAAATATAAATGGTATGTCTAATAATTAAAAACCTAGACAGGTAAAAGTTCTTGTTATGTAATAAATGTTGTGTATTTTTTAGTTAATGTTTTTAATAATATAAACAACATTTATAATGGGGTTAGTCTCGTAACTCGGGATCAAATCTTTATACTTTCTATCATATCAATGGACATGAAAATTTTAGAGATTTGTTGTTTTCATCTACACGATATAGTTTCTTATCTAGTAGCCCAAGTTATTTTTATTCTCAAGATAAAAATTAATAATTATTTTAGTCTAATGAATAAACTGAGAGGGTACTATTATTTTTAAGCAAGGGATAAAGTAACAACCTAGGAATTCCAACATAATTTTATAATATAAATTCTTTATTTACTTGATTTTTTTATAATTTAAACTATCTAATTATATATTGAGAAATTTTTTTCTTTAAAAAAAATAACCAAAAATAGGTGTTATACTTATAATTAGTCATATTTGTTACCTATTGAATTTATATTAAAAATATTTTTTGGATTTATTTAAAAGGAAATTTTAAAAGAACCATATTTATGTAATTATTTTTATCAAATGGTTCTATAATAAGATATTTTTAATAAATAATTTATTTAATAAAAAAACCAATATAAATATATATATTGACAATTAAAATTATTAATATATTAAAATGAAAAAATTATAGTTACTGTATGTATATTTGAATTAAGGTCTCTATCGAATACGAAATTTTTTTTTATAAATTTTGATATATATATATAAATATATAAACATGAAACTATATTCATTAGTTTTAAATTATAAAATTTATATAAAACTTTTTAATTTTTGGTTAAATTCCAATGATAATTATTTTAATAGTAAAAATAATTAAATTATAATTAAATTATGATTAAAAATATATAAAATTAAATAAATAATGATTATTATATTATAATAATAATGATAATAAACTTATTTTTATAAAAATTATTATTATTATTATTATATATTTCATAAATATATGAAAAAATATTAGGTTTTTGGTTTTATTAAATTTCTAAATTAATAATATATATAAATTTTTTTTACAAAAGAAAAGTACATTATATATGTTAAAAAAATTTGTGATATTATTTATATATAAAAAATAATATAGTTATATATATTAATAACACGCTTAAATGTTTTTATAAAAAAATTATGTTTTGATGTACAAAAATTTGATTTTTATTAGATTTTTTATAAAAAATATATATATATATATATATATATATTACAGGTTTGGTTTAATATATAAATATTTGTTAATATAAAATAAATATGAATGTCTATATATATATAATATACTAATTTTTTTAAAACACTATAGTTAATAATTGTTAAAAAAATGATTCCACTTAAAATATATATAATATAATATTATTAATGATTAGGGGACAAAAAAGGGAAGGCATGTTGGAAAAAAGGTTGACATGATGACATGATAAATTTTTTTTATTAATGAATAAAAAAACACAAATATAATATGATATGTTGATTTAAATGATAATAATTTAAACAATAAAAGAACTCAAATCATTGTTTTAAATCAAAAGCAACGAAGGGTCTGGTTTCACATAATATTTTCACATCTAAAAAATGTATTTTAAGAAACCCCATGTTTTGATGGGTTTTCAAAAACGTGTTGATATATATTTATAACCAAACATTCATCACAATAACATCCTAACATCACCATCGATGTTCCACATTATTTTGTGCTCATTTTCTAAGAACCTCAAAACCATTATTTGAATCAAACTAAAGTAAGGGTTTATTGTATTCCAGAAAAAAATCATTGTTTTACTAAGGGTTATATATATATATATAAATGTGTGTGTATACATATATACACATTTTTATAACTATCTATTTGCAGAATATATGAAATATGTTCTAATATTTGAATTTTATTTATAAATCATAATGTTTTTAAGGGATTTTAATAGTTTCAGATGATATTATTAAACATATATATATATATATGTAATATATATATATTCATGTAAGAAAAAATCTTTCAAATTCAATTTTCATTTTCTATATGGGTTTCCTGATTAAAATAGAATATTTTATAATTATTTTCCCTGTTAGGGTGTAATTCTGTGAATTTTTACAATGATTTATATATATGTGTATATACAAGTGTATATAAACAAATAATAATGGATACTTTTAGTATATATATGTATATAAGTGGTTTGTTATGCCTTAAACCTTATTTCCAAACTTATTTTTGTTAAGAAATTCTCCCTTTACACTTCATTATAAGAGTTTCAAAAAAAATTCATAACCTATGATATATACATATATATATATATACTTACACAATTTATGTTTTATTTACAATATAGTATTAATATAAATGTGACAAAAAATATCTTGTTTTAAAATATTGATTTCAATCCCATCTTAATGAATGCATTTCATTATTTTTATTATACAAATATATAAATATATATATGTTGCATATATATGAGTAAATGTTTATAAACTCACTAAATTTATAAGAAATGATTTTTTGAGGTTATAATATATAAATTGGAAACTAAATCAAGAATATATAATTTTTTATAATAATGTATTTATCATATTCTTTTAAATACATGGATTTATAACTTGTATATATGTTTATACTTGTGTATATACATATATACATGTTCAACTCAAAATTCCAATAATCAAAAAACACAATTTTACCCAGTAAGTAAATTTTATAGATTCCAATAAATATTCATTTCTTATATTCCATTTTTATCTAATTTTCACATGAAATTATAATAATTCTAAGTAAAAATATTTATGTTATGTTTTATTTTTCATCTGCATACCCCAATATTACTGGAAATGATTTATATGGAGATTATATATCTCTTATGTGACAACCAATTCATTTTGAGGCCATTCACATATTTAATTTATTTATAATATAATTATAGCTTTTAAATGGAAGTAATATTTCTTTTATGGGAATCCTCTAATTTTTTTGGAGAAAAAGTTTCAAGAAGGGATCATGAAATGTTATAAGTAAAATTATTTTCATAGAATGAAAATAATTAAATGTATGAGATTTTGGAACTGTTTTGGATTTGAACTGAGAAAGGAAGGTCCATGAAAAATGTTTTTATTAAAAATTCCACAAGTTATGATGAATTATATGGGATGTGAACCCATAATTATAAAATAACTTGATTCCACATGGATAAGTCTAGTACCCACATGTATCATATTTATTTATGGTCTGCTGCGTATTTAGGGTAATCAACCTAAAAAACCATTATTTTAATATGGTAATTGCAATGTGATTTTACTAATGTAATAATTTTAGGAAATTTATTAATAAATAAATTATATTGTTTTTAATGAAATTTGTTAAATATTTTCATACCAATGATTACTTGAAGTAATATATATTCATTAAATTATTTTTATAAATGTTTACATTAACCACCTTCGTGGGCATTTTAATTCTCACCCCCTGTTTTAAATTATTGTTTTATAGCTTGAGTAATGTTTCCGTTGAAATTCATTTACATTATAGTTTTGGAGCACATAAGTTATTTTAGTTTTTTTAATTTATTTTTTTGTGGAACTCTGATAAAAATGAATGGTTTTTAAAATCTTTCAAACCTAGACTGGTAAAAATTTCTAGTATGTAATAAATGTTGTATAATTTATTGTTACTTTTTATAAAACAATATACACAAAATTTATAATGGTCTGAGTCTGCTAACTCGGGATCGGGTCATTATATATGGATGTCACCTCGATCATGAATCATAAACCTCAATGATGTGTAGAAAAACATATGAATTTATTTTAATTACTGGGTGACTTAGAATTTTACCTTGGGTCCTAGCCTAATAAACGTAGGACTAAAAATTTTAGTGCTTAATGATATCCTATATTAGGATGAAATATGCAGCATCATAAAAGCATCTCACATGGACACCAAAATGATGTCATTTATTTTTCTTCTTCTTTCTATTAATTATTACCTCACTACAAATTTTATATTTTCAAACTAGATAGTTTTTAAAACTATTTGTGATGGCCTACTATGTTTTAATCATACCTTTTTGGGCCACTAATTGGTACCTAAAAAGACTATATGGAAGCCAATACGGAAAAGGGAATGTTCCTAGCTATGAACTTTTGAATTTCTTATATGAGGAAGATGTATGAGAGAAGAGGAATAAGATAGTACTCATGATTCTTTTGAATAAATATTTTTATCTTTTTTTAAATTTCATAGGATATAATCGGTATTCCTACTACATTGTTTCCAATTATTTCCCTAAATTTTTATAGCATCATGAAATCTATATTCTATATATGATACTAGGTATTATTATTATAGTTTACCTTCTCCTAGATGTTTAAATTTATTTTTCCATTTTCACTCATTCCCCTTATTTACGTATGAATTTAATTATTGTGCTCCACTCTGATCAGGAGGGTATATTATCCACACCATTCCACCAAGTCCCTAACTACGTGTCAGAAACCTATAGTGTATGGGTAGCCATGCTTGAATCAATGTATAAAAATGGGTTTATAGACATATTAGTGACATAGATCTATGATTTTATATAGGAAAAATATATACCAAAACAAAATAAATTCATTGTGATATAAATTATGAGATGGACAAAGTATCTGCTTTATAATATAGATAAGATCTTCATAACAAGATATATCGGGTTCTGAATATATTTGTTCAGATATTTCCATAATCATTGGGTCCTAGTTGTTCTTCCTTAATAATGATATATAGAACACATCGTGTAATTTAGGGAGAGGTGGAAAAATTTCCAAATGGTAAGCTATAACTCTAATACCTTCTAGTATTTCAAGAGGTCTGATATAACTTGGGATTATTATTACATTCTTACCAAACCTTATGAGACCCTTCCTTGGAGGTACATAGGAGAAAACATTATCTTCTAATTAAAATTTTATATATTACAACAAGTTATAATATTATCTCTTATTTCTGTATTGATATGCTTTAATATGGGTTTGAAGTATGATTATCTTTTTCATTTTATCTCAGACAAGTTCTAGGTAAATAAGATTTATTCATCCAGTTTATCCCAATATGATGGAGTATAGAATCTCTTGAAATATAACTCTTCAAGTGGTTCATTTAGAATACATGAGTTGAAGCTATGGTTATTGAAAAATTCTAAAAAAGGTAAATAACGATCACAAATGACTTGAATGTTATGTGTTTATAACCTCAACATATATTCTAATGTTATAATTTTTTTATGGACTCCCCATATATTTGAGGGTGGTAAGCGGTGATAAAATTATGCTCAATATCAAGTAACTTAAGAATAATTTTACATGATTTTGATATAAATCGTGTATCATGATTATACAAAATTTAGTGAGATGTACCATGAAATCTTAAAAATTCATTAATATTTATTTTTTCATGGACTTCTGGAGTTAAATCTTTTCTATTAGTATAGAAATGTGCATATTTGTAGAGTAAATCAATAGTGAACCATATTTCATTATTCTTTCTATGAGACTTTTGTAATCCAACAACAAAGTATATAGTAATGTCATCCCATTTCCATGTAGAAATAGGTAGAGGTTTCATGACTCATATAAGATACTATATATAAACCATAACCTATTGACAAACAAAACATATTGATACTTAACAAGCAATTTTTTACTTTAGTTTCTCTCATTAAATGTCATTTCAAATCATTATACATCTTGGTGCTACCATGGTGCCCAGAAAAATTCAGGCTATATGAATCATACAAAAATTCAACCTTCAACTCATTTATAGATTAAACACATACTCTTTTTAAAAAAATTCAAAACACTATCATCATAATTGAATTATTCCAATTTTTCATCATTATATAATTTAATTATGCATGTAACAAGCCAAATCCTTATTTCTGGAACTGATCTCAATTTCGGGTTGTTTTTGAGGAAAAAGGAAGAAATGGGGTTTTTTTAGTACACATAATGTAATTCCATGTACACATTGTGTACATGTTTTTTGTGTTCAACTACGTACTAGTCGTCTAATAACTATGTACATGGCTATGTAGTGACTGGGCATGCCACTTAAGTCAGGGGCCAATTAAGGCTACTACATAATGTGTAGTTTAACTGAATATGCAGTGTACTTTCCTTTTTAATTGATATATTAGAGAAGGTTTACATCTTATACCAGTAAACGTCTTCTCCTCCATAGGGTTCATATAGAAGTCTTACAAAATGATCAAAAAACATTGAACCCCTCTAAATTCTTCATCTGAGCTCTAATTGAGACACCGTTGGATGTGTTGGAATCCCCCGAAGAGTTCTCAAAATCCCTAGAGACTTTACTCTTGATTCATACTCTCTTTTGAGTTATTCAAGGTTTGGGGATTTTCACTTTATTATAGATCTATGCTGATATTTGTCTATTATAGGGCTGGATTTCAAGTATATTGATTGTATAACATAGAGGTTAGTGGTTTGTGCCTTTTGCTGTTTGTATTTGGATTATATATGCTAAAAGTGATCCATACCCACATTCTGGGTATTTCATGATTTTAAAATTTAACCATATTTAATAAATTATATGGATGGATTGATTAATTAAGGTTTGTTTCTTATGAGTATGGTTAGATACCTTATTTATGGGACACCCAAAGGGCATGTTTCCCCTAGTTGTTTGTTTACAGCTGTTTGGTCAAGAATGCCTATTATGTTCGACTTATTTCCCCTAACATGTTTTTTTAGGATAGTGTTACCGATTTTATGAAATGAATGTGATATGCATTGTGAATGTTCACGATAGGGTATTAGACTGTGAGATCCTTCCAAAGGGGTTAGATCATAAGAGATACTTAGGTGGTCATTTATAATTTTTTTATTAGACCATTTGAGATACCCAATTGATCTGTATTATTTGAAAAAATTTATGTTTGAACCAAGGGTTTATACTGTGAGAGATTTCCCTGGTGGTCATTTATAATTGATTGATTCTATATTAGAACAATGGGGTTAGACCACGAGAGTTTTCCTGGTGGGTTTTTCTTTACTGAATGGATTCTATGATAGACTAGAGGGATAGACTGTGAAAAATTCCCAAATGGTAATTTTTGAAAAATTGAAAAATTGTGATGAGTCTTCTAAGTCAAAGAAGTATCCTGGACTCAGTTGTACTTGATCGTTTAGATGGACTTCAGAGACATCTATTTTGTTACATGGACGGGTGATACAGAGCTGAGGATAGATCTCGAGGTTACATAATATAGTAGATTGAATAAATGATAAATCTAAAATAATGAAATTGAAAACTGTAGGATTGTTTACTTTTGAGTAATTATTAATTTATTGCTTCAGTTTTCCTAATACCTTCAATCTATATTAATTGAAAGTTAGTCATAGATCTTTTGGTGGTTTCTTACTTGGATTTTTCTCACACATTGTCTAGGTCATGCTATTGGAAACAAAAAGATTATATTATTGCATGCATAGGTTAGGTAAGGATTCCCTCTTCATTTGAATGTTGTTGGAGCAGGATATCATGGGACCAAGTTGAGGCTTGCAATACAACTTCATTTTTCTTGTTTCTTTTTTACTTTTTTTTATTTCATTCTAGAATTGCGACTTGTTTGTCTATTTTCATAGATACATATTCCATGAATCATATATATATATTGGACACTGTTGGATTTAAGTTTAGTCCCTCGCTGTTAACTTTTTTTTGTATTACCGCTCCTGTTCTTACTTACTATATGTTTTCTGCTATGTATACTCCACCAATGAGGGAATAGTTTCTTCAATGTATCACCATAGACCATGCTTCTAGTCAGCAGCCTCTGGCATTTGGGGAAATGCCCATGAGATTATGTGACCACCTGGGTTCAGGGCACCTTTGGGTGGCACCCTAATATGGGATGATACAAGTTAGTATCAAAGGGTTTTTCATTCCGGATTTTCCATACTATTTGGATCCAATAGACTAGGATAGGATGGAATTAGTATTGGTAATAAGTTGTGCTCAGGAGTAGCTAACCTGTGTATATGAAAAATTCAATTTACTCCGAATATTGAAAATTTTCTAGTTATTTAATTGTTTCAATGGATTTGATTTCATCATTGGGTGATTATATTGATTTTTGATGTTATGATTGATTTAATTTTGGATCTATTTCTTTTACAACCTGATTATATGATGTTATTCCATCTCATGCATCATATAGGAACTTTATAGAGATCACATGTAATGCATTATTTTCATGCCATGTAGGGTTCATTTTTGATTTCATGCTATTGTGATATATATTGTGCTAGAGATGAATTCTATTATGATAGATATTGTGATAGAAATACCTACTATTTTTTATTGGGTATTGGTGTACGTAATGTTTCAATTGGATTGACACCTTTCTTTGGTCCTTGATGTGTTATAGGCCCTCTTGGATCGGGATTTGGTGAATCATGCTTGAACTTTATTTGAATTCCGTTAAGATGTAATATGAATAAGAATTAGAAACATTTATGATTGGATAGTATAGGCTCTCATGGAGAAGAACGTGGCATAACATGGAGAAATGTTATGATTTTTTGGGTCCCAGAGATGTTTTACAGGTTTACTATTAAGAAACAAAAAAAACACTTTGTGTGATGTTATGAACACACTACACGTGTTGTTCTGTTTTCGAAGAAATGAATTTTATTAATTACATTCCGTGTAGCATATGTACATTCCATGTAGTTGTTGATATTTTGAAAGACTGTGTAAGTAGATACGTGAGGTTGTTAGACATTTAGTTGAACACATCGTGTGATGGGATTACACACCGTGATGTAATCCACCATGTATCCAGTCGTGTAATTGACAAAACGAGTGGATGGAACTTTGTTTGTACACAACGTGTCTTGGGTGTGCACACCATGTAATGTTACACTAGGAGAACAATGTGGTTCAATATTTGTTAAAGTAATTAGGAAGGAGGGAATATTTAAGAATACACCCTATATCTAGACGAACGTTCCATGGGTATGGGTGTTATACGACCTGGTTGGAAGAGGTACACTCCCATGTATAGACATAAGGGATCACATCGTATTGGGTTTATACATGTTGTGTAACCATATTCTGAAAAACAGGAATGCTTCACTTCACCTATTCTATTATTTATCTTCTAAGTTGTACTTTCGTTAATCACGTACTGAGATGTGTGCTTGAAATTGAAGACTCATGCAACGAAGACATACTCTGGTTGTATTATAGGTACATGGTGATGGTCAGACACTAGAAATGATAGATCAAGGACTAATTGTAGCCCATCCAATCATGCCTATTTTTAAACCATCTGTTATACCAGACATAGGTCCAGATGAATATTTCCATGTAGTCTTTATGAGGATGATGAAAACTTTTCAGGGAGCACCACATCCTGCAACAACTATGGAAGAGTTGATGTGGGTGTTCCAGTATCCTCCTCCTCCAACTTTTTTAGGGGATGGATTACAATGGGCTAGAGAATCATGGTTGGAGGCCATTATTTCTATGTATGAGAAACTAGAGACACCTCTTAATATGAGGGTGGATCTCATGACTTACATGATACTAGATTCCACCAAGAGATACTGGGATTTCCAGGCTAGCAGTACTTGGCCCGGGCATCATGAGTTTGGAGCAATTACTGACCATATTACTAGTTTATATATGGATGACCATAGGAATTAACAGATGAACTTTCATCCAGTGGTGGATCGTTTCATGGATTTATTTTTGTCAACTTTTCAGGTTTACCTTTGGAGGTAGAGGTATATTTTTGTATTGAGCTTGTTCTAGGAGTAGAACCGGTTTCCATTCTACATTATAGGATGACTACAACAGAGTTATAGGAGCTTAAGAGAAGTTATAGGAGTTATAGGAAAAGGGTTTCATCTGACCCAGTACTTCTCCTTATGTTTCACCTTTCTTTTTGTGAACAAGGAGGATGGTAGCCTAAAACTTTTGGTGGATTATCGGAAGCTAAAATAGTAGATGGTCAAGAACCGATATCCCATGCTGATAATTGATGATATCTTTTATCTATTTTTAGGATCTCATGTTTTCTCAAATATTAAACTAAAAAATGGTTATCATCAGCTGTCAATTAAATGATTAGATATAACACTTAAAGACATTTGGAGTCAGTATGGTCTCTAAGAGTATTTGGTTATGTTTTTTAGTCTAACAAATGCACCAGCAGTTTTCATGGAACTGATTAACCGAGTGTTCCAAACATACTTGGATCCTTTGTGGTAGTATTAATGGATGATATCATTGTGTGCTATGAAGCTTGACATGACCATTCAATCCATATTTATATTGTATTGATTACAATTAAAGAGAATCAGTTATATGATATACTCTCAAAGTGCCACTTTTGGAGTGACTATATTAACTTCTTAGGTCATTTCATCTCAGATAGAAGAGTAATAGTTTACCCAATGAAGGTGAGAGTGGCAGTTTCATGGGAGAATCCGAAGAATGTTTTTGAGGTACGATGTTTTTTGGGGCTAACAGGTTTCTACAGATGACTTATTCATTAATTTTCACACTTAGTAGTGCCACTAAAGGGTCTGACTAAGAAGGGTGTGAAGTACTTGTGGACATATTTCCATGATTCATCCTTTTTGGATCTGAAATGGAGATTTACATCAACAATGAAACTTATTTTTCTTGGATGGGGAAAGTGTTAAACTATATATTTTGGCACATCAGGTATAATGCTATGATCTATGCTTATGAGTAAGAAAAGATTCATTGAATATGATTCTTGGTAGTTGAGGCCACATGTGACCCATTACCTGACACACAATCTTTAGATTGCTGTAGTTTTGAATGCTTTGTACTATTGGAGAAACAATATTTTGGGAGAATTTTCTATGGTGTACAGATACCACAAAATGCTCAATTATATATTTAATCAGTGAGATATACATTTGAGACAGTGAAGGTGGGTTGAGTAACATCAGTATTTTGACATTGATCTTTCCTACACTCATGGGAATGGAAGTATAGTGGCTAATGCATTGAGAAGGAGGAATCAGATAAAGGCAGTTCAGGAGGCTAGCAGTGAGAGGAAGCTTCTAGCTTTGTTATCTAATAGCCATGTAGAGGTACATAGATGGCAGGGTAAGACTTTTCTTTCTTATATAGATGTTACATATAATCTCTTATATGGAGTGTGAATGAGGCATCTATCAGATTCTGAGGTCATAGTCCTACAATATAGTGTGTCATGATTGGACCCTACTCACGGGTGGACCATATAAAAGGAGGAGGTTTTTCATTTTCATGGTGTGTATGGGTGTGAACAGACATACATGAGGAGTTATTGGGAGATTTTTATGACTCCTTATATGAAATTCATCATGGTGTCACCAATATGTATCAAGATCTACATCGTTAATATTGGTGGCCAATCATGAAAAAGGATTTATCTGGTTTTGTTATGAGATGTTCCACCTGTCAGTAGGTGAATGTTGAGCATTAGAAACTAGTATGGCATTCACAGTAGTTACCCATTTCCGAGTTGAAGTGTAATGACATCATAATGGATTTACCGACAAGATTACAGAGATCACCATGAGGTAATGATGTGGTGTGGGTTGTTATCGACAGGCTAATGAAGGTTGGACATTTGTTTCGGATCCTGGAGACCTTCATTGTTGAATATCTTTAACAGTTGTACATCCATAAGATTTTAAATTTTAATGGGGTCCCACACTCTATCATTTCAGACAGGGATAACCGGTTTACTTCTGGTGTCTTGCAGGGACTATAGAGGGCTTTGGGTATACATGTACTTATGAATACAACATACCATACCCAGGATGATGTCTCGTCCGAGCACATGATTCCGGTTCTAGATGAAATTATTCGAGCTTGCATCCTAGATTTTGGGGGTACATAGGAGAGAAACATACCCCTAGTTGAGTTTTCAAAAAATAATAGTTATTAGACAAAGATTCAGATGGAACCTTCTAAGGCTTTGTATGGTAGGTCATGCCGATCAGCCCTATGTTGGTTCGATGTAGGATAAGTAGCTATGCTATGACATTGTATTTTCCAAGAGACCACTGAGCAGGTCGAGTTGATTAAAAAGAGGATGGCTATATCATAGTCACTGCAGAAATCTTTTGATGATCGACGGACACAACCTCTGGAGTTCGAGGTCAGAGATCAGGTTTTACTATGTGTCAAATAGAGGTTGGGATACATGAGGATTAGGAGATATGGGACAATTTCACCATGATACGTCGTGCGGTTTAATGTTTTGGAGAGAGTAAAGCTAGTTTCTTATTGGTTGAAGTTACCTCATATATTCTTGGATATGCACTACATATTTCATGTTTCTCAGCTACATCATTATTTTTTGGACCTGTCTCAGGTTTTTCAACCCAAGGAGGCTGAGTTGGAGGAGGATACATCCTTCAAGGAGCACCCTATTAATATTGTGGATCACAACACAATGGTTCTACATGGATGGTCTGTTCCTCTTGTATGGGTGATATGGTTGCATGACCGAGTGCAAGACGTGACTTGGGAACAAGAGGCTAATGTGTGATCATAGTGGAATGTTTTGTTCAAAGAATATTTTTATAAGAAAATTGGTGACATGAGTCGGTTTCCCAATTCATGTCACCTATGTAATTTATTAAAATAAAAAAAGGATAGTACAACCACGAGGTGTAAATAATTTACACCTGCAGGAATTCAATGGGTTACATAAAATACTTAATACAAAACAAATAAACTAGTTTTTTGAAGGAATCCTAGAGAAGTCACCATTCAAATGTTGCAAAGATGTAACTTTGAAAATGCAGAACATCCAAAAAAATCAGCTAGCTGTCCAATTGAAGAAAACAGTTCAGTCCGAACCTGCCTCCCCTGCAGTCAGCATCATCACCATACAGAGCCGATGGAAAGATGAGAGAGAAATCATCTTGCGACCAATGTATCCCAGCTATATCCATCCAATAGTCAGGAGGAAATCTAAACAAATCATGAAATCTGAAACTTATGTCCAGCCTTTGAAGCATAAGAGAAAATATTCTAAATCAACCAGTGTTCAGGAAATAACCAGCTGTTGGTTAAGAAAAACCAGACCAAGTAGCGAGAAATCAGCATGAAGAACCTCATTTTTCAATCATTCAACCTCAGTGAAAGAAAAAGTAGTAGCAGGTCAGAACCGAGTGAATCCTATCCTCCAATCCCAGACATCAGCATCACCATATTAGCCGGCAACCAGCAGACCAAAAAGAAAACCAGAAGAGAACATGGACAATAACACCAAAAGGGACAGCATGTTGAAAATCATCAACCAGAATCCAATCAACCAACATCAACAATTAAAATCCAGATACAATATTCATAGATTAAAAGATAGAAGCATTAGGTAGAGTGAATGGATAGCTTTAGTTTCTTGTTAAAATAGTATGGCTTCACCTCAAGATATCTATCTGCTGAAATCTCGCCCTTTTGGAATTTTTGAAAAGCAATGTTAATTTGTACCTCCATGTAAGAGGATTTATGTTTCACCTCCTGAGTATAGTGATGACCAGGCTCTTCAGTTTATTGAGCTATAATATTCATGTATGGAGGATTCTAAGAATGATCATTCCTAACTACATCCCTTGGAACGTGTTATAATATTCCTTTCTATTTGAGAGTAGTCCCTGTGCTTCCTGGTCTTTTTATAATTTCGAGTGATAAAACTTTCAACATCCACCATAGACTTTTTACCTTTTTTGGCCATTGAAATCAGATAATTTTCTTCAACCTGGATTGGATGATCTGCCTCGTCACGCGAAGAGTCACTAGAGTCCAAATAATAGTCTTTGTTTTCGTATTCTAAAGAGTGAAGTGAATTCTTTTTCTCCTCTATAGTAGTGGGTAGAACAATACTCCCTTTACCCTAAAAAACTCCAGCATGAGGGATTTCATCCTGAATGGAAGCTACACCTTTGGAGTCAGACGCATGCTCAGTAAAATCGATGAAAACCTTGACATAGTCCTCAATTTTATTTTTAGGTACTGATTTATATTTTGTTTAATCAATGGCATCAGGAATTGCTTCACTGCTGGAAACATTAGAAGGGCACGCCGAAACATCTTCGTTAAGATTTCCTTTTTCCTTAAGGAAGTGGACTGTATGATCATAAAAAATTGATGTCACAGGTGAATATTCAACCCACAGAGATTTAACCCGAGGTGGGGGAGGATTCCATTGCTTCTCACATTCATCGAAAATATATCCCACTCTAAAACATTTATTACAGAAATTTGGAAGGCTTTCATAGACCACATCCAGAGAAAATCCGTTATCCCTGTTCTGAATCCAAAAGCGAGATGGAAGATCCCTTGAGAAATCAATTTCAATGCAGATTCTAGCTACATATGGTTTTGAGAGGTTCAATGTAGAAGAATCTAATCTAATTAGAGTTCCAAAAAGACTGGAAATTGCAAAGAGTGCCTTTCATTTGAAGATATGAAGTAGTAAACTAGGTAATCCTATCCAAATCAGAACAATGGGGGGTTCAACACCGGTATCATAGTCTGGAGACCATTTAAACACATTCATAGTAGACTTTCCAAAATTCCATGAACCGCGCATACAAAGACGATAATAATCGTAATCCTAGGAGAAACAAGGCAGAACATTCCACGAATTTATCAAACCAATATGAAAATCAGAAAAACCAATGGTTTCAAGAGTCTTTCTGAGGAACATGAGCGAAGGGCGATGCATAAAGAATTTTCCCACCAGGGAAAAATTAAGATCTGAGGCAAGAGATTTTACCTCGTCATTTGTGAAAGATATAGAAGTAAGACCTCGATGCTTGACCATATTTAGAGAAATTGGCTCCTCATTCTTCGTTTCAATACATTGTATTCGACATGCAACCACATCAGCAAAAGATCTTCCATCACGAGTCCCTGCCAAGATAGGGTTTTTTGCCATTTGGCTCGCACAATGCAGCGGCCGCTCACTCTCCCTCCCCATTCCTTCTCCCTTCAGCATAGTATTATTGAAAACCTCATAGAATCTTCTTTAGAACAATTAGAAGGGAAATTCAGAGATGAATTGTTTTATGGGGGGAATTTTGTATGAACCTAGATCTCAATTTTAGGTATGGATCTCAATTTTCGGTTGATTTGAGTAAAAATTGATGAATTTATATTTTTTTGTGTATAGGCCATGTACATCAATTTACCCGTCATGTTCAAGGTTGTCACGTATAGCTGCGTACTAGCTGTGTGGTGACATGACTAGCCGCTTAAGTCGGGGGACCAGTTATGGTTACTACATGGAATGTAGTTTAGATGAAAACACCATGAAATTTATTTTTTATTTGATATATCAGAGCGGGGTTATGTCTTATGTCTGTAAACGTTTTCTTTGCCCCATGGTTCATATAGGAGAGTGACAGAATGGCTGAAAAACTTCAAACCCCTCCCAATTCTATGTCCAAAATCTGATTGAGACATTGTAAAGTGCATTTTAATCCCACTAGAGAGTTTATAAAAACCCATAGATCCTTTGTTCCAGATTTATCTTTTCTCATGAGTTATTCAAGATTGGGTGTATTTCACCATTTTGTAGATTTATGCTGATCTAGGTCAATTAAAGGGACGAATTCAAGTATATTAGTCATATGACATCAGCATTGGTGGTTTGTGCCTTTCGATGTTTTTCATTGGATTATATATGCTAAAAGTGATGCATACACACATTATATGAATTTATTGATTTGGAATTTAGACTTGTATATTAAATATGAAGGTTTGATTGATTAATTAAGGGTTGTTTCCAATGCATAAGGTTAGATACCTTTTTTATGGGACACCCCATGCGCGTGTTTCCCCTAGTTGTTTGTTATGGACGTTTGGTCTAGAATGCCTATTAGGATTTCCATATTTTCTATGATTTTTTTTGTTAGGATGGAGTATCTTATTAAATAAAATTTGTATGATATGCTTTGTGAATGTTAACCAATGGATATTTGACTGTGACAGCCACCCAAAGGTGTTAGACCATGAGAGCTACCCAAGAGGTCATTTTAATTGATGGCTTAGACCATGATATCTCCCCAAGTATTCATTAATATTTGATTAAATGAATGTTTGACATAAGGGTTTACACTATGAGAGCATGCTGAGGTGGTCATTTGTTATTTATTGATGCTATGTTATACTAAAGGGATAAAATCGTGAGAGTTGGAGCTGGGACTATGACTAGTAACTAAGGTATATGTAATGTAAAAACCCATAAATCCCATATAATTTTTTTGTTTAAATACATGGGAATTTTAAGAGTCCATAGTTTCTAATGGTTCATGATTCCAAGGCCCAGTGTGCCGGAAATCAATTTTTGAACTTTTTATCAAGTACGTTTAGTAAACGTGCTAGCGGGAAAATCAATATTTTGACCCGGTGCTCGGAATTGAAATCTGAGGACACCATTGAACTCATAGTACCGATATTCGCATAATAAGACCTTTGGCTCGATCGCAATCGAGTCATGGTGAAAGTCAGTTTCCAAGGTTTTAGGGGATAAAAATAAAATAAACTTTTTATTTTATTTTTACTTGAATTTTGAATTTCAAAACTCCAAAGGTGTGGGGACCACCCGACACTTGAAACTCCTCATCTAATGAGGAGCATTTAATGTGTGGTTACACAAGGGGTTTACCCACCAAATTAATGATATTTAATTATGTTAAACACATACCTCAACATAATGTGGTAATTAATTTTTTGGGAGTTAAGTTGGGGGGGAAATCATTCATTGGAGAAAAGGTGAGAACTATTGGAAAGGCTTGGATGATGAAGAATAGTTCTCCAACGATGGTTCCCCCACTGAAGAACCATCCTTCGGCGGAGATCGGATCCTAACGAATCTCCGACGCATGAACTTGGATTTGATGTGCGAGGCAGACGCAACAGTCGACGTCAACTCCACCTTCTTCCCACGACGCTGTCAGTGAACAATGAATGAGGTAGGGGTGTATTTTGATTTGAGAAACGCTAATTTTTCCTTCCATGTTTGTTACTCTTGATCCTCCTGCTACCAAACATACACGGAAGGACCAATCCTAATGAACACGGCTAGATTCCTCTACCATTTTGTGAATGTTTGGCGTGTTCTTCATGTTTTTCATGGGTGAAGAACACCAGATCCTTGTGAGTTAGTTGTGTGATGAAACAATCCCAAATTGAAGACCCAACATCACAACAACCTAGAAGAGGTGCAACGACTATAGCGGGAAATGGATCAAACCAGAATGGGAAGGATAGTTCCATGACCGTTCTTCGAGTGTGTGAATCAAATCCTATTTTCGGAGCCGATCATAGGCCCAAAAACACAAGAGACGATTATGGGACATCGGGGAGGCTTAGTGTCCAATCTTTCATGACGAACAAACCATAAGAATGAAGAATGGACTTCACAGGAGGCATGCTGGCTAGGGGCGTCGTTTTGAGAAAATTCCAGAATACACGATGTGTAATTCAGACGAACATGTTGTGTAGTACAAGCATTCTGTGACTTCAGTTTTAGATGATAGACAAGTAACACATGACATGTGACCCTGGTCACACGACGTGTAGTCTCCACAGAGAGTGATAGTGGAGACATTGCGATACATGGCGTGTATTCTGGGAAATACACAGACACAGGCAGCAATACATTGCCAAGAGGCACAACATGTATTCTCTTCACAGAAAGGATGAAGAGGCTTCAGGGAACTTGGTGTGCATCTCACGGATACACAGAAATGGGATGGAGTACACAGGCATGTACTCCACCACACGGCCAGGCATAGCCAGTGGCACGGGCTACCCCGTGTACCGGTTACACGGTTTGGAGAACACGGGTTGAGGCCATGTACGGGCACACAGCCAGCATACATGGAGCCGACCAAATTGCAAGGACATGGCATGTAACCATATCACACACCGTGTACTTACTTTCCTACATGACCATCCTTTTGACATGGGCTGTTGAACATGGGAAATACCCAAGATTTTACTACACATTGTGTACCATATTCCTACATGCCATGTACTATTTGGTAAAAGTCTTGGTCATCTTGTACTCAGTGTCTTGGACACGTTTTTGTTGGTTTATACCCCTATAATGTGGTAGACCTTCGGGATACGTCAACTCAGTAATTTTTGATAGTTGATATATCATCATTTGGATCGAGGAACGGACCCTCCCAGAATCGAGCGTGCTGTGTGCGGAAACCCTAGGGCTGGTTGTGACTGAGCTGTACTAGAATCCTCCATTGGTTCGACAACAATGAGTACTATACTAGAATCATCCGTGGGTTCGACAACAATGAATACTGTAACGGAATCCACCGTGGGTCTGACAGTTTTGACATCTGTTATTGTTTCCTATGTGGGTCTGACAGAATAGCTGGTCATGTATCCTATGTGGGTCCGACTACTTATATGAATCAGTGACTACATCTTATCATCTCTATCACTCTAGAATAGCTGGTCCTGTAACCTTTCTCGGTCCGACAACATAGATGGTCCTGTATCATGTGTGGGTCTGATATCCTAGATGAATCAGTGACTACATCTATTCATCTCTATGACTCTAGAATAGCTAGTCCTGTATCCTATGTGGGTCCGACAGATCAGTCGGACCTGTATCCTGTGCGGGTCTAATAACATAGATTGATCAATGACAACATCTGATCATCTCTATCACTCTACAAAACATGTATACCTATGTGAGCTGAGTTATGTATTTCAACCATTATCTTCATAGTGATTGACTTTACTTCATTTTTGGATAGGGATGTTCATGGGCTTGAGAGCAGAAGCTAGACTGTGATTGATGATTTAGGTATATGTAATGGAATATACCAAAGTATAATTGGTTGGTACTTCATGATTGTAACTTTATACTGTGGTTTATCCTTTGTGGAATCTGGGATCCCTTCGGGGGTCTCGGGGTCCCCTACTGAGTATTGTTATACTCCCCCCTGTATCGGTTTCACCCGCACCTTATTGTGTTCTGTGAAGATGACATTCAACAATGATCTAGGCTGAGGGTGATGGATGGGAGGCTGCGCGGAGCTTTACTAGAAGGGACTTACCTCATGGATAAGTTTTTCAAGTTTTCTACCTACTCTTTAGGTAGTATTCCTGGTAGGACGTTCCAGGAGATGTTTTCCCTTTTTACTTGTACTTGTTCTTGTTGTTCAGTTGGGTTTTTATTCTGGCCCATTTAATTTCACCACTTTATTTGTGTTCAGTTTTACTTAGTGGTTTGCATCCAGTTGTGTACTCTAATTGTTTGTGATTTTTTTTAAAAAAAATTCCTTCCTAGCTTAGGGATCCATGCCTTTAGTGCTAGTCGCCAGCCATGGCATATGGAAGGTAGGCATATGGTATTCACAACTCGGGTCCCGAGGAAGGGTTGTGAAAAATTGTATCATAGGAGTTGGTTCTACCACATAAAATAGGAATCTGATCTTTCTTACTATAAAGCTATAGTGATAAGAGTTTGAGTGTGGTTTTCAGTTCAGGGAGTCCAGTGTTGGTGCGGCGGCTGACGTATCCAAACACCATGACCCTAACTACTGATTTCCGACTTAGTGCCTGAAAACACAGATTACGAGTGTGATTTCAAGATTCTTCTTTGTGAACTATTTATGTCAGCTCACCAGGTATAACTTATTGAATGTGGTCATCTGTTCCATAACAAGATGCTGATGCATATACAACCAACTTGGGTTTCATGGATAGTACACGACGACGACCCACCAAGCGACGATGCTCCGGTTTAAGGCCCTTTTACTATGTTGGAACCTTCAGGTGGTGTATGAGCAGCACCACCACCTATTGGGAAGCAGGTACCAGCAGCTGTATTAGAGGACAATGTACGCTAACTGAGGGCATTGACTGAGTTCTAGTAGAAGAGGCCTCCAGGGATTCAAGGCGAGATAGATTCCCAGGCAATATAGGACTGGATGGAGGCAATTACTAGATTTTTCTTCTTAGTTGAGACACTAGTAGAGCTGATGTTTATCTTAGCTACTAATATTTTTAGTGAGTGACAATGAGTATGGGATGCATAGTGATGAGGTTTTGGTACTTGGAACATTTTCTGAGATGATACCTTCATGAATTATGCCAACTATATCACTAACTGTTGGTCAGAAGACACTACCGGCAGTACCGGTAGAGTAAAATTATAAGCTTAGTGCTTTACATGTATTTTAGAACCAAATATCCCTCAAGTTCTAGTGTGAGACTGACCCACAAGTGTCTAAGGATTGGCTTGAGGAGGAGGCTGAGAGTTTTCTAGAGCTTATACGGCTTCGACAAGATGACGTTTCAGTAGCTGAGTATTTATCTAGGCATACCGATCTTTCTGGGTACTCAATGAATATGATATGATCAGTGCTTTAGATCTTGGAACTCTTAAGTAGGTGTGTTTAAGGATATCTAAGCCAAAACATTTTCCTATATTCATTCCTACTTATGTTAGGGTGCTAGAGAGAACCTTTGAGGTTGAAAGTTCATTGGATGAGCGGATAAAACCAGTGAATGTTAGCAGTTGGGAAGTATGAAACTATCGCTAGTCTCAGAGACTTGGGCATGTGAGATGTTTTAGGAAGAGTAAGTGTCAAGGACAGATGAATCTTCAAGTTATAAGACATGGAATAAGAGATGGGAGAGAAGCATGATGTGGTGAGCATCTGGACATGTTACAACCACCACCCATTGTTGTCCCCGCTAGGCTCAGGGAGCTAGAGGGCTGGGGAATAGATTAGCTACATGCGGTCAATGAGTGTGAACCAAGGGCTCCAAGAATGATTTGAGGTACGGTCTATGTCTACTAATAGCTTCGGTATCAATAGTTATAGTTACCAATAATTCCTTACTTCCATGAATCTTGTCCCAGACATAGAGTTTCCGGTTAAACCATTGACTTGACCCTCACGTCTGGAGATAACTTTAGGAAGACACTCGATAATCACACATATGCCTATGGTGTGATCTGTCACTTGGGGTGAGAGTTTCGGTTAGAACCTATTGGTGGAAGTGTCCAGGCCTTACGATGTTAGTTTTGGTATGGACTGGGCAACCGCAGTTCATACACAGGTTGAATGTATTATGAAAAAAGGATGTAGTCTATCTACAATGTTGGGATGAGGTTTTTCTTGGTCGATGAAATGGAAATCCTAGGCAACATAGGAAGGAATAATTCATAAGAGGGTGTAGACGATAATTTATGAGTTGTCCAGATTTGCCTTTTTTCCAGACTACTCCAGAGTTGCAGCACCACTATCAGCATTGGAGAATAAGGGGAATCCTTTCATGTGGTTAGAGAGATTCTAGTAGAGCTTTCAAGAGCTGAGGAAGAGGTTTACTAGTGCACCAATCCTGAGGCTACAGGAGGAGGGCATTGGGTACATAGTGTACTACGTTGCATTAGGGACCACACTTGGCTGTGTCCTGATGCCGGAGCGAGCAGTGACCACGTATGGTTCTCGACAATTGAGACATCACGGGCAGAACTATGCTACCCATGACCTGAAGTTAGTAGCAGTGGTCTTCGCCTTGATAATGTGGAAAACTATTTGATGGGTGAGTATTTTACAGTCTACTCTGACCACCAGAGTCTCAGGTACATCTTTTCACAGAAGGAACTGAACCTGAGACAGTAACGATGGCTCGAGTTCCTCCAGCACTATGACATCAAGATAGTATATATTCCTAGGAAGGGGAACATTGTATCAGATGATCTCAACATAAAATAAGGAATGCAACTTCTAGGAGAGGTGAGGGAGTAGCTGGCCACGTTGCAGATATCCTTTGTAGATAGATATGTAGTATCCTTTCAGTAGTCTCTCACCATCACTCCTCCACATCTTCAGCGAGCCAGGAAGGCACAACATGGGGATGTTGACTGTGAGATGCGCAATGCTCAGATATCCACAGGGTAGGCACCTGATTGATTTTCTGAAGGTGGGGAGCACGTCGTTCTTTTCAGAGGATGTACGATGGTACTAGTTTCAATTCAGGAGGAAGTGTTGAGGGAGTTCCACAAATCTCTATTAGCGGTACATCAAAGAGTGGAGAAGATGTATCAGGACCTCCGACGACAGCACTGGTGGCCAGGTATGAAGAAGGCAGTAGTAGAGTTTGTCTCACGATTCCTCACATGTCAGCAAATGAAGGTGGAGCACCAGGTTCCTGCAGGCTTGGTTCAACCTTAGAGGTCCTAGAGTGGAAGTGGGATGAGATATCCATGGATTTCGTGATAGTACTTCCATGTACATCCAGAAGACATGACTCTATGTGGGTGAATGTCAACTGACTCACCAATTCGTCCCACTTCCTACCTATCAGAGAGCAGGGTTAAGTAGAGATCCTCGGACGGCTTCATGTATGGGAGATCGTATGGCTTCATGATGTTCCATTGACCATCATCTCTGATCTAGATGCTCATTTTACTTCCAAGCTATGGAAGGGGTTGCAGGAGGCCTTCAGGGATCAGGTTCACTTGAGCACCGCCTTCCATCCACAGATGGAAGGCCATACTGAGAGGACCATTCAGAATCTAGAGGAAATTCTTCGTGCATGTGTCATACACTTCGGTCATAGCTGGGAGGATCACTTACCCTTGTTAGAGTTTGAGTATAACAACAACTACCACTCCACCATCGAGATGGAACCTTACGAGGCACTGTAGGACCGACCTTGTAGATCACCTCTGTGCTAGACAAAATCAGTGGAGTCAACACTTGTGGGACCAAAGAGGGTGTAGTCTATAACGGAGAAGGTGCATATCATCCAGGAGTGGATGATGACTGTACAAAGAATACATATGTACTTTGCTGATAAGAGACGGAGACCACTGTTGTTCGAGGATGGCGACCACGTCTATCTAAGGGTCTCACCTTGACATGGTCTATAGAGATTTGGCCGAGGCAGAAAGTTATCTCTACGATTCATCAGACCTTTTTTGGTCCTCAGTAGGGTAAGTGAGGTGGCTTACTTCTTGGCTCTTCCAACACAATTGCACCGGGTGCATGACATCTTCCACGTATCTCAGCTGAGGAGATACATGAACGACCCGTCCCACATCATCAACCACAGGGATTTGGACATTGATGCCGGGGAGACCTTTATGGAGGTTCCAGTGGAGATTGAGGATAGATAGGAGAAGGTCCTATGTGGACGTTCGGTTCCTCAGGTGCACGTTCGCTGGCAGCACATGAACCTCCAGGACAACACATGGGAGCGGGAGGCTCAAATGCGTTCTCAGTACCCCCATTTGTTTCCTTATTCTGTGTTGTAGCTTACAGGGATGTAGATCCCTATGTTTGGGAGAATCTAAAGACCCAAAAATCCAATGTATTATTTGAAATACATGGGAATTTTACGATTCCATAGTTTTTGACAGCACTTGATTCTGAGGCCCGATGAGCCCGGAATCAATTTTTGATTTTTTGTTGGGGTACATTTTGTAAACGTGCGAGTGGGAAAATCTATCTTTTGAACTGGTGCTTGGAATTAATATCCAAGGACACCGTTGAACTCCTAGCACCGGTATTCACTTAAGGAGACCTACGCCTCAATTGTAGTCGAGTCAGGGTGAAAGTTGGTTTTCTGAGGTTTCGTGGGATAAAAATAAACTAAACTTTTTATATTATTTTTGTTGATTTTTTAATTTCGAAACTCCAACGGTTTGGGGACCACCAAACACATGAAACTCCTCATCTAATAAAGAGAATTAAATGTGTGGTTATATAATAGGTTTAACCACCCATTTAATGATCATTAATTTTGTTAAACACTTAACTCAACTTAATGTGGTAATTATGTTTTTGGGAGTTAATTTGAGGGGGGGAATAATTCATTAGAGAAAAGGTTAGAATTGTTGGAAATTCTTTGTTGATGAAGAATGGTTCTCCAACGACGATTCCCCCAGTGAAGAACAATCCTTCAATGGAGATCGGATCCCAACGAATCTCCGATGCATGAACTCGGATCTGAAGTGCGAGGCGGACGCGACGATCAACGTCAACTCCACCTTCTTCCCGCGATGTTGTCAGCGAACAACGAATGAGGTAGGGGGTGTTTTGATTTGAAAAACACTGATTATTCCATCCATGTTTGTTACTCTTGATCCCCTATCTACCAAACTTACATGGAAGGACCATTCCTAACGAACACGGCCCGATTCCTCCGACGTTTTGTGAATGTTTGGTGTGTTCTTCGTGTTCTTAATGGGTGACGAACACTGAATCGTTGTGAGTTCATTTTGCGATGCAATTATCCAAAATTGAATACCCAAAATCATGATGAACTACAAGAGGTGAGGGGATAATAGTGGGAGATGGATCAAACCAGCACAGGAAGGACAGTCCCTTGACCGTTCTTCGAGTGGGTGAATGAAATCGTGTTTATGGAGCTGATCGGAGGCCCAAAAACCCTAGAGACGATTACAACACATCATCATGACCTCGTGTCTGACATTTCATGGAGAACAGACAATCAGAACAAAGAATGGACCTCACTGGAGGCGCACTGGCTGGAGGCATCATTTCTGTAATATTCCAGAATAGACGGAGTGTAATTTAGACGAACACATCGTGTAGTACAAGCATTTTGTGGCATCAGTTTTGGATGATAGACAAGTAACACATGGAATGTTACCCCAGTCACATGACATGTACTCTCCAATGATTGTGATAGAGGAGACATCATGAGACATGGCATGTATTCTAGGAAATAAACAGATATAGGCAACAATACACGACCAAGAGGCACGATGTGTATTCTCTTCACAGAAAAGAAGAAGCAGCTTCATGTAACACGGCTTGTATCTTTGGGATGCACAGACACGGGGTGGAGTACACAGGAATTTACTCCACCACATGCCCAGGAATTGCCAGTGGCATGGGCTACACCGTGTGCCAGTTAGACGGTTGGGAGAACACGGGTTTGGGCTATGTACGGGCACATGCCCAGTATAAACGGAGTCAGAAAAGTTGCAAGGACATGGTGTGTAACCATACCACACACCGTATACTTACTTTACTACATGAAAAGACTTTTGACACAGGCCGTTGGACAAAGTCAGTACATGAGAACTGACTACGCGACGTGTACCATATTCCAACCCTCCGTGTACTGTTTGGTAAAAGGCTTGGTCATCTTGTACTCAGTGTCTAGAACATGTTCTGTTTGGTTTATCCCCCTTTGACGTGGTAGAACTTCAGGATACATCAACTCTATACTTTGTGATAATTGATGTATCGTCACTTGGCTGGAGGAGCGGACCCTCCCGGAATTGAGCGTGCTGTGTGCGGAAACCCTAGGTATGGCTGGGACCGAGATGTACTAAAATCCTCTGTGGGATCAACAAAAATTACTACTATACCAGAATCCTATGTGGGTTCGACAGCAATGGATGTTGTACCCGTATCCTCCATGGGTCTGACAGTTCTGACTACTGTTCCTGTATCCTGTGTGGGTTCGACAGAATTGCTGGTATTGTATGTTGTGTGGGTCCAACACCTTAGATGAATCAGTGACTACATCTGATCATATTTATCACTCTAGAATATCTGGTCCTGTATCCTTGGGGGGTTTGATATCTTAGCTGGTCCTGTATCCTATGTGGGTCTGACAACTTAGATGAATTAGTGACTACATATGATCATATCTATCCCTCTAGAATAGCTGGTCTTGTATCCTATGTGGATCTGAGAGTTTAGCTGAATCAGGGACTACATCTGATCATCTATATGACTCTACAAAATATGTATACCTATGTGAGCTGAGTTATGTCTTTCAACCATTATCTTTGCGGTGATTGACTTTACTTACTTTGTGTACTGGGTTGTTCTTGGGCTCAACAGTTGGAGCCAGATATTGATTGATAACATAGGTATTTCTATGGGCATATACCTAAGAAGAATTGGTTGATACATTGTGATTTTAACTTTCTAATGTGGTTTATCCTTTTTTGATTATGGGAGACCCTCGGGGGTCTCGGGGTCCCCTAATAAGTATTGATATAATCAATCCTACACAGGCTTTGCCCGCACCTTATAGTGTTCTATGCCGACGACGGTCAGTAGTGATCGAGGCTGAGGGTGACAGACGGGAGGCTGATCGAAACTGGACTAGACGTGACACACCGTAGGGATGAGTTGTTCGAGTTTTGTACCTACCCTTTAGGTAGGATTCCTCGATGGACGATCCAGGAGCTGTTTTCACTTTTTACTGGTACTTGTTCTTGTTGCTCAGTTGGGTTTGTATTCTGGCCCATTTACTTTCAGCACAACCTTTGTATTTAGTATTATTTAGTATTTTTCTTCCAGTTGTGTACTATGATTGTTTGTGATTTCTTTTTATAAAGGCAATTACTTCCTAGATTAGTGATTAATGCCTTCGGTGCTAATCACCAGCCCCCCAACAATGGATGGCAGGCTTGGGGTAGTCATAACAGAAGTTCCGAGGACGGTCCGTGATAGAGAGCATGCCTAGGTGGTCATTTTAATTTATTGATGTTATGTTATACTAAATGGATAAAATCATGAGAGAATACCAAGTGGTTATTTCATTAATGAATTGATTAAATGATATAACAAAGGGGATATACTATGTGATCTTCCCAAAGGATCATGTATGAAGAAGTCATTACTTTTGATGAATCTTCCAAGCCAAATCACAAGTTTGGAATCGACCTTACTTGATGAATTAGATGGTATTCTGAGACATCTATTCTATAACGTAGTGAGGTGATACCGAGCTTAGGAAAGATCCCATGGTTACATGATTCAACATATTGAATAATTTTTAAATTTAATGGAATGTAATTGAAAACATTAGGATTGTTTAATTTTTAGAAGTTCCATGTTTTTTTCTTCTTTTTTCCTATTACCTACTATATAAATTCACTGCCAGTTTGGAACAGATTATTTGGTGGTTGCCTACTGGGATTCATGTCACACCCTCTATGGGTCATACAATTGGACCCAAAAAATTATATTATTGTAATTATAGATAAAGAAAAGTACCCTTTTTTCCGTAGGTACTTTATTTATATTAGAGCTATAGAGAATGAGGCCAAGCTAAGGCATGTGATGTTATTGTAGTTTAGTTGTTTCTTTTGTACATTGCTTTTTCTATTTATTACCGGTATTGTGACTTGTTTGGATGCTTTCATAAATACATATTACATGAATCATATATATATATATATATATATATATATATTCCTCTATTGGATTTACTTCGAGTCTTATGATATTTACTTTTGTTGGTATTACTGCTTCTGCTATTGTTTACTATTTCTTTTCTATAGTGTATACTCTAACAATGAAGGAATAGTTTCTGCAATATCAAACATTAGACCTCACTAATAGTCACATGGCTTTAGATTTTTAGGAAATGTTCTTGAGTTCATGTGAACTATATGGTCCGGTGAACTTTTGGACAACACCCGAATCTAGGTTGTTATAATTCATTTGAAATTTTTCATCATCATATTGATAATTTTTTATCTTTTCCAACATTTATGGTTTGAAAATTATTTTTAATAGGAGTGATGTATCCCCTTACATAAAATGTCCCATATCTATAGTTACTAGATCCATCAAATTAGGATCGTTTTCAAACACAATTTTGGTTATTTGTCCTTGATCTCTTATTTTTCAATGAATCTACTACCATATTTTCCTTCTTTGGGAGGTATTATATTGAGTAATAATAATATTTTAGTATATCAAGGTCTATTTATTTTCCACAATCTAATATAATTCAGTTAAAAGTGGCATTTCAAGATCTTATGATCCTTGTATATAACATATCATTCAGAATATTGATAATGTCTTTATATATTTAGAAAAAATATAATGTCCACTAGCTCAAGATCATTGTTTGGATAATTTATTTATTTATTTTTTCTTCCATGATTCATATGCAATAACTTTATCAATTTTCAAAGGGATAAAAAATTCTTTATTCGATGAAAAACTATATTTTAAAATGATATCATTTCTTAATGATAGATACAACATCAAAGCAGTCACTAATCCATTCTTTAATTCATGAAAACATTATTTAATTTTTCCAATACAAAATTAAGCAATTTATCAGCAAAACATGTTTAATGGGTTATCCAATCATATTTTTTTTTGAAAAAATCCAGTATAGTAGCCTACCATACTAATTAACGTACTTACCTTAATTATGTTCCTTGGTTTAGTCAATTCATGGAATTCCTTTTTCATCATATGATCAACTAATATTCTATCCATAAAGAAAATATGGATATTAAATGAAACATTATAAATCTAGAATTCATTGAATAAAAATTTACTATATATATATATATTCTTCTATGAGTCTCAAAATGATTATAATGTTATTCTAAAGGTAATCATAGATTTTTGAGTACCCCAATATATCATTAATAAATTTCTCAACAATATCATCATGATACACATTGAATACATTGTTCGTTAGATCCATGAAGAAATAGTATTCATCAGTAAATCCCAATAGAATTATTGTGATTTCTTAATGTCTATACCTCATTTGAATTATTTTCTTTGAAATATATTCATTATTTTCTCATAACTGATGATACCTAGAATGTATATTGAATGTTGATAAATATCATACTCTATGAAGTTATTCGAATATGACATCAATTTGAGGCTAAAAATAAAAATTATTTATTTTAATTAATTTTTTCCCTCTAATCATTTCACACCCTCATAAATACATACTTCTTCTTAAAAAACATATATGGGATCCCCAATATGAAACACTAGTGTTTATAAATCCCTTATCACAAAAACATTGCTAGGTGGTTAATTAACACCACTCATTCCATTATGTAAATTCTATAAAGAATTTTTGATACTAGCCTTTCTTCAGGGTTTAAATAAAATGAAAAAAATAAACTTTATGTTGTGGGGGATATCCTAGTCATTACTTGTGAAATTCGTAAATGCATTTCTATACAAATGTTACGCCCTAAATTTAACGATTACCTTTACCATATATAGATCATATTTCCACATATTTCACTTGAATCTCATTTAAAAGAAATTATATCTATTGATATTGAATTAATGTAGATGATGAAATATACCCTCACTATGTAAGGAATTTTACATCTCCACTTGGAATCATAATTTACGCTCTTTGCAATAAATTTATTCTTAATATTTTGAAATTCAATCGAAAACATGGATTATATCAAAAATCTACCAAAAAGATAATAATGATGTCAGTAAATAGAGAACATTTAAGTGTCATGATGGGAACTGACTGAAAAATCATTTTTATTGTTAGACATCCATCAAGAGTTTTGAATGATAAATATATTCATATTTGGTAGGAAAATTATACAATTTTTATAGAAAAAGAGGAAGATATAAAGGAGTATGAAGATCCAGAATCAAACAAAGAATTAGAAATATTTGAGGATATGATTTAAGAAAAAAACACCACATCATTAGGGACATAAATATATATTGTTCTCACTGAATAAGATTGGTCTTTTTCTTTTGGCATTTTGTTGGGAATATTTTATTAATTCCTGGAAAAATAATTTTCATAGTCCCCCATATAATTACAGTTGTTTCATTAGAAAATAGTAGCTTATTTATTTCCCATTCAATAATTATCATAATTGAATTTCTCTTCAATCTTGTAGGAAACTCCCATTCCTTGTAATCATGTTCCATGGTGTTGGTTTCTAAATTTATTGAAAGATACAAATTTATCTCTTTCATTTTTTCTATTTTCCTATATTTGATTTTTCATTGTGATGTCCATGTGTAATTATAATATTATAGAGGCTAATTCCATTATAAATACTACGTTATGTCCATCAATGAAACCGTTAATATATCCTTTATATTATGTATGTATTTTGTATCATTAATTCATAACCAAAAACTTTTTTCTTCATACATCCAAATATTTTCACCTTTTATTTTAATTAAACTCAGAATTTTTTTTTATAAATGCTCATTACTCATAAGGAAAATATTTCTCTTATAAGAGTAACTTAAAATCATCCCACTCCGTGTTTCGTATTTCTTTTTCATATATAGTATTTTGAATCAATGACCACCATTGATCTACATTACATGAGAGATGATAAACAACTATAAAAAAACCTCCCATTAATTACATCCAAATGTGTAACATATCTTTTCAATATAACTTACACAATTATTAGCTACAAATAGATTCAAATTCCAAAAAAAATGATTGGGATTTATAAACCATTAAGTAGTCTAAAATTTTAATACCTCATCTTATATTAGTAGATAGATCCATACCATCCAAGTTATTTTTCATAACCCATGTTAGCTCATCCTATATAGTTATAATTTCATCATATTTAACTGCAGATCTAGCTCCATTTATGTTATCAATCCTTGGAGGGAAATCCTTACATGTATATTGTGTATTTATATTGTTTACAATCTTTATGATAAATATAATTTATAAATAATGGGAAACAATATATTTTATCATTATATTATTAATTCTAATTTACTATAACAAAATTACCAAAACACATAACATAAATTGAATTTTTTTTGCTTATCTAATCTCAGAATCTAAATACTGGACCCTTTAGTAATATTATCAAATCATAAAGGTATTTTCAAAACCATCATAATGGTATGTAATAAAAATGTGAATTAATCCATGTATAATTTCTAGGAGTTTAAAAATATGTTTGAAGTATGCCTCATTATTGTGCACTAGTTGATGATCGAGTCAAATCCAAATGAACCCCTTTTGGGGTTATCACCCCTGGGTACAACTGTTTCATAGCCACATCAATATGTACCATCTAGATATGGATATATATCATGGAAAACCACATAATATTCCCATTAAAAACCATTTTTATGTTATCCTAGACCCATACGTATACTTGGTGTAAGTCATAGGGATATATTCCTAAAACTATATTTTCCTAAATTTAATTCCCATATTTTCTACTAAACATTCTATGATGCCAACATTAAAGACCCCAAACCTAATATCATAGAGTCGGTGGTTAGTTTATTAAGTTTCTTATAAAAACATGAAATGACATCCCAAAAGTATGATAAGTTTAGTAGTATTAGAAAACTAGAAACATACTAGAATTTCTCATCAAATTTGAGAACATAAAAAAATAGTACTTCTATTATTATATCCCTATATATCTATCTTAATATATTTAATGGAATCCAAGTGAAAGGAAACATAAAAAGGTGATGAAGTAAGATGTTCAATAAGTTTATATATATAATAGAATCTATGAAGAATATATGAGACATAATTAATATTTGAATATAAATAAAGGAAAAATGCATTCCATTTCTTAGATAATTGTGAATGAAGAATACTATTTAAGGAATAAGAACTTCTCAAATAATGACATATAACAAATCACATAATCTTGAAAATCATCCATTGATATCATAAAACATTAAATAATCACATTAAAATCCATAAATTATACCATAAAAAAGAAAATTTATAATTTTAGACATCATTAAAATACCATAAAGGCCTCAATCTATGACATTTTACCTAAATAGGTAAGTATTCGACCAAATACCCAAGTATGTTTGCTTCATGAGATGAACAAATTCATGAAAAGGATAGTGTGAGATCCACCCATTAAATACTATGTCCAATTAATTCATTATATGAATGTGGTAAAAAATAATCAATGTAGATATTTGTATTGGAAAACTACCATACAAAATAATAAAACATTCTAAAATCAATAATAATAATAATAAAACTATAGAGGGTAATATAGAGAATACTATCAAAATATTACATCTCTAGAAAAACAGAACATAAACCATCTTGAGAAATAATAAATTTGGTATCTTTATAATATTTCTCTAATCTATAATATATAAAACAATGTTTTTCCATTTATTAATATAAATACGATAAAAATTTCATTAAAAAAATTCTTCATAAAAATACCCTTTTTTACTTTTAGGTAAAATTTAAATACGAATCATTTACAAAATATTAGAAAATATTTTCTTTGAAAGAAGATAGAATTATTAAAATTGAAGATTCTATGAAATTATTTTCTATGGAAACTAGAAAATATATTCATGTCAAGTATGTTAAAATTAATATTCCTTTTATATTTTCGTTAAAAAGTCAAAAAGTACATCGTATAGAAAAAAAAGAAGATTTTGGTAAACGGATTTTGTAGTAAATAAAAAAGTATAAAATTGGATTTCATTAATATTTATATAATTTTAAAAACATTACTTACAACAATTTTATAAAACATGGTCATGATAGGGAAATGATATTCGACCGATGATTGAAATGAAGTTCCTTTTCATTAAGAGAACTCTTTTACACTTGTGGGATTTTATAGAGATGAAATTGGAAGGAAAAATTTTATTAATACTAATGAAAAATGGACATTATAATATAAGTTATACTTGAAATAAATATAAATAAATTCCCCCAGTGGATACTTAATCGTTAACTATACTGAATAATGATTTGATTGTGAAATAATCTCTACTGCTTTGGTATCTTTTGAATCACAACCCTAATTTATGAAATAAAATTATATAAAATATTAAATACTGTAAATATAGTTATACTGAAGATATAACCTATCAAAGTGATATTATATACACCACACAATTGAAACAAGTGTTGAAAATGGAATATGTCTCATGGATGTAAATGTTTTACGAGAAACCTTTAGTTCAATTATGATTTCCTTCGCACATGTCTTACCATCATATATAATAGAAAAATATTTATTATATATATATTAATCCACAATAATCATACATATAATACCATATATTAATTACTTATAACCTTTTACTGTCAATTTATTAACAATTCTTTATTAAAATTTTGGAACCTTGGGATAATTTATTCATTTTTCATATGTGTTTTAGTTCTGTAGTTTTGGTCCTAATTCATTGATCATGATTCCATTATATATAGAATATTAATAATGATATAAAAATAAAATATATTAATTGACTATGAATTTATAATAGTCTATAAAAGTTACTTATTGAAAAATTAGTTACACAATTCATATAGATAGTAGGTCGTACATATGCATGAATGTTGTTTTCATTTTTCAAAAGATGGATAAAAAATAGAAAATAGTAATTCACCATTACAAAAATATTAATATATCATATATATTTTTTATTCATTAAATCTTTAATTATTACCATCTATGTAAAACTGAACAAAAAAATGAGTGACATCACTTCAGGGAGGTGTTAGTCTATACATACTCATGAGCGACGTTATCTATTTCCAAATAGAGCTGAAAATTAGAAGTTAAATGTAATAATATATTTCTTTTTGTTCAATTATTCCATAAATAGCTTATATATTAAAATTAAATCCACAAATATATCCAACCATCAGTGTTTTTAATGGAAAACAAATTAAATCAGTTCGTGAGGCGGTAGTCAGCTGGACACACGATCGACGATTTCCTTTACCATAAGATGGATGACTATTTGGATATAGGATATTACGTTAAAAATAACATTTAATTATTTATTATATAATTATTTTATTATATCATCATTATTTAAGAATATTTGAAGGAGTTGGCATAAGAAAGAAAAAAAACATTACATTAAGAACAATACCACTTCTTTGGAGAGCGTGTTTAAGTTGGAACCTAAAGCCCTATTAAGTGGGTTCCCTAAAATAATTAATGTCAATAGTATATAGGGATTTAATTTAATAATTTATTTGGGTTATATTTTTTTAAATAAAAGTATATGGAATTTTTAGGAGAAGTGGAGAGGATCTTTCATTTTTTAAATGGGGTTGATGAAACATTTTGAAATTATGAAAAGAATAACTTATACCCTTGTTTTAAAACATTTAAAAGGAACAAAATGGATCATTATGAAAACATAGATGAGATAATATTTAAATATATCTATTAAATAAAAATAGAATTTTTTTTCATTTGAACATTAATATTTTTTAGTTTAACCCCATAGTAAACCTGTTTCAAAAACATCCACAAGAATTATTTTTTCTAATTTTACTATTAATTATGATATTAAAAAAAATAATTCCATATTATAGAAAACTAAATATTTTTATTTAAAATATGAATTCCATTTTTTTTTGAATTTATCTCATAGGGTTGGTAGAATATAATTTAAAATGAAACCCACTTATGCGATAAAACAATTGTTTTTTAATAGAAAATATTTTCTTAATGATAATAAGATTTAATATAAATCATAAATTTGAAATTGTTTCTAATTATATAAATTAAATTAATAATAATATATTTTAAATAATTTTTCTTTTAAAATAATATTGAAACCTAATATCATTTTTAAATGAGATAAACAAAAAGATAATTTTAAATTGAAATCAATAAATTTTCACCATTCATTGAAAAAAATAATATTTTTAGAAATGTCTCAAAAATAATTCTAGGATAATCATGAAATATCTATTTAAATTTTATTTTGAAAAAAATATTCTAAATGGGAAAAAAATTAATTTTATTACAGTTGAATAAATAGAAAGAAATTGATTTTTTATAAATAAAATAGTTTTCAATAAAAAAATAATGACTATTATTAACTATTTACATAAAATATATATTATATGAATGATAAAAAATTGATAGAATATATAACTTATAAATTTCATTAATATCATTAACCAATAGTTATTAATTAATCTTATTATTATTAAAATAACACATCACACATAAAAGTAGTTTTTCTATAAAATATTTCTTTTATATTGAATTTTTTCTGATTCAAGGTATAATAAATTTATAACTAATGAATTAATACATTGGTGAACCATATTCATTTCATAATTTTGTTATTAGTATTAATGACATCCAATTTAATTTCTACGCTATATTTATTACTATATTACAATTCATTTCTAATTGGGGTTTTATATATCAAAATATGTCAATCATAATTTTTTTTGAAAAATTCAATGATAGTAGCCTACCATACCAATGAACCTACTTATCTCAATTATGTTCATTGGTTTAGTCAATTCTTCGAATACCGTTTTCATCATAAGATCAACTAAGATTATATCCTTAAAAGGCAACATGGATATTAAAAGAAACTTTATAAATCTAGAATTCACTCAATAAAAATTTACTATATTTATCTATTCATCTATGAGTCTCAAATTGATTATGAATTTATTCTGATGGGCATCATAGAATTTTGAGTACACCAATATATCATTAATAAATTCCTCAACCATATCACCAAGATACACCTTGAATATGTTTTTCATTAGATCCAAGAAGAAACAATATTCATTAGTAAATACCAATATAATTATTGTGATGTCTTAATGTCTATACCTTATATGAATTGTTTTCATTGAAATATATTCATTGTTTTCTCATAACTGATGATACCTAGAATGTAGATTTAATGTTTAAAAATATCATGCTCAATGAAGTTATTCGAATATGTCATCAATTTGATGTTGATAATAGCTATTAATTATTTTAATAAAATTTATTTCCCTATAAACATTTCATATCCTCATAAATACATCTTTTTTTTAAAAAATGTATACGAGATCCCTAACATGAAACACTGGTGTGTATAAATCCTTTATCACAAAAACGTTGCTAGGTGCTTCATTAACTCCCATCATTCCATTGTGTAAATTCTATATGGAGTTTTTGATACTAGCCTTGATTCAAGGATTAAATAAATGTAAAAAATTAAATTCATGCAGTGGTGGATATCCTGGTCATAACTCATGAAATTCATAAATTCATTCCTATAAAAATGCTACACCCTAAATTTAGCGATTATCTATCCCATATAAAAATCATGTGTTCACATATTTCACTAGAATTTCATTTAAAAGAGATTCTAGATATGGATATATTAATGATGTAGATGACGAAATATCCCCCTTATATATAAGGAATTGTACATCTCTACTATGAATCATAATTTCAACTCTTTACAATAAATTTATTTTTAATATTTTGAAATAAAATCCAAAACATGGATTATATAAAAATCTACCAAAAATATAATAATGATGTCTATAAATAGAGAACATTTAAGTGTCATGATGGGACGTGACCGACACAGCATTTTTTTGGTGATATATCCATGAAGTGTTTTTAATGATAAATATATTTATATTTTGTAGGAAAATTATAAAATTTACATAGAAAAAAATATAGATATGAAGGAGTATGAAGATCCAGAATCAAACAAAGAATTAGAAATTCTTGAGGATATGACTTAAAAACCAAACACAAGATCATTAGGACAATAAATCTCTATTGTTCTCACTGAATAATATTAGCCTTTCTATTTTGGTAATTTGTTGTGACTCTTCAATTAATTCCTGGGAAAATAATTTCCATAGTCCCCCATATAATTGCAGTTGTTTCATTAGAAATTAGTAGATTATTTATTTCCCATTCAATCATGATCATAATAAAATTTTTCTTCAATCTTGTAGGAAACTTCCATTCCTAGTAAGCATGTTCCATGGTGATTTTTTCTAAATTTATTACAAGATGGAAATTTATCTCTTTCATTTTTCTATTTTTCTATATTTTATTTTTCATTTTGATGTCCATGTGTCATTAGAATATTGTGGAGGCTAATTCCATTATAAATACCTGAGTAAGTCCATCAATGAAACAATTAATATATCCTTTATATTCTTTATGTATTATGTATCATGAATTTATAACCATAAAATTTTTCTTCATACATCAAAATATTTTCAGCTTATATTTTAATTAAACTCATAATTTTTTTATAAATGCTCTTTACCCATAAGAAAAATAATTTTCCGATAAAAGTAACATAAAATCATCCCACTCGGTGTTTCATATTTCTTTTTCATATAGAGTATTTTGAATCAGTTACCACCATTGATCTACATCCCATGAGAGATGATAATCTACTATAAAAAATATCCCATTAATTTCAGCCCAATGTGTTATATATCTTTTCTATATAACTTACATATTTTTTAGCTACAAATAGATTCATAGTCCAAATAAATGATTAAGATTTATAAAGCATGAAGAAGTCTAAAATTTTAACACCATGTTTTAAATCAGTAGATAGATCTATATGATCTATGTTATAGCTCATAACCTATGTTAACTCATCCTATATAGTTATAATTTGTTCAGATTTAACTGCAGATCCAGCTCCATCTATATTATCTTACCTTGGAGGGAAATCCGTACATGGATATTGTGTATTTATATTGTTCCAAATAATTATGATAAATACCATTTATAAATAATGGGACACAATATATTTGATCATTAAATTATGAACGATAATGTACAATTACAAAATTTTAAAAACACATATCATAAATTGCAATTTTTTTCTTATCTAATCTTAGAATCTAAATACTTGCCTCTTGAGTAATATTCTCAAATCATAAAATTATTTTCAAAACCATCATAATGGTATGTAATGAAAATGTGAATTAATCCAATTATATCCTCTAGGAGGTTCACAATATGTTTCAACTATGGCCCATTATTGTGCACTAGTTGATGATCAAGTCAAATCCCAATGAACCCCTTTTGGGGTTATTACCCCTAATAACAACTTTTCCATAGCCACAACAATATTTACTATCTAGATAGGGATATATATCATGGAAAACCACATAATATTCTAACTAAAAAAGATTAATATGTTATCCTAGACCCATACATATCCTCAGAGTAAGTCATAGGTATATAATGTAAAAACTATATTTTCCTAAATTCAGTTCCCAAATTTTCTATCAAACATTATATGATACAAAATTTAAAGACCCCAAACCTTATAGCATAGAGTAGGTGCTTAGTTTTTTAAATTTCTTCTAAACACATGAAATGACATCCCAGAAGTCTGATAAGGTTTGTAGTTTTGGAAAACTAGATACATACTAGAATTTCGTATTAAATTTGACAACATAAAAAATAGTATTTTTTATCATATCCCTACATATCGAACTTAATATATTTATTGGAATCTTAGTGAAAGGAAACATAAAAAAGTGATGATGTAAGATGATCAATAATTTTATATATAAAATATAATCTATGAAGAATATTTGAGTCATAATTAATATTTCAATATAAATAATGGAAAATACAATCCATTTATTTGATAATTTGTGAATGAAGAATAATATTTAAGGAATTAGAGAATCTCAAATAATGATATATGATAAATAACATAATCTAAAAACTCATCCATGGATATCATAACACATAAAATAATAACATTAAAATCAATAAATAATAAAATAAAAAGGAAATTTATAATTTTACACATCATTAACATACCATCGAGGCCTCATTCTATGACATGTTACATAAATAGGTAAGTACTCGACCAAATACCCTTGTATGTTTTCTTCATGAGACGAACAGATTCATGAATGGGGTAGTGTTGGGTCCAAACATTAAATACTATGTCCAACTAATTCCTTATATTAAAGAGGTAAAACACAATCAATTTAGATATTTGTATTAGAAAACTACAATACAAAATAATAAAACATTCTACAATCAATAAGAATAATAATAAAACCATAGAAGGTAATATGAAGAATACTATCAAAATATTATATCACTAGTCAAAGAGAACATAAACCTTCTTGAGAAATAATAAATTTGGTATCCTTACAATATATCTATAATTTATAATAAGTCAAACAATGTTTTTCCATTGATTAACATAAATACAATAAAAATGTCATTAAATAATTCTCAATGATAATATCCTTTTTTTTAATTTGTAGATAAAATTTAAAAACTAATCATTTAAAAAATATTAGGAAACATTATCTTTGAAATAATATCTAATTATTAAAATTAAAGATTCTATGAATGCATTTTCTATGGAAACTAGAAATTATATTCATTTCAAGTTCATTAAAATTAATATTCCCTTAATATTTTCGTTAAAAAGAAAAAACGTACATCATTTAGAAAAAACAAAAGAAGATTCTGGTAAAACCATCTGTAGAAAGTAAAAAAAAGTATAAAATTGGATTTAATTAATATTTATATAATTTGAAAAACATTACTTACATAAATTTTATAAAACATGGATATGATAGGGAAATTATATTCGACCGAAGAGAGAAATGATGTCTATTTTCATTAAGAGCACTCTTTTACTCTTGTGTGCTTTCATAGAGATGAAATTGGAAGGAACAATTTCATTAATACTGATGAAAAATGGAAATGAAAATATAGTCTATACTTGAAATAAATATAAATAAATTCTCTATTTGGAGACATAATCATTAACAATACCGAATACTTATTTTATTGTGAAATAAACTCTGCCGCTTTGGTATCTTTTGAATCATAACCCTAATGAATGAAATAAAATTACAAAAAAATTTAAATACAATTAATATAATTATACTAATGATATAACATATCAAAGGGATATTATGTACACCACAAAATTGAAATAAGTTTTGAAAATTGAATATGTCTCAAGGAATTAAAAGTTTGATGAGAAACCATTAGTTCATGTCTGATTTCTTTCGAACATGTCTTACCATAATATATAATAGAAAAATATTTATTATATATATATATATTCATTCAAAATAATCATACATATTTTACCATATATTAATTACTTATTACCTTTTACCATCAATTTATTAAGAATTCATTATTAGAATTCGATTCCTTGTGATAATTGATTCATTTTTCATATGTGTTTTGGTTCTGCAGTTTTTGTCCTAATTCATTGATCATGATTCCATTAACTCTAGAATATTAAAAATGATATAAAAATCAGATATATTAATTATCTATGAATGTATAATAGCCTATAAATGTTACTTATTGAAAAATTAGTTACAGTATTCATCGAGATAGTAGGTCGTACATATGAAAGAATGTTTTTTCATTTTTCAAAAGATGGTTAAAAATAATTAAATTGTAATTCACCATTTAAAAAATATTAATATATCATATATATATTTTTATTCATTAAATCATTAATTATTACCATCCATGTAAAAATGAACAAAAAAATGAGTGACATCACTTCAGGGAGGTGTTAGTCTATACATACTCATGAGCGACATTATTTATTCCCAATAGAGCAAAATATTAGAAGTTATATGTAATAATATATTTCTTTATGTACAATTATTTCATAAATATCATATATATTAAAATTAAATCCATAAATATATCCAACCATTTGTGTTGTTAATAGAAAACAAATTAAATCAGTTTGTGAGGCGGTAGTCTGCTTGACACACGATCGATGATTTCCTTTATTATATGATGGAAGATTATTTGGATATATAATATTACATTAAAATGAATCTTCATTATTTTATATATACTTATGTTATTGTATCATCATTATTGAAGAATATTTGAAGGAGTTGGCATAAGAAATAAAACAATAGCATTACATTAGGAACAATACCACTTCTTTAGAGAGCGTATTTAGGATGAAACCAAAAGCCCTATTAAGAGGGTTTCCTAAAATAATTAATTTCTATTATATATAGGGAAGGAATTTAAGGATGTATTTGGGTAGTAATTTTCTGAAATAAAAGTATATGGATTTTTAGGAGAAGTGGAGTAGATGTTTCATTTTTTAAATGGGGTAGATGACACATTTTTTATTTTTTAATAGAATAACTTATACCCATGTGTTAAAACATTTAAAAGAAAAAAATGGAACATTATAATACCTTATATGAGATATTATTTAAATATATCTATTAAATAATAATTAAAAATGTTTTTGGTCATTTAAATATTAATATTTTTTAGTTTAACCCCATAGTAAACCTGTTTAAACCAGAACCACAAGATTTATTTTTTTACTAATATTACTATTAATTATGATAGTAAAAAAATAATTCCATATTATATTAATTTAATTATTCTGATTCAAAATAGGGCTTCCATTTTTCTAAATTTATATCATAGGTTTTGTAGAATTTATTTTAAAATTAATCCAATATATGTGATAAAACAACAGTTTTTTAATAGAAAATGTTTTCATAACAATAACAAGTTTCAATATAAACCATAAATTTGAAATTGTTTCTAATTATATAAATTTGATTAATAATAATATATTTTAAATAATTTTACTTTTAAAATAATATTTAAACCTAATATCACTTGTAAATGAGTCAAACAAAAAGAAAATTCTTAATTGAAATCAATAAATTTTCACCATTCATTAAAAAAATTATATTTTTAGAAAAGTCTAAAGAATCATTATAGTATAATCAAGAAATATTTATTTAAATTTTTGTTTTGAAAAAGAATTATAAAAGTGAGAAAAATTAATTTTAATATAGGTGAATAAATATAAAGAAATTTATTTTTTAAAAATAATATGGCTTTTAATAGAAAAACAATGACTATTATTAACTATTTACATTATAAATATATTATATGAATGATAATTTTTTTTACTGAATATATAACATATATATTTCATTAAAATAATTAAACAATAGTTATTAATTAATCTTATTATTATAAAAAACACAATTCACACATAAAAATAGTTTTTTGATAAAATATTTCTTGGTTATTGAAATGTTTTTTGTTTCAAGTTATAATAAAATTATAAATAATGAATTTATACATGGGTGAACCATATAAATTTAATTATTTTGTTATTAGTATAAATACCATCCAATTTAATGGATATATTAAATGTATTAATATATTACAATTCATTTTTACTAGGGGTTTCATGTATCACAATTTGTCAATGTGATAAAATTTATTTGAAAAGAAACATATCATAAATTATTTTGTTGTTATAATTATGTAATTATGGGCCCACCTATCAAATTCGTATCATCTACTTGGATTTGTGAACCACATAGGTCATAAAATTTATTTCATCACATTTAATACTACGATTATGGGTAATGGGTTAAATATATAATAACCTAATCAATAATGGATATATACATCTACGTCAATACCTTTTTGCGATAATTTGGATGTGCATTCACTACAGAAATGTTTTACATGAAAAAATAATATGATAATGTTTTAGCATAATTAGTCTACATTATGATACATGGAATAATATAATAAGTGGGAAAGGTGATCTCTCAAATATTTGGATATGATATGTAGAATAATAGAGATTTCTAAAAAAACATGTTTACATGAAAATTTTGATATCAAATGGAATTATATTAAATATATTCTTGAATAAAGTGGTGTTGTAGAGAATTATGGTTCCTTTAGAGGGTGCTCCTAAAATATTTGGGGGAAATTCTTGAGATCATGGTAACACATTTGGAGGGATTTTTATATAAGAAGTCATATTATCTTGATGATAAATGGGATTTTACTAAAGTTTAGTGGGAGGATAGGTGGGTATTTAAATAAAAAGAGTGGATAATTACTTATTAATCTCATAACATTGGTTTTGGATTGTTTAAAATAATTCAATCATGTCTAAAAAACATACCATGGTAATTGAACTTGTATTCTTCCAATAAGGTTTGATTTTAAATTGTTAATAATAACAGTAACCGAACAACATAAAAATTCCCATGGTGATGTGGAAGCGAGTTGTGTTTATAAATAAATAATTTTAAAACATTATTAATATAATATTTGTTTTGGGGGATTCCATAAGGGTATATATAATTATCCAAATAACATAATAAATACATTATTTTTATGGGGATCTATATTTTTGGTTATGGATAACATTTTTATTATTTATTACATCACTTTTGGGACATTTTGATTTAAAAATACATACTATATATTTATAATGTATTTAATTTTTACCCAAAATTTTGATTGTCATAGAAAATTATTAAAAATTATATCAATAGATAATTTTGATATGCTAATTTCAAAATTAATATTTATTTTATGATATAAATTTACTTTATTTTAATATTCACTCTTTTAAATGAGAAATATTATTTATTATAATGTACTAGTTTTTATAACCATAAAATTATTATGGACATTATATGGATTATATTTTCACATTATTAAATTATATAATAAGTTTTATATAAATATTATTTAATCAAATTATTATTGAAAAGTTTTATTATTTTCAAAATTCAGTAATTTATTAATGTCGATGATTTAATTAATTAAAACCATCTTTTTTTAAAAAAAATATTTGTTTCTTCCTTTCAAAATCTAATGATCATAGACTCATATGAAATTATTATAATGGAAAGGGGTAAATATTATTATTATTTTATTAATGGTAAAATTTAAATATTCATACTAATAAGGTCTAGATATAGGAACACTTATTACACCACTGTATGGCCTAATGGTAAGGTGTGAAATGTTGGAACTTTCTTTGGATGGTTCGAAAAACATGGCTTGGGTTGTGATCTCAATAATATTGAAATTCTCCCATAAACAGTTTCATTCATTTTTTTATTGAATTTCATCTTGGACTTGATCAAGGGACAATTATTGTGATGGAATCACCCTAATAAGCTCTGATAAATGGGCTTCAAAGGGTACAATCCTACGTATTGAGGCTATTTATAATTTTATCATTGAAAATTAGACTTTATCATAACCCTTAGTATATAGTAATTTAATTAGTCACTAAATAATTAAAATATTATCAATATTTAATATTATTTATGGTCTTCTAAATCCAATGGGAAATATTTTATAATTGTTCCATAATAAAAATATTAGTGGATGTTTTTTATAATTAAAATGAATTTACATAAACAAAAGGGATTTTAATTTTTAAAATTTTAGTTAATTACATGTCTCCAAATAAATGTATCTCATTTTCACATATAGAATGATCCTTCATATTCCAGTAACAAACCAATTATCTCCTAATATTTCATTATGAAACTTTAGAAAACAATTTGTTCCCCTAATCCCCCCTCTTATTATGTATCATTTTCTCACAACAATGACTCCAAAATATTTCATTATGAATGAAATCTTTAATATAAGGATTGACTACATATATGCAAGTAATGCATTATTCTTAACTAGATTCACTTTTGTTATCAACAACAAATTTTCTATATCCTTCCCAAATTTATAATCACAACGTTATTTAAACTATTATAATTCTATAAAAATTCAATTCCAAAAACATAAATTCATACAATTAATCATTCATTAGTATTTTATGTTATCTATTAGGTTAGTCCAACCACCTTAAACTATAAAATTAAAACCATTTCCATCAAATTGAAATAGTATGTTTGGAATGGTATCCACTCACTAAAATAGGAAAATCATTCATTGGTATTACAAAACATCTTTTGAATAACTTCCCAAAACCATTATCTTAGCTAAAATAACCCTACATAAATTAAATTGGAATTTTAAATCCATCCCAAGCATATAATGTTTATTATCTGGCCACATACTTCCCAGAGGTCTTACTGGTTGATCCATAACATATTCACATTTTATAAGTATTAAAACCATTTTATATTTAAAATGAGACTCTTGGTTAACTATGTAATGGTATATATCCTCTAGGTCTACTAAATTGTTGGTTTTTGTGGTTGGAGATGTTCAGGGGGGCTCGAAGGGAGTTTGGAGTGGTTTGGATTATAAAAACATGAGAAATGGGTATTACACAAACTATAACTATATTACACAGTGTGAAACTCTATTTCTTGTCTGGTTGTAATGGTTTTATAATGTGTAATATTTTAGGGTTTGAAAAAAAAAATAAATCAAGAGGCAACACATTTTTGGGCGTAAACTAATCCCAGGGTACTACACGATGTGAAAAGGTATTACAGGTCATGTAAAACACCTATGCAATTTTTTTTAAAAAATAATTTCGTAGTGACTTTTATTTCATTGTTTAATTTTCTGTCCTTCCTATCATTCCATAAGAACCCTAGGTTCCAGGAGAAATTTTTAAAGCCTTATTCCCCCCTCTTTGATCCCTTGATCATGACCGTTGTTCATTAGTGATATATGGTTGATCCGTGGTTAGTTTTCCCCTCTTTGTCATATATTTACTCTTGTTCTTACATCTGGATTCACTACTATGATACAGATTGTATTGAGTGGGATGTTTGGATTTAATTTTTATAATATCATGGTAAAAAATATGGTTAACCACATTTCTAGTGGTTTAGTTGTCACTTCCTGGAATTCTACCTTGCCTTACGGTGCATAGACGAGTTGGAAAGCTTTTTTTAGTTAGGATTTTATTCATTTATATTTTTTGTGCATCATTATCAACGGGTTTTAACTTTTTTTTACATGTGGATCATGTTCGTGACAACCTAATTAATGACATTGAAGTAGTTAATTGTAATTTAGGGTAAATGGGGTTTCCTCTCATGATTTTTATAGTCTTGATATTTTTTGTAATGTTGTTATTGTACAGGATGAGCGCCCTCGAAATTAGTGTCCATTTTTGTCTTAGGTTACAGTTGTTATATTTTTTGTGTTATTTTTTGAGTTTTTTCTGTAGTGGGGTCACCCTAAATGGAAAGTTGTTAATCAAATATATTCATCTAATGAATAAAATCACAAAGATCATACTACTATGTGACAACCCCTGAATTAGTATGTGGAATTTAAATAAGGTATGCATTTTAGAACCTAAATTTGTGTTTTTCATTCATACATGTGGTGATGTAATGTGTCCATGGGGGTTTTCTAGTTTGTTTTGTGGTACATTTATAGGAACATTTGTGTGTTTTTTAATGACTTGGGTGGTGTTTTTAAATATCATGTTGAGAGATTGATTGATTATGGAATGGATGAGATGCTTAGTGAATCATGTCTATGATCAGATTGTGCATTGATGTGTTTCTAGATTTGGTTTTCTGTGGTTTGTTTTTTGAGGGATGAATTTGAAGGATGATGGTGATGGTTGGTTTGTGTAATTGTCATGGAGTTTGACTGTTTGTGGTTTTTTTCATAATTTATTTTGGTCTTGGAAGTTTCCCAAATAGTGATGGAACAAATAAATATTTTCCAATGATTTTTGGAATGACATGAGTTGGTTTGGTTAATGTTTAAAAAATATTAGTTGTTAATAAAGAATAGTAATTGGTTAAACGAATTAGTTGGGAATAAGAATTGGGTTTGTGTCCAATTGTGTAGCATTGTGTATTTAAATGTAGTAGAAAATATGGAAGTATAGTGAGAATGTTTTTTGTCTGAGAACCCATAGATCGGCCTGAGTTTTTGGAATTTGTATGTATATACCTATATTTTACTTTTAATTTCTATATACACCCCGCACTAGTTGAGAACCATTTGCTAAACACCACCATAATCATCAGGAGGGTGTCTTTCCAAAACATCCTTGTCCGAATATGGATATATAGGAACCTTTTATACTTTAATCCTTCATCTATGTGGTGATATCCCAAGATTATTTGGGAATGTTTTGATATACGAGGACAAGGTTTGTGTGGGTTAGTTTTGATTTATAATTAGATTTTGGGATGATATGTTTTTTTGTTTAATAGGTGTTTTTAGGATGAGATGTGTTGTAAATTCGTATGTGTATTTGGGATTAGATGTGTCGTTCGTTCCCAAGTTCCTTCAGGTAGTGGTGTGGTTTTGAGCCAAAGTATTTTTGGGTGGGATTTGATGTGGTTCATGTCAAAGGTGTCAGGAAGAGACATGGTTTGTGGACCAGGTATATGTTGGTGAGATGTGATGTGTCTCATGGCCTAGGTTATGAGACAAGATGTGCTTTGTGTCCCAGGTGTCTAAGAGCTGGATGTGATGTGGCTCATGGCCCAGGTGATGTGACAAGATGTAGTTGTGAGGCCATGGTGTGTGTGAGCAGGATATGACGCGGTATGTTTGGAATAGGTGGGAGTGCTTGGATGTTTTCTATTAAGATAGAGTGGTTAATCAGTAGGAATTCATGCAGGGAAACCTATCACTGATGTGACTTATATTAAATTACCATAAATGTGTTATTTGGGGAGTGTGGATTGGTAAGGTTGGGATGGTTAGTATACCGATTAGGTACAGTTTGGTTCTGTTATTTTCTCATAGAAGAAAATAGTTTTATTCTTTCACATTTGTATGAGAGACTTTGGTTTTCCTAATGAATATACTTGTATGGTCACCCTATGTATATTCCACAATTTTTAGGTATTATGGAAAATTTTGTGGGTCGTGTTAGACCTTATTAGAACGGATCATAAGAGTTTTCATCTCTCCACTTTGCTTTATTTTTGGTACGTACTTTTGAGTATTTTATTTATTATTAGTTCTATTTATCAAATGAATTTTAGATGGATTTTTTTCTTTTATTTTATAAATTAAAGTTTCATTTTGGTATGATTCATCATATCCCCCAATATAGTTTAAAAAAAGTTAACATATCCCATTTTTAGAGATTTGTATACCCTTGGTGCTAGTCTCAGTTCCAAGGACTAATGGAGGCAGGACATGGGGGAAAGCATCCCCCTTTATTCATTGACAACCATGGAGGGGTATCTTTGGAGGGAGGATGTCATGAAACTAAGGTAATTGAGGTGATGGTTGAGAGTTAGGATGGAGTTGGGGGGTTTGGCATAGTGAGGATCACAAGGGTTGATAGGGTAACATTGTTAGGTGACCATGGTGCATGATATAGGCTAGGGAAGACTGACTAGAAATCAATATTTTAGTTCCCCCCATGATTCAATGGAAGGATTCTAAGCTTACCAAACGACCAAGTGATGGTACACAATTTATAGGGTAGGGACATAGGAGAGGCACATGCATTATAACCACTTTTTATCTTGTTCTAATTGGTTTGTTTTGGGAAGGTTAAAATGGAATAAATTAATTGAATGAAGTAAATAAATCCTAATAAAAAATACATACTAAATTGGCTTAATAACCCATGGATTACTATTTATCCATTGATCATTGTCATTGTATGAAAGTGGTTCATGCAGTGGAGGCTCAACAGGGATGATAAAATTGATCTAAAAAGGGTTAATCTAGTCAAGTAGGATGACCATTGGTAGAAGAATTTTTGTGATTTCCTACAGCATTATTTAGGAATGTATGAGGGTAGTGTTTTAGACATGAAGATAAAAATCTGGCTCGAGGAGCTTGATATCACCTTCAGTTTGATCTGGTCCCCAACAGAGAACTATGTTCCTTTGGAAGTAATTAAGAATAGAGTAGATGCACGTTAGTGGTGGATTCTTTATCTATGGAAGAGGAGGGATGCATATGTTTTGTGGGTCGACTTTGAGAATGAATTATAATCAGAATTTCTTCCATCAACCATGAAGTCTATGAAGATTCATGAGCTAATATCTCTTCAGTATGGTAGTATGTTAGTGTGGGAACATGGGATTGAGTTTAAGGACCTTCTTATTTTAAACCCAATTTCATTTTCAATGAGGAATCTCGTGAAAAATGTCTTGAGGAGGCACACCATCACTCAATTATTTGTATTGTTACTATATTTTCACTTCCAATGTGTCTAGAGGTTCAGAATATGGTGGTGGTAAATGATAAAATTCACTTATAAGGAGGTATACTACGATAGAGGAGGTCGAAGAGTTCTTTGAGAGGCAAGGTCATCAGTGGAAGGTCTCAGGTGCGACAACCATTGAGGTTTTGACTAGCATGGAGTTGACCTCAATTGATTTCATTAAGGACATATGATGAAATTGGTTCCCATGCTATTTCTGTGGGCTTGGGGTTGAGATAATTATTTTATGGTGGTTAAAAACATATATTTTATTAGTTTCTTATAGCTTCCCATGATAGTTTTTGTGGAAGTGGACATGCATAGAGTTATCCTCAATATCAGTTGCATGTAATACAGTTTCAGTAGTATAAACATCAGCATTTTTCTTCACTGTATGGAGATGGGGAATGTAGAGTCCAGCCTTGTAATAATCCTCGTGCTAAGGTACCGGGAACTGAGCATGGTCGCAGAGTTGGTCACCATTATAGAGTTAGATGAGCTGGTCATGGTCTGTAGCATGTTGGAAAGGCAGTAGTTCCACAAGGTAATGAGGTTTGTAGAGGTACAAATTATTATTTAGTACCATTTCTTGTGACCTTGTTTTATTCAAGAGAATCACAATCATTTTTTCTCCCACTCTATACCATACATTGAGGATTTATTTAGAGAGTCTTATCATGGACATGGTATTGAGAATTCCATTCGGAGGATAAAACAACTTTTTTGATGTTTGTCGAGGTTGTAGACTAATAATGGTTCACATTAGTCCAATGGGTACTTCTTCTTAATATAGATTATACTATACGATGTTATCCACGACATCAACTAGTTTTATTTCTTGTATTCCATTATCTAATGCTTCTTGAGGAGAGTTGTGTTTTATGATGCCGATGACCAGTGTGTAGTTTTCAATACCGAGTGGGGTTATCAGTGGGTTAGTCAAAATGTGGAGTCTCTTTATTCATTATTAGAAAAGATGTTTGTGGAATCAATATACACTGAGATGATGGTGGTTAATAGAGTAGTTTGTAAGTTCTTGGATGTTTCCCCTAATAAGGTTTTGATGCTAGCCCATCGATGTGATTTTGAGTTCTTGATGGATTTATAGAATGGTTCTTGTCCGATTTTGATTGATTATTATTGGACGAAACCTTCTGAGTTGCGGGATTTGAGAAATCACATTCATGATCTGATATATAATATTTTTATCAGGCCTAGTGAATGAATTTGGGGTGCTCCAATTTTTTTCTAAAAAAGCTGGAAAACAGTCTAAGACTATGAATAGACCACAGGATACTAAATTAGGTGATGAACAAGAACCATAACCCTCTTACAAGAATATATAATCTTTTCAACTTGCTAAGAGGGGATATTTGGTTTTCTAAGATACATCTATGGTCTTGATATCAGCAGTTTAGGTTGAAGGAGGGAGATATCCTAAATACTTCCATCAGATGTAGATATGGGAACTTCATGTTCATAGGCGTGTCATTCGGTGTTACAAAAATTCCATCCATGTTCATGGGGTTTAATAACTCCATCATTCATGAGTTACTAGGCTGGTTCTTGTTCATTTAATTGATAAAATATTGATATACATGAATTCAAAGGAGGGGAAAATGGAGAATCTCAGAACTATCTTACAGGTTCTTCGACACCATCGGCTTTATGGAATGTTTTCCCAGTGTAAGATTTGGACATGATAGATACATTTAATTGAACATATCATGTATCAGAAGTGTGTGGCAGTGGAATCATTTGTTTTTTGGGTGGCACCCATGAACATGGCAGAGGATTGTAGGTTCTTAGGTCTCTTAAGCTATTATCAAAGGATTGATATGAATTTCTATTGAGTTGTAGCATAGTTGAAATCTTTGACTATAAATTACTATGATTCTGTTTGGAGTCAGCAGTGCCATGAAACATTTGGTAACCTGAAGAAGATGTTGTTTAGTTCTCTAGTTCTTTGGTTTCCATAGGAAGTGGTGATGTTTGAGGTGTTTTGTGATTCTTCGTTTCAAAGTTTGGGAAGCATGTTTATGCTACAATGAGAAGTTTTCTATTATATTTGTATGTAGTTGTGTATACAAAAATGTAATTGTACAACCCACGATATGGAGATATCAGTAGTTGTGAGTGTGCTGATGCATTGGTGTAACTACCTCATCAGGGAGGCTTTGGGGTCTTCATGGCTCACTAGAGACTGAGGAATATCTTTTCCCAATGAGATCTGAAATTGGGATAGTGAAGGTGGGTAGAGTTTCTCTAGTACTATGACTTTGATATCCTCAAAACCTCTTGAAATGGAAATGTTGTAACCATCTCATTGAGTTAGAAGTTGCATAAGGTGGTTATTTGAGAATATGAAAATGATTGGAAGGTGATAGAGGAGTTTACTTCCTCACACTTGGGTGAAATCATAGACGGTGGTAGAGGCTACTTGTTCTAGATAACAGTGTAGTGTTATCTGGTGCCTAAAGTAAAGGAGTCTCAGTGTGCAGAATCAATGTTTGATGTGTTGCGCAGTGGTGTTGTCCATGGTGATGGTTTAGAGGGATGGTAAGAGGATGGTCAGAACAAGATGGTGTTCTATCTAATGTTTTTTTATATTTGTTGAAATGTGTGAGTTAGTCCTCCATGAGTTTACTAGCTAATATTTAGTGGTACAAAACATGAGTTTTTAAGGTGTATAGTGGCTTTAAAATACATTATTGGTGGACCAAGATGAAATATTTAGAGGCAGAGTTTTCATAAAGGTGATTAGTATTCCAGTAGATGAAGGCTGAACACCATGTTCCTAGTTGTATTTTGCATCCCTCAGATTTTCCCGAGCGGAATTGGGATAAAATCTCAATATATTATGTAAGAAGGTTACCTAGAGATCCAATAAGTTGGGATGACATGTGGTAGGTATTGGATCAGTTGATAAAATCAGACAACATCATAGTGATTAAGGATTCGAGCACAGTGGATTCTTTTTCCAGGAGGTTCATGGAATAATTGGTGTAGTTTCTTGGAGTTTCAAGGTCCATTGTATAAGATCTGGATGCACAATTTACCTTTTAAGTATGGAGGGGATTGTATCATGCTTTAGGCACCCAATTTTTCTTCATCACTACTTTCCACCCTCAAATAGATTGTAGGATATGTTAAACTATCCAAACATAGGGGGATATGTTGCGAGTGTGCATCTTGGACTTTTGTGGGTCTTGGGTGTAACAGTTTCCCTTATTTGAGTTCATGTATAGTGATATCTATCAATATTCAATTTTCATGGCTCCATTTTAGGTGTTTTACGAGAGATTGTGTCGTTCTACATTGTTCTAAACAAAGGTTGTGGATACTTCCATTCTTGGTATAGATGATGAATATAACAAGATGAAGAAAGTTTGTCTTGTTTGATAGAGGATGAAAGCAGCACATAACTGATTTTTTATACCGAATGTAGTAGGAGGACCATTGAGTTCGAGGATGGGGACCATGTGTTCTTTAAGGTCTCTCTATGAGATGGGAAACAGAGGTTTGGCAGATGGACTAATTTTTCTACTATGTTCCTCAGACCTCTTGTGTTTTTTGGGTGAGTTGGTAAGGTGGGATACCAGTTGGTGTTGTCACCTTGGTTGTATAGGACACATGAGGTATTTCATGACTCTCTACTTCTTAGTATCATTAGGATGACTCCCATGTCATTGAATCGAGAGAGTTGGATATCAAATATGACATGACCTTTGTGAAACAACCACTAGGGATCTGAGATCTTTTGTAGAAGATGTTTCATGTAGAGACCATTCCATTGGTTCATGTATTGTGGAGGCATCACATTCGTAAGGAGAGTGCATTGTAGAGATAGATGAAGATGTGTTCCTAATACATGGAGTTGTTTTTAGTTTTTTTCTCTACTATTCTTTGTAATGGGTTTTATGAATCTTGTTTATTATGAGATGGGTTGATATTTCCTTTGTTGTGATGTCTGTGGTGTGGTGTGTGGTAAAGTCCGAATGCATGAAAAGGGGGGGACCCGATTTTTAGGCGAGATACATTAACTATGATGTGTTTAAACCCATATGGGCAAGTTAGTGCTGCCAAGAGCAGATAGTATCTGAACATAGATGATGGTATTCTTTGATTCATCTGTTCGAACAGTCTAATTGTAGTGCATGTGTGGGGTGTATGGTGGTAATTTGGGTTAGTAAATTCCAGAGGAGGTCCACATTGAAGTGCTAGTTTCCACTCAATATTTCAAAAAATGCATGGTGGTTTACCAATAAAGGTTGATTTGTTTCATGGATGGTGGCATTTCAAGTGTGGAAAGATCATTGAGAGGTATCTCAATGGGTGGTTATTCAGACCCATTTTTCCTCTATGATTGGTATTTGAATCTCATGAGTGAGAATCATTTGAGAGGTATCTGATGTAATAATATGTCTCTTCCTATTTTGTTACATTGGGGGTTTTGGTGGTTGGAGATGTTTAGGGATTGCTCATAGGGAGTTTAGAGAGGTTTGGTTTGTAAGGGATAGAAAAATGGGGATTACAGGTTGTGTAACTGTATTACATGACATGAAACTCTATTTCATGGATTGTCTAGATGGTTCCATTCAATGTTATATTTCAGGGTTAGAAAAATGAAATTAACCAAGAGGTGACACATTTTCTGTGTGAAAATAAAACCTCAGGTACTACATGAAGTGAAAGGGAATTACACATCATTTAATACCATGATTTGGTTTTTTTAAATAATATTTGAATTAATGCTCATTATTTTATCCATTTTCTCTCCTTCCTCTCATTCTAGAAAAACCTTAAGAACCCGTATGAATTTTTTAATCCCTCTTCTTACCTCTTAGTTCCCTTGATATCGACAGTTGTTAAATGTAGATCCATGGTAAATATATGGTTACATATCCAATATTTCTTATATATTTCCTCTTGTTATTTCATTGTGGTTTGTTTCAATGATACATGTTATATTGATTTGGATTTTTGGGAATAATTTTGATAATATAATAATGTGGAATTGGTTGATATACATTTCAATTGGTTTGGTTGTCACTTGTGGGAATTATTCTTGGTCTTGTAGTGCATATACGAGTAAGAATGATTCTTTGAGGTATGATTTCATTTGTTTCACTTTTTTATGCATCATCCGGGAGTGGTACTAACTTTTGTTGCTTATATATCATGGTTGTGACAAACTAATTGATGATATAGAATAGGTTTATTTTAATTTAGGGGAAATTGGGATTGTTTTCATGCTCTTTATAACCTTGATACTGATTGTTATATTATGATTGTAAGGGGGGAGCACCCTACTGAAAATGGTGGACATTGGTGGCTTTTATTTCATTGGATATACCTGTTGCATTACTATTTTTGTTGTGGTTGTTTACCTATCACCCTAAATGGAAGCTAGATAATCATGTACATTAATCGCATGAATGAAGGATCCACAGTCTTATTTTTTCAATGATAAAACCTTAATTAATAAATGGAATTTAAATAAGGGATGGATTATTAAAACTGAATTTGTGCTTTGCATTGGAACATGTTTTTATGTGATGTGTGTTTGGGTTTGTTCTGGTTTGTGATTTTGTGAGGTTTTAGGCATAGTTGTGTGATTTTTAATAGATTGGGAGCTGTGTTGGAATCTCACGCTGAGATATTTATTGACTGTTCAATGGATGAGAAGTGTGCTGCAACAGGGCTGTGAACAGGGTTTGTTGTGATGTGTTTTTTGGACGTAGTTGTGTATGGATAATTTGTGGAGGGATGACTTTGAAGAAGGATGGTGATGGTTGGTATGGGAAATTCACCCATAGTTTCTCCAGGTGTGTATTTTTCTTTGTTTCTTGTTGTGTGTTGTGCTTGGTAGCTTCACAAATATTAATGGAATAAATTAATATTTTCAAATTATGTTTGGAATGACATGAGTTTTTTTGGTTAACATAGGTAATGTGTTAATGGTTAATAATGAATGGAAATTGGTCAAATAAATTGGTTAGGAATACAAATCGGGATTATTAATTATTGTGTGGTACATTGCGTTTAACAGTAGTAGAAATATTGGATGAATTTTGATATAGTTATTTGTTTGAGAACCCATAGGTTGGACTTAGTGTTTGGTATCTATATGTATATACTTGTATTTTATTTTAAAATTATATATGTACCCCACCATAGTTGAGATCTATGTTCTGAACACCCCAATCTTCAGGGGGAGGGTGTATTTTCCAAACATCCATGTGGGAGGATGGATAGATGTCCACCCTCTCTTCCCTCCTCCTTCTTCTATGTAGTGATTTCCAAATATTATTCCAGAAGGTTGCAATTTTTGAGGCCAATGTGTGCACATGTGGGTTGAGCATTCCCAAGTGTTTTCTAGATGAGGTGTTATGTGTTTACCATGTGTTTTCGGTGTGATATTTTTTGTGCTATCGTATGTGTTTTTGGGATGAGATGTGTTTTCATTTCCATGGTTTCTTCTGTACGAGGTGTGGATTATGGCCATACTATTGTCAGGTAGGATATGATGTGGCTGATGGACCCTGTAATTGGAAGAGATGTGGTTTGTGTCAAAGGAGTCATCTAGAAGGATGCGATATGGCTCTTGGCCTAGATGATGTGATGAGATGTTGTTTTTAGCCTAGGTGTCTTCATGTGGGATGAGATGTGGACCATGGACCAGGTGACCAGTTGTGATTTGGTTGTGATGACAAAGTGTGTTTGGGTAGGATGTGATGTGGTATATTCAGAATATGTGAAATATCCAAGGCATTTTTCGTTAAAAATGGATAATTAGTGAGAATTTGTGAAAGGTACCCTATAATCAATGTGCATTATATTACATTACATGACGTTAATTATTTGTTGAGTGTTCCTTAGAGAGGATGGGATGGTTAGTATACTAGGTAAGTGTTGATTGGATCTACTGTTTTCTCAAAGGGATATTGGAATGCTTATTTCACATGTGCATGTGAGAGTTCCATTTTCGTTATGATTATACCTGTATGCTCACCATACATATATTAACTATTTTCATGTTTCTCAGAAGATTTCATGGGCCGTTCTAGACCATAATAGCTAGGATCATGATAGTTTCCATGTTGTTGCATAGATTTTCTTTGGGTACATACTTTGGAGAAGTTTGTTCTGTATAAATTCTAGTTTTCACATGAATGTGGGATGGATTTTGGTTTAATTTTATATAATGTATTGGAGTTGAATGAGTCATCTTATATATTTATCCTGTAAATTAATAGTAATTACCCCCATTTTTACTGATTTTTAAAACCTTGTTGCAAATTTCCAACCTGCGGCCTACTAGAGGCAAGACATAAGGGTTATCATCTCCCTTTATTTCTAGTCCAGGAGGGGTATCATTGGGGGGAGGGGATCGTGCCACACTACCCCAAATACCTTGAGATGATCCGTACAAATATGATTCCAAAAAAACCATCTGAATTCATATTCATCATTATCATCAAACACAAAACCAAACCCCTTTACTATGACACAAAAAACCATTAACCATTACAAAAAAATCTATACACTCTCTCCATAACCTCTATCTCTTTTCATAAATTTCCTTACCATGTTAATCACATAAACATCAATCCTTATAATGATATTTTGTTTTGTATATATATACCAAAATCAAGTGTTTAGGTTCAATATTTCAATCAATCAATAGATAATGATACCCAATTATACCATTTGGTCAATGAATCAATTCAAAATTAAACTACAAATCCCCATCATAACCCCTTTTCCACTTGTGGAAGCCAAAAAAACTATAATAATCCCTTAAATAGACATTACACTCTATTTAATAACATAAATATATAATATATAATTATAAATCCCTTATTTAATACCAAAGATAACCAGAATAATTGCTAGAAAACCCCACAGACTAGAAATATACTTCCATCCACTATCCAATTTTTGAGAACAAATTAACGTTCTCACCCCTCCACTGAGGTAAATAAAAATAACCAATGGAATAAAACTACTCAAAATCCAATATATATTACCCAATATATACCTAATATAATCATATTTCACAACTCGTCAATATATAATGACAATTATTCATGTATAATAGAGAATAGACACATAATAAATTCAATGAATCTACCCACTTAACAACATTCTCACTTATTAGTTTCAACATCCAATAATGGAGAAAACACACTCCATCAGAATAATACCCACCCATTACTAAAAAAAATACCATAATAGGAATTTACATAATACACCATTATATTATTTAATAAAATATTGAAAATCAAAAATATTTATAATATACATAAAAACTAATCTGATACACAAAACCTTAATTTTTCAATGACATGGTTTTCAAAAAACTGTGTTTGACACATTTCACACAATCAATAATATTACGAAAAACCAAGAATTATATTTTCATGAAATCACATCCACACCATTTAATATCCTTTGTATTAAAAAACACTAAATTATGATATGTTTTTATAATTTATAGAATCATATTCCATGAGTTTTAACAAATTAACACAAATTATCCAAATAAAATAAAATCTAGTTTCAAAACCGAATTCACTATAATTTTAACTTTTTATTAACATAAATATGATGGAATTATAGAAACTCAAACACTATTTTGTAGGCATCCACCGAATTTTAAAAAACCACATAAAAACACTTGAAACTCTTAAATGTTCATGCATTTCAAAAAATCCAATCATTCCATAGATTTCATTTTAATTTTTGTCTCTGATAATTTTGGAAACCAATTCCCACTCTTCACAGAATAAAATTATGTTATGTTCATCACTAGGCTAAAAGGTCCAGAAGCAAGATAAACCACCACATCTTCATAAAATTAAACAAATTGTTCCCCTTATTTAAAACAATAATAACCCAAAACCTTTCATACAATCCACCCTCATCACTATATAACTGTTCAAATTTTGTGATGGGTAATTTGAAAAAGACCAAAAATCCAACCCAAATAGTCAATCAAAAGTAATTTTTTGAGATGAATAAATTAACCCATCATAAATAATTTGTCATCATAGAATATTTATAGTGAATAATAAGGGAATCATGATTAGTTTCTTTTGAAAAGAATGCACTGAGGTTGGAGAGACGATTTTATGATGGAAAGAAATATTCCATCATAAATTAACTCTTTAAAATGATGTATTTGTAGAAAAAAATAAAGTACATCACAAATATGTCTATGTGAAAGAGGTTTTGTTTTTGTGAAGAAATTGATATTTTTATCACAAATATCTCTCAATAAATGAACTATATTGGATAGAATTACAATTATATCTCATATTTGATGGGCTAAATTAACAATGTGATACACTATCTAGTCCATAAAAATAGTTTGATAGTGTATTATGTTTGATGGAATGAGATTTCTAAAATAATATTTCAAAACGTGATAAAAATATTTATAATGAATAATAATTTTTAAGGATATTCCATTTTTCAGAAACACCCATTAAGAATCAATTTTCTAAAATAAATAATAATCAAAATGAGGTAAATGATTGAATTTTTTTGATAGTTTATTTCATATAAAAAGTGCATCACCAAAAAGTTTACTACAAAAATAGCACTTCCGATTCTTTATTCCTCCATGTGTGTGATAACCCCATCATTTCTAACTTGAAAGACCCCACAATCACCATTATCCCCCCTATTTGGTATTCTTAACGAAAATAAATTTATGGTATTCTAAAAAACTTTTTTAATGATTATAAATATATTAAGTCAAACCAACATGTCAGTATACATATATTTGTTAAATAAATTAATAGTTATTAATTTCAAGTGTATATTTTTTATTGTAATGTTATTAATTTTTTATGTTAAATTAGTATATTATTATCTAATTAATTTACTAGTATTTTATAAGATAAATAATATATTAGTAAAAAACTATTATAAATATATATCATATGGAATATATTGTAAACCATAAATACATATACACTCTAGCACTTTAGTGGGTTGAGCCTAATACCTCCCTACAAATATTGAAAGACACCCACTAGAAAAATCTTTATTTCATGTGTTAATTTCTCGAATGCCCTTGGATATGTATCCTAGATGACCAAGTAATGTAATTGAAAAAAGGTCTAGAAAATGATTTATATTGAGGATTTCCTTTTTGTTTTTGAATTTTAACAACTTTTTCTAGTTTGATTCACCGCCCTGATTATACTTGCTTTCTCACACCCATTTAGATGGTGTCTATACCCTTCCATCTGACAGCAAATTCCTTACTTCAAATCTCAAAGCATGCATTAATAAGTACCATCCCTTTTTTAATTTGGAGGGGGGGGGGATGTGGAATAACAATAGTCGGGGGTCCGAAACCTATTGTTGAATAAGAGGAATAATTCCCATTCAGCTTATACAAATTATTAATTCTAAATATGTTCAATATATATAATAATAAGTAAAATTTTCTTTATCAATTACTATTATAACCCATTAATTTTTTTAAACTTACATAAAAAATCAATATTAATGAAGAAGATAAAATATATATTTAATACTAATTAGAAAAGTAATAAAGCTATGAAATATATTTAGTAAGAATAATTAATATAATTTATTAAATAAATATTAATATTTTTATAAATTATACAAAATTAATTTATATCTATAAAAATTAGGAAATTTTCTATCTGTATTATTTAAAAAATTATTATAGAATAAACATTTATTAAATTTACAAAAAAAAAATTTATAAAGACTAAAAATTATTATTGAGTAATGATAATTAATAACTAAAAAAATAAATCAAACAATAAATGAAATTAAAACAATAATATAAATTAATTAATATATGGTAAAATTTGGAAAATAATATATATCAAAGTTAATAAAAATAGATTATGTAATAAAGGAAATATTTTATAAATTAGTATAAATTATTAAAAAAATTTACAATTAATAAAATATATTATAAAAAATAAATTTAATAATTAAAAAATATTTTTTTTAAATATTAGTTGTATGTATTACAATTTAATTTTTTTATAAAAGTGCTGCAAAATGAAAATTTATTTCAATTATTTATTATATATTTTTATTATTAAGTAATGATTATTTATATTGAGGGGATGAAAAACTAAAAAAAATTCAAACAAGTAAAAAAGTGGGAGAAGTCTTATATCTCCCCACAAGGATTGATAAACACCCACGAGGAACCTTAAAAATTAATCACTCGTAGGCTGGTGTCTCAATGCCACTAATTTTTTGGTGTCCGAAAAGGTGAAAATGAGATTAAAATATAACTTTTAAATGTTTCAAATCTAGTGGCCTGACTCGTTACAAACTCTATTTGTCATTTTATGGATCACCTAACCATATTTTACATCTTATCATGCTCACCACTTTTTATACTCATTATCTTTCCTTTTTATACACAGTTCGCCTTTGCGTGCCCTATATACACAATCCTTATTCATGTCCCCATCGTCCGATGTTGGTGTGGGAGAATAATAACATCCTCCCAAAAATAATAATATAAATTTATTAATTTATAATGAAATTTAAGAAGAAATATTTTATAAAATATATTTAAAAAATAATTATATCATAATTTAATAAAAATAAATTACATAGTAACTTTTTAATAGATTATATAATAAATTAATTACAATTGCCTATTTATAAAATTACGTACCAAGGAAATATAAACTAGTTCTTATTATCAGACATGATCTGATAAATCATAGAAAAATTAAAATGGTTCTGGTATAATTCTTTTATTCATTAAGGGTGTCAAAATATTTTAATCAACTGGATAATAAAATTTATAATTTGATTAATAAGATTAAATTATGTATCCATGAATGAAATATGATCATAAAATATTTGAAAATTTTGATAATATTAGTTTTCATCACATATGTTTCAGTTTTTTTGGAATGAATATGGATTCCTCTATCAACATGGAGAACATATTTCAAATGAAGGTACATTTTTTTGTTCAAAATATATCAGAATATAACAATTTAACATATGAGGTTACTGAAGTTTATTTTCATGTAATATAAACTCATAACGATTAATCAAATCCAAAATTGGAACCATATAAAATTTATTATATATTTAATTATATTGAGGAGGCCATATATTCTAATTGGAAGATATGGAAATTTGAAATTGTTACAACATTTATAAAAAGAAAATCAAATTTTAAAATGTAAAATAATTGTTCCATGAAAATTATTTCTTTTGATTAATATTCATTTACATAGAGAAACACTCTTCCCACATATTTCTTATAATACAATTATGTTGAACCATGATTTGGGTCTTATCTATCAATGGATCAAAGAATATTTAATTGATTTCATCTTATATTATGTTGATTTTGATTTATTAGTTTATTTTACAACATATCGACCATCATGGAATAATGATGTACAATAAGAAAAGTGGAATTTTTTCTTGTTAAATAGTTTAGGAATTTCTATTTACATGTATATTTCAATACCAAACTATGAATCACAACATAGATACATTGATGAAATGACTGAGATTTATTATTTCTCTTACTAGATGCTTAAATTATCCATTTATTTGTTATTTTTGGATGAAATTTAATCATATTCCTTGTCCAATTTGTTTTAAAACATGGAACATAATTTTAGGTTATTCAATGGATGGTTTCAGTCCATTTTGTGCTGATAAAAATTTTAGTGACTAAGGTTTTGACATGCATGACATTGGATTATTTATAAGGATATTTTCTAAGCCAGAAACTGATTTGGTGAGGGAGTCTAGGGGCCAGAGAGTATCTGTGTTTTGATATTAAAAATATTAAAAATATTTTATCTTGTGCATATAGTTTTAGTGAAAATGTGTCATAAGCCCCAAGAGGAGTCTTATATTGGAATTTTGAAACTGTAGTTGAGTTTAGAAGGAAAAATTTTACCTAAGAATGATATTAAATTTTCATACAATAGTTACCGGGTTTGAGGTTAGTCATATGTGGGGTGTTATGATAAGGATATTCATATAATAAAAAAATTAATTGAATACACCTCCACATCCACTTTTGTTTGAACAGTAGAAGAAGAAGATCAGAACACATCTCCCCCTTTGGAGGGATAGACAATCCTTGGAGGAACAAAAGATACGTGGTGACACTAATCTCTAATATTGACTTCAATCGCTGTCACGACCCGCCCTCGGGGTCCGTGTAGTGACTACCCCAAGCCCGGCATCCATAGGCCAGGGGATGGCGACTAGCACCAAGGCGTAAATCCCAGTAAAAAGGGAAGGCATTGCCTTTGTAAAGTAAACAAACACCACAGAGTAAGCAAGCAGAAAGTAAACACTAAGTAAAAACAGAGTACAACTGAAGTGCGGAAAAGTAAATGGGCCAGTATAAAAACCCAAACTGAAAGTAAAGTACAACTCGAAAGGGAAAACAACAACTATAAGTAAAAGCCGCTACACCGAGCTGTCCACTGGAGATCCCACCTGAAGGGTGGGTACAGATAGCTCCACTGCTCCACGGGTCCCGACGTCCACTCTGAACACGTCCCGTCCAGTGGTCCACCTCCAGGTACCGTCCTGCTCTACAAGCCTCAGCCAAGATCAACGCTGTCCGTCGTCTGCAACCAACACAACGTAGTGCGGGCATAGCCCGTGCGGGGGTGAGTATAAGCTACTCAGTAGGGACCCCGAGACCCCCGAAGGTCTTACAAAATCCACAAAGGAAGATATAAACACAAGTAATAACTAACACTGCTTAGGTATATGCCCATATATATACCTAAGTCATCAATTTCAAATATGCTCCCACCTCCGAGCCCAAGTACAACTCAGTCCACACAGGAAAGTAAACGTATTCCACACATGAAAGCAAAACGTAATCCACACAGGATAGCACAACACAATCCACACAGGAAAGCAACAGGATTCACCTCACACAGGAATACTTCTTCGAAAGACGATAAAGATGATCTCTGATCCATCTATGTCGTCGGACCCATGAAGGATCGATAGGTAACTAACCCTCGCAAAAGACCCACACAGGATCGGGCCCACATAGGACCTGTAGGCGCTGGTTCACACAGGACCGCTGAGCGCAAAGACCCACACAGGATCGGACCCACACAGGATCGGGCCCACACAGGACCTGTAGCACTGATCCACGTAGGATCGCTGAGTGTTGTAGTCGTCGTCGTCGAATCCACACAGGATCTCTGTACTGTCGCCGTCGCAGTCACAGTAGCAGTAGTAGCAGTAGTAGTCACAGTAACAGTTGCAGCCAGCACTAGGGTTCCCGCACACAGCAAGCTCGTACAGGAGGGTCCGCTCCACGAGCCGAGAGGCTAATACATCAACTGTCACAAAGACTAGAGTTGATGTATCCAAAAGTTCCGTATCGTCAACAGGAACTCAACACAACAGAAGGCGCGTCGATCGGACGCCCGGTATGAGAGTTATTGGCATTTTCGTCCCCGGGGCCCGGTTGGTTTTTAAGGCAAAACCAACCCGACCGTACTCCACCTAAGTCCAAACCTCGGGCAGAGTATTCCAAAAGATCGGTCTCACTAAGAGGAACACAACAAAGCTGACGACACGTAAATCGGACGTCCGTAGCTCAAGATACGAGCGTTTCCGCTCCGAAGGCCCGGTTGGTTTTGTGAACGAACCAACCCGGCCGAACTCAAAGTATTCTGAAACATTGAGTACGATATACCGAATCGACCATCTCGATCCAAGGATCTCATAGCCGCTGACGGTTCGTCAATCGGAGGTCCGTGGCTCATGTTATGGCCAAAAGACCGAAACCGTCTCGAAAACGGGGGGTCTGGGTCCGGGCCGACCCGGCCCGACCCCCCCTGGGTCGGCCCGAACCGGGTCGACCGCACCCGAGTCCGACCCGGCCTGGCCGGCGGCGATCCGGCGCGGCGGTGCGGTCTGGCGCGGCGGCGCGACCCGGCCGGCGGCGGCGCGGCCTGGCGCCGCTGGGGTCACGCTAGGGGGGCTAAGCCCCCGTTGTTTCAAAACGGCTGCACGGCTTTTAGCCGCGCCTTTTGGTGAACCGGCCCCCTCGTGGGTGGCCTGCTTGAGGAAACCGGGGGGCCGCCTGCCCCCCCTCATTGAACCCCCCCCCCCTCATAAATGGGTGGGCTTTTGAGAGTTGATCGGGGGAATTAAATTCCCCCGGTCCTTGACCTTCCGGCCGGCCACCTGGCTGGCCGGTTTTTCTCCAACGGGACCGGCAGGCCGGTCCCCTTCCGGCTTCCGTCACCGGTGGCCCGGTGAGCCGCCGGTCTTCCCGTCTCGCCGCGGGCCGGATCCGGCCGTGGTGTTCGTCGTCCGGGGTGGTGCGACGACACCGCGCACCTCCGCCGCGGCCCCGCTCCGGCCGCGGTGCCTTCGATTTCCATCGACGTGGCGCGACGGCGTCGCGTTCATGATGATTCTTCCACGGTGCGAATTTCCGCGTGGTGCGACGGCACCATGCCATCTTGTTTCATCCGCAGGATAAATCAACAAGAACAAGGGAGGGGGTTCGTTCGTGTTCATGCGGTCCGGCCCCCTCACGTTAAACGATAAAACATATTTTAATATCCTCACGTTTGTCATGCTAGATCCATGAACGAGAACAAATAAATAAAATAATAATCAACATCAACCCCTACAATCCTCATCAAACATTTTTCCCAATCCCACAATAGATTTAGAAGGGGAAAACATGGAAAGTGATAATCATATTGAAGTAAACCCCTACCTCGATAGTCGCACGTTGACATAGTCGTGGGAAGCGGTCGTCGTTTCGTTGACGTCGGTTAGAAGACGAAGAAGTCGAGGAAGAAGTAATCGGAGAAGACAAGTCAAGATGTCATCGTCGGTGTTCTTCGTGGGCGGCAGACGTTCTTCGCGTTCTTCCACGAAGGAGATGAAGAAGGTGGAGGATTTCTTCAGCTTCTCTCCAAAGCTCTTCCACACCTCACCCAACAATCCAAATAAAATAAGGTCCCTCCATATTTTATTTACTAAGCCAATAATTTCAGAAACATAAATTTCAAAAACAAAACACTTAATTAATTATACATGAGTTGTGTAATTAATTAAGTGTTAAGTTATCAATCTTTAAAGAGGGAGATATGGGAGTTAGGGAATTTGAAAAGGTGGGGCTCGGGTGGGCCCGTCCTCACCTTAATCCACACTTAGGTGGTTAAACCACCCAACCTCCAACAAATGATTTTAACCACTTTAATGATATAAAATAAATATTGTATCACAATTTTATTTTACTCTTCATTTCATCCAGAAAATTAAACAACTCCTCCTAGGAAAACGTAACTCTGGAAAAGGTCTTCTTAAGTGAATATCGGCACTGCGAGTTCATCGGTGTCCTCAGATTTCAATTCCGAGCACCAGATCAAAAGTTAGGAATTCCGGCTCGTTCGTTCACTGAAAGTACCCGAGCCAAACTTTGGAAATTGATTCCGGGCACTCCGGTCCTCGGAATCAGGTGCCGTCTGAAACCGGCTCTTGTAAAATTCCAAAGAAAATTAAGAAAAAATTTCCCTTGAATTTTATGGGTCTTTACATTACTCCCACCTCAGGGCTTTACGTCAACGTAAAGATACATCAAAACTAGGGAAACAAATGAGGGTACTGAGCACGCATCTGAGCCTCCCGCTCCCATGTGCTCCTCTGGAGGTTCCCGTGCTTCCATCTGATGCGCACAAGAGGAATCGATCGCCCACGTAGGACCCGCTCCTGTCGATCCTCTATCTCCACCGGGACCTCCGTAAAAGTCGCCCCATCGTCAACGTCAAGCTCCCCATGGTCAATGATGTGCGTCGGTTCGTGCACGTATCTTCTCAGCTGAGATACGTGGAAGACGTCGTGCACCCGGTGCAACTGAGGTGGCAGAGCCAGACGATAGGCCACCTCGCCAACCCTGCTGAGGACGTGGAAGGGTCCGATGATGCCCGGAGATAACTTTCCGCCTCAGCCAAATCTCCGAATACCACGTCGAGGTGAGACCCGCAAGAAGACGTGGTCGCCATCCTCGAACTCCAGTGGCCTCCACCTCCTGTCAGCATATGACTTCTGCCGGCTCTAAGCTGTCCTCATCCGCTCCTGGATGACCTGGACCTTCTCTGTCGCGGCATGGACCATCTCCGGTCCCACAAGTGCTGACTCCCTAGGGTCTGTCCAGCACAAAGGAGATCTACATGGTCGGCCATACAATGCCTCGTACGGTGCCATCCCGATGGTGGAGTGGTAGCTATTGTTGTACGCAAACTCCACCAAGGGTAGGTGGTCTTCCCAGCTACGACCAAAGTCGAGGACACATGCGCGGAGCATGTCCTCGAGAGTCTGAATGGTCATCTCCGTCTGACCATCCGTTTGAGGGTGAAAGGCTGTGCTCAGACGTAGCTGCGTCCCGAACGTCTCCTTTAACCCCTTCCAAAGCCGGGAAGTAAAGCGAGCATCTCGATCGGAGACGATAGATGATGGCACACCGTGGAGCCGCACAATCTCCTGAACGTAGAGACGTCCCAAGCTCTCCACTGAGCCCTGCTCTCTGATGGGTAAGAAGTGTGCCGACTTGGTTAGTCGGTCAACAATCACCCAGATGGAGTCGTGACCTCTGGAAGTGCGTGGAAGTCTAGTCATGAAGTCCATAGATATGCCGTCCCACTTCCACTCCGGGACCTCCAAGGGTTGTACCAAGCCTGCTGGTACCTGATGCTCTGCCTTCACCTTTTGGCAGGTGAGGCATCGAGAGACGAACTCTGCTACAACCTTCTTCATGCCCGACCACCAGTTCTGTCGTCTGAGGTCCTGGTACATCTTCGCCACTCCAGGATGTACCGCCAAAGGAGAAGTGTGAAACTCTCTCAGCACTTCCTCTCGCAAAGCGACTGGTACCATGGTACATCCTCTGAAAATGATGTCGTGCTCTGCTCCAAGGGAGAAACCATCAGATGTCTGTCCCGAGGATATCTGTGCACGCCATGTCTCACATTCAGCGTCCTCACGCTGTGCCTCTCTAACCTGCTGTAGTAGAGGATGGGTGACTGTGAGAGACTAGAGGAAGGCTGCTCCATCTCTATCCACGAAGGATATCTACAAAGAGACTAGCTGCAAAGATTTCTCCTTTGCCGAAAAGTGAAATCCGGTCTCATCCCCTGGATGAACCACGTTCCTTGCCTAAAACAGTCAATCCCGTCATGATTAGTTAATTCATGGCATGGATGACATCGTAAGGCCTCGACTATGGTACCAAGAGATCCAACCGTTACTCTCGCCTTCAAGGGTTGAGTCACATTGTCGGCATCAGTGTGTGGTCACTGGGTTTCCTCCAGTATGAATCTCGCAAGTGACGGTCAAGTCAACAATTTTTAACCGGCACCTCTTAGTAAAAACAAACAAAAGACAAGAAAACAAAAGTCACCAAGGAAAGTATCTTTTATTACTTCAACTTAAAGAACAAGGTCACAAAGCAACACAAACTACGAAGATAGAGGCATTATGGGCAAAGGCCTCTATGCCTGGAGCTAGTCCCGCACTAGTCCACCTGGTTCTGGTGCTCCATGATCATAAAATTCAGCTGCCTGAAGCTGTGCTCTCCCCTAAGGTCGGGGTGGACCTCCTGGTGGTGGTGGTGGTAGAGCCTCAAAGCGTCGCCCACCACCTGCTGCTTGACCAGCTCCTCTGCCTCATCCGCCTCCTCCCTGCGGACCGCCACAGTCGAACCTCTGCCTCTGCCTAGGTGGTTCCTCAATCGTCTGCTGCTCCTCTGTATGGAGGGTCAGGACGTCACGAGCCATGTGGCCTTGCCCGCCGCATGCATAGCACTGTCTTCCACTCGAAAGACTGGCTCCGCGCTGTGTGCCCCGCATTGCTGAGCTAGTGTCCTGAGGTCGTCTGCCTGAGGGTCTGGTCTGTCTGGACCCCTGAGTCATCCGTCGACTGTCTGCTGCAGATGACTCTGCCACGTGCCACCTTGCGGTGGGTCGCTGCGCTGGGGTAGACTCAGCAAGGAAGCTCTCGATCAGAAGGGCCCATTCCAGTACTCCTGTCTGAGTCGGTATGCTGAGGGAGATCAGCGATGACCTGATCTCGTGTCTCAAACCCTGCTCGAAGGTCCGGGCCCGGAAGAATGGGTCCCATACCATGTCGGTCGTGTAGCGTGAGAGATAAGTAAATCTCGCCGAGTACTGGGCGACCGTCATGCTGCCCTGCCACAGCTGAAGAATCTCCTGGATACGCACCGCACGAAGGGTGGCTGGGACGAACTCCGAGCGGAAGAGGCTCTCAAAGTCCGTCCATAGAAGAGATGCCTCATCGTGCACCTAGAGAATCAAGCTCCACCATCGTCCTGCTGCTGCGTGCAGTAGGCTCGCAGCGAGGATCACCATGAGGTCTGCTGGTGTCCTCACTAGCCTAAACACACGTACCACATCCTCCAGCCAGTCCTCTGCTGCCTGGGGATCCGTCTCCCCGCGAAACCTGGGTGGTCGCTGGCGCTGAAACTCATGCAGTGCGCTGAGGCGACGTGCATCGTCAGCGGCTGGTGCTGGAAGCATCGGGGGCTCGGTGGATAGAGCTACCGCCGGTTCCACTGCTGACAAAGGGACCTGCACCGAGGCCTCGTCGCTCGGTGGGCTGTCGTCACACTCGACTCTCGGAACCCTAGCTGGCTGCCGTCGTGGGGCCATCCTGAATAGGAAACAGGTGCTCCACGGTCAAACAGTATACCAGGTGAGCTGACACAAATAAATCACAAAGAAAACTTTGAAACACACATGCAATCAATGTTTTCGTGCATTAAGTCAGAAATCAGAAGTCAGGGTCCTGGTGTACGGATACGTCGGCCGCCGCACCAACACTGGACTCCCTAGACTGATAACCACACTCAATACGCTAAACATTATTGCTTCACATAGAAAAGATCAGAGTTCACGGTAGAACCGAACTCCTCTGATACCAATTTGTCACGACCCACCCTCGGGGTCCGTGCCATGACTACCCCAAGCCCGCCTTCCATAGGCCAGGGGCTGGCGACCAGCACCAAGGCGTAAATCCCAGTTAAAAGGGAAGGTATTGCCTTTGTAAAGTAAACAAACACCACAGAGTAAGCAAGCGGAAAGTAAACACTAAGTAAAAACAGAGTACAACTGAAGTGAGGAAAAGAAAATGGGCCAGTATACAAACCAAAACTGAAAGTAAAGTACAACTCGAAAGGGAAAACAACAACTATAAGTAAAAGCCGCTACACCGAGCTGTCCACTGGAGATCCCACCTGAAGGGTGGGTACAGATAGCTCCACTGCTCCACGGGTCCCGTCGTTCGCTCCGAACACGTCCCGTCCAGTGGTCCACCTCCAGGTACTGTCCTGCTCTACAAGCCTCAGCCAAGATCAACGCTGTCCGTCGTCTGCAACCAACACAACGTAGTGCGGGCATAGCCCGTGCAGGGGTGAGTATAAGCTACTCAGTAGGGACCCCGAGACCCCCGAAGGTCTCACAAAATCCACAAAGGAAGATACAAACACAAGTAAAAACTGACACTGCTTAGGTATATGCCCATACATATACCTAAGTCATCAATTTCAAATACGCTCCCACCTCCGAGACCAAGTACAACTCAGTCCACACAGGAAAGTAAACGTATTTCACACAGGAAAGCAAAACGTAATCCACATAGGATAGCACAACACAATTCACACAGGAAAGCAACAGGATTCAGCTCACACAGGTATACTTCTTCGAAAGATGATAAAGATGATCTCTGATCCGTCTAAGTCGTCGGACCCACGAAGGATCGATAGGTAACTAACCCCCGCAAAAGACCCTTACAGGATCGGGCCCACATAGGACCTGTAGGCGCTGGTTCACACAGGACCGCTGAGCGCAAAGACCCACACAGGATCGGACCCACACAGGACCAGGCCCACATAGGACATGTAGCACTGATCCACGTAGGATCGCTGAGTGCTGTAGTCGTCGTCGTCGAATCCACACAGGATCTCTGTACTGTCGTCTTCGCAGTCACAGTAGCAGTAGTAGCAGTAGTAGTCACAGTAACAGTCGCAGCCAGCACTAGGGTTCCCGCACACAGAAAGCTCGTACAGGAGGGTCCGCTCCACGAGCCGAGAGGCTGATACATCAACTGTCACAAAGACTATAGTTGATGTATCCAAAAGTTCCGTATCGTCAACAGGAACTCAACGCAATAGACGACTCGTCGATCGGACGCCCGGTCTGAGAGTGATTGGCATTTTCGTCCCTAGGGCCCGGTTGGTTTTTAAGGCAAAACCAACCCGACCATACTCCACCTGCGTCCAAACCTCGGGCAGAGTATGCCAAAAGATCAGTCTCACTAAGAGAAACACAAAAAAGCTGACGGCACGTAAATCGGACGTCCGTAGCACAAGATACGAGCGTTTCTGCTCCGAAGGCCCGGTTGGTTTCGTGAACGAACCAACCCGGTCGAACTCAAAGTATTTCGAAACTTTGATTGCAATATACCGAATCGACCGTATTGATCCAAGGATCGCGTACCCACTGACAGTTCGTCAATCGGAGGTCTGTGACTCACGTTATGGCCAAAAGACGGAAACCGTCTCGAAAACGGGGGGTCCGGGTCCGGGCCGACCCGGCCCGACCCCCCCTGGGTCAGCCCGAACCGGGTCGACCCGAACCTGGTCGACCCAACCCGGGTCCGACCCGGCCCGGCCGGCGGCGGTCTGGCGCGGCGGCGCGGACCAGCGCGGCTGCGCGGTCCGGCGCGGCAGCGCAGCCCGACCGGCGGCGGCGCGGCCTGGCGCCGCTGGGGTCACGGGCGGGGGGCTAAGCCCCCGCTGTTTCAAAATGGCGGCGCGGCTTTTAGCCGCGCCTTTTGTAGAACCGGCCCCCCTAGTGGGGGGCCTGCTTGAGGAAACCGGGGGGGGGGGGCGCCTGCCCCCCTCAATGAAACCCCCCCCCCCCTCATAAATGGGGGGGGGGGCATTTGAGAGTTGACCGGGGGAATTAAATTCCCCCGGTCTTTGACATTCTGGCCGGCCACCTGGCCGGCCGGTTTTTCTCCAACGGGACCGGCGAGCCGGTCCCCTTCTGGCTTCCGTCACCGGCGGCCCGACGAGCCGCCGGTCTTCCCGTCTCGCCGCGGCCCGGATCCGGCCGCGGTGTTCGTCGTCCGGCGTGGTGTGACGGCACCGCGCCCCTCCGGCGCGGCCCCGCTCCGGCCGCGGCGCCTTCTATTTCCCTCAACGCGGCGCGACGGCATCGCGTTCATGATGATTCTTCCATGGTGCGAATTTCCGCGTGGTGCGAGGGCACCACGCCATCTTGTTTCATCCGCAGGATAAATCAACAAGAACAAGGGAGGGGGTTCGATCGTGCTCATGCGGTCCGGCCCCCTCACGTTAAACGATAACACATATTTTAATATCCCCATGTTTGTCATGCTAGAACCACGAACGAGAACAAACAAATAAATAAATAATCAACATCATCCCCTATAATCCTCATCAAACATTTTTCCCAATCCCACAATAGATTTAGAAGGGGAAAACATGGAAAGTGATAATCATATTGAAGTAAACCCCTACCTCGATAGTCGCATGTTGACGTAGTCGTGGGAAGCGGTCGTCGTTTCGTTGACGTCGGTTAGAAGACGAAGAAGTCGAGGAGGAAGCAATCGGAGAAGACGAGTCAAGATGTAATCGTCGGTGTTCTTCGTGGGCGGCGGACGTTCTTCGAGTTCTTCCACGAAGGAGATGAAGAAGGTGGAGGATTTCTTCAGCTTCTCTCCAAAGCTCTTCCACACCTCACCCAACAATCCAAATAAAATAAGGTCCCTCCTTATTTTATTTACTAAGCCAAGCATTTCAAAAACTTAAATTTCAAAAACAAAACACTTAATTAATTATACATGAGTTGTGTAATTAATTAAGTGTTAAGTCATCAAGCTTTAAAGAGGGAGAGAGGGGAGTTAGGGAATTTGAAAAGGTGGGGCTCGGGTGGGCCCCTCCTCACCTTAATCCTCACTTAGGTGGTTAAACCACCCAACTTATAACAAAAGATTTTAACCACTTTAAAGATATAAAATAAATATTGTATCATAATTTTATTTTACTCTTCATTTCATCCAAAAAATTAAACAACTCCTCCTAGGCAAACGTATCATCGAAAAAGGTCTTCTTAAGCGAATATCGGCGCTGCGAGTTCATCGGTGTCCTCGGATTTCAATTCCGAGCACCGGATCAAAAGTTAGGAATTTCCGCTCGTTCGTTCACTGAACGTACCCGAGCCAAACTTTGGAAATTGATTCCGGGCACTCTGGGCCTCGGAATCAGGTGCCGTCTGAAACCGCGCTCTTGTAAAATTCCAAAGAAATTTAAGAAAAAATTTCCCTTGAATTTTACGGGTCTTTATAATCGCTCTCATATCATGGTGCAATGACTTCAAAGCATGAATCTACACAAAAAGTTTATTTTTTTATCAATGAGAATGTGGTTTTGAGTTATACATCATGATAGCCATTTTTATGTGTGATTTTAATGATTTAGAGGCCATAAAATTTTACTAGGGACCCCATGAGGGTCGATATGTGTTTTTCAAGGAAAATGGGTGTCGTTCTGGAAACTCACAAGGAAATTGTAAAATGAATTCCTATATATAAGGCATATAGTGTAGTGGATCACTCCATGTGTTCTTCTAGTTCATGGATGAAGAATTTTGGGGACTACACATTATGTACCAAGGTTACACACCCTATAGTGACCCATGGTCAGGTGTCTGCAGGACATGGCCTTGGAGGCCCTGTAAATGTACATGGACATGTAAAAAACATGGGTTGTTGGAAATAGGTACATGATAGAGTCATATCTAAGGGGTACAGTTATCCCAGACACAACATGTACCATGGGAAAAATCCATGGGTGAGACATGGTTGATCAATTCGTGAGAGATATTACTTGGGACAGTGGTTGGGGTGAGGCAATACATTCCATCTACCACCCATACACACAATGTAAGCCAACATTCGCAGACAATCCATGCATTCAAAGGACATGAATGGGTATTCAAGAGGGGTGAAACACCATATAGTCCACCTTACATTCTATGTAGTCGTTTTTGATGGACCTTTTTCATATCATAATATCCTTTTTAAGTGATCAGTATTGAGACTAGCATATCATGGGAACTTCTCAATATATAATGTGATGTTGATCAGGCTTTTGGCCTTAGAGTTTTGATGAGAGGTGATGGTGCGGGTGTTTTAGGTCAGGGATGATTAGGCCATCATCGGTTGGCTGTTTCTACTGGCTTATCCCTATGAGGACTCTTCATGGAATTATGTACTTAGTATAGTACTTTGATCCCCTCAATGGGATGATCTTGTATAGAGTTGTAGCATCCCTACAGGGATGCAATGGTGGGATTCTCTTTTGAATATTTTCCCCTATATTGTTTCCATGGTATCTTCATGACCAAAACTCTAGTGGTGATGATCCCCTATCTAGTACGATAGCCAAGAATGGTTTATGGAATAGTTGGATATACGATCCACTACATAGTGTGAAATATCAGTAGAGTTGTGGAATTACCATTTATATGATCCCCTAATTACTAGATGAGTTTTTTACAATTGTAAAATAATTGGTTATATGGCCCCCTACATCACGAGTTGTTCTATGAAGGGTTGGTGGAATCTTTGTGACCAAGAAAACATGGGTGATGATCACCTATATGAGTGTTATGATCTTTGGGGTTTCCAATTTGGTTTTGGTGTCCCCCGGTATATCCTGAGAATGATCCAATATATGTGTGAGAACATTGGGTTACCAGACTGGGTTTGTGGTGTCCTATAGTGAAACCTGAGTGTGATCCCCAATCAATGGAGACGTGGCTTATAGTTTTCTAGACTAGGTTCGTAGTTTCACCAAATATGTTCTGGGATTGACCCCATTTACTGGAGATGATATAATTCATCGTTATAGTAGGATTATGAGCATCCACCATCATGAATGTTTGAAACTCCTTATCTATGTATCGAGACCACATGGTTCTAGCATGAGTTTCTTTTTCAAGAGATCCAACAAGTGTGTTCTCTCAAATGTATTCAACATGGGGTGGAAGTTTAATACCATAAAAATTGTATTACCTAGAGTGGTATATCAAGGATGTTCCCTCAAGGATGGAAGATTTATTCTCCATGGAGTGTATCTCATAGAAAAGGGTCATCTGGGATGGCTGTGATCATGGTGTGTGTCCTCCTTGGTGTTAGTTACATCAAGCCTTATATATAATCTTGGTGTTGGATCTAAGGTAGGAACATCCTGATACTTGGTCACTAATGAGTATATTTGGGGTTTTTTAATTCTGAGAGTTCTTATAGTGTTGTAACATCCATTTCGATTACCCTTATAGGGAGAGTTGTCCTATTGTGTATAGATGAGGATATTTGAGATATATTTTTTATGTTCATTGGGATTCCTCTAGTTGGGTTGACTAGTCTATTTCCATTCATTTTATCCCTTTTCTTTTGGGTATTTTAGGCTCCTAACTATTATTGTTATACTCACCCAACACTGGATTTTCCTACACATTTTTTGTCTTATGTAGACTACAATCCTTTTGATGGAGTCCTTAGAGGACCCAGAGTAGGTGGAGACTGGTGAGCATGACTATACATTTTGTTTACCATATCATGGATGAGGAGAATTTATATTTTATTTTTTGATAGTGATCCCCTACTTTTGAGAAGGTTAGATAGTTTTACATTTTTTATTTTGGCTGGCCGATATTTTTCTCTTTTTGAACTTGTGTTATGTACTGGTTGTGCGTCTTATGTGTGCATGAAATGTTTTTGGTTTTAATATTTTGTACTATTTTATAGTGATTTATCTATGGGTGTAAATATTGGTTAGATTGGTTAAGGCCTCATAGGAGTGTGAAATTCCTTCTCGGTGCCAAAAGCAAGCCCTTGGCTTATGGAGGTGGCCATGGGGAGTCCAGGCTCAAGCCCTGTTGGGTTGGGTCATAATAGACCGATATCAGATTCGGTTCCACAATACGACCTATGTGTCATATGCTTGGTTTGGGTTACATATTGAAAATATTATAGTGTTTAGAGTTCAGAATTTTGGCCTGAGAATCTAGTGTTGGGTTGGAAGCGTTTTTTACCATTCGACATGACTTTGAAAAAATTCTTTTAAACTCTGTACATTAAGACACCGGTTGAAGGTAAATTCGTACAGGTATCTTATTGAACTAGTTTTTTGTTTTTTCTTTTTTCATTCATATGTCAGATCCTCAGATATAATCTTTGACCATGGAACTTCATTATTTTATTTCAAGATTCATCCACTAATATTGGTAGACAATGATCTATGGTTGGATTGGGGAGATGACCCAACCTAAGATGAGGCTGTATTGTAGGTAATTGGTTCGATGTCAACAGATCTCGGTGGTCTACAAGGTGATCCACCACCCATCGTGTAACAGGTTCTGCAAAATGAGGGTGAATGTAAGCAATTTCACTACAGAAGTTTTAGAGGAATATAATTCTAAGGAATTTGGGTGATCAAGAACTTTATTCAGATAATCAATCACTCAAGGAAGTCACATGGGTTTAATACCCTGTGAATACACCTCCCGATTAGATTGTGGGCCTAGAGGCAATCATTTTTAAGGGATCAACCCAGAGAATGTGGAGTCTTGTGATGCAGACCCATGATGATTTGACACACACATCAAGAGAGTTTGAGTTTCTATTAATGGAAGAGTTCTATCCAGCCACATTGAGGTTGGTGCATATCTATGGTCATTTTAGCTTCAGCAGGATAACATGATCATGGTGTTGTTTTTGTAAAGTTCTACATACATATTGTGCTACTCTTTCGATATAGTTTATGATACATTTTTCAGATCCTGGATATTTGAGTTGGTATTATATTAGAAGTTTAAGGAATTCTCGCTACCATTGTGCATTCCCACATATGTTGGGTTTCTTTAGCGGGCCTTGGTGGGGGAGATCTTTTTGGATTTGAAGACTCTTACCATTAGTACTGGGAAAGCATGGGATGAAACCTCCTAAACTGGTAGCTGATAATAGGACTAGGGATCTAGGCCTATGAGATAATTCTCTAGGTGATCCCAGGACCGAAGGTCTAAGGGTCAGGTATTCCAGACCAGTTCTGGTCAACCGTAAGAGAGTGAGTGTTATTATTGAAATAACCAGGGGCATCTTTATCGAGACCATCCAACACTCAGATCTGATAAGAGGAAGATTGTTTAAATACCTCCATATTTGATGATGTTTATCAAGGATGGAGGTCCAAAGGGTGGATGACATGGAAGAAGAGTCCGGATCACAACAACTGGTGGATGACAATACAAGTTACCACTACCAGCTCCAGGTGTTCCACATTAGGGTCATGGGGCTAGAGGATGGGAGTGAGGAAAGTTACAAGGAAAAAAACTCCTTTGACATAGAGTCTCTAAAGATGGATATGGGTTTACACTTTTTCCTTCATAAATTTTCCAATATAATTTATAGAAGATGTAGTGAGGTTCTTCTATTCCATTTTTTCTCAAGGTTTATTCTGGGTGACACTGGGTGTCGGTATGGCCCTGTGTTGGTTTTTTTCAAAGTAGCTTAAAATCTACCAGGAAGACAGATTCTCCCTATATAAGGATGCATTTTTTGTGACAAAGTAAAACCTCATGGGAAAATCAGTGACTACGAATGTGTATAGTAAGAAGGTGTGTTGGAATAGTCCCTCAAACTTGTGTGTTAGAGGCATAGTTGTGAGGTTTTGGTTGTCATGGATGGACAATAAGAGCCAGTGTTGACACATGGGAATCCTTGGATTGTTTTTTGCTATCCTTATGTAATTAATATTAGATTTCAGATGAGATTCATGGGGAGGTCATTCCATGTTTTGACATGGCCTTAGACTCATAATAATTATGTATACTTACCCCACTATGATTCATTCTTGAGACATGATCCGAAACCACTCAAGAAAGAAATCAATTCCCAAATGGAATACTATTCATGTGTGGTAGATGAGTTCCATTATCTTTTGAGTTTACGGTTGGATTACATTTGTATCTACATCAGGTTAGAGAGGCGGTGTATTGCCAGAACCTATGGTTATTGATGGATCAATGTTCATGGTTTTTTTCCATATATCTCTATGTATGATACATGTGTGATATTTTAGTATGATGTTGATATAGCTTTAGCCAGAAATAGTTAGGGTACACTTTTTGGATTCCTAGAGTCTGTACATGGAAGAAGCACGTGAACCATTGGAGATATTACTAGAATGAGAGTCCAAGTTAATATCTTTGCATTGCTACTTCTTTCTTGGATTTTGATTTTTAAGGATAAAAATCCTTATTTTTGGTAGGATGTAGTGACTTGGGTTTTGACTAGTATAAATATTCATTTTTTCTAGCGGTATTTATGAAACCTAGAGCTGAGTCGGTGCTGGAATCTAGGTCCCTATGTTCAGTTATGTGGTGATATTAAATATATTATATAACATATTTGTAGTATTTTTAGAAACATATAATAACTCAATAGAGGAGTCTTATATTTGAATCATGAGATCACATTTGTGTTCATAATATGGTGTTTTCCCTAGGTGCGACATTAATTATTCACTGTCAGGTGCCTATTCAGAGGCGAGATGTAGGTGGGGTTTTAGGGGAAGGATATTCATTTCCTAAAAAAATTAAATGAATATCCCCTTCCTTCTACTTTGGTGTGCACAATAGAAGTGGAGGAGGCAAACCCATATCACCATTGGAAAGATGTATGAATGGAGACAAAGGAAAGGAGAGTAGGGGAGGCCGATCTAGGATGTTGATGAAAATCCATCCTAGATCATGGTGTAGAGGATTTGAAGAATGGATCAACACCCAAATCATTGGAGTTTCACCACAGGCTAAGATATTTTGAGTTTTAGGACTGTAACCTTTTTTTATGCATCGTGGTAAGGTTTTATAGCCCTTGGACTCTTTCTACAGATTTGGTGAGGGTCGGTATGGGTGTTTGGGGGGGGGATAATGATTTAGGCATCTCATAGGGAAATTCCAAGAAGAATATTTCTGATAGAAAACATGTAGTCTAGTGGAGAATATTGCTTGTTATTCTCTTTCAGGGAATATGAACTTTTAGAACTACAAGATTTGTACCTGAGATACACACCATGTAGGGACCGCTAGTCCTGTTACCATGGGACATGGACATGGAGTTCATGTAAAAGTATATGGTTTTGTGGAGGTACATAGACAATGTACTACAGATGAGGTTCTAGAAACAGGCATGAAAAAATGACACTACATAGGGGGTTGGTTTTGTAGGACACACCATGTACCGTGGGTACACACCATGTGTGAGGTAGGGATGTGCATTTCATGTCAGAGATGACATGACACGGTGGCTATGGTGAGGCAAGGCATACCTTGTACTGCCCATACATGTTGTGTACGACTCATACACAACGTGTACGACCACATTCCGAATAAAGACATGAATTTTGTGTACACTTTTGGGAATTCATATAGGGTCACATGCAATGTGAACCCCTTTACCCGCCATATATATTTTTTATAGACCTTCCACCATTTCTACTATCATTCTTTAGTTATCATATTAAGGCTTGCGAGTAGCCTATCCCGAGGATCACTCCATGTAGAACATGATGGTGTCCATGTATTGGTCCCTATAGTTACGATGTGAGGAAATGTGGTGGGTTTCTTAGGTTAATGATGCTTGAACAACATCAGTTGAGTTAGTCCCATTGTCTTCCCCTATGAGGGTTCATTGTTGAATTACCTCCTTAGTGTATGATTGTGATCGACTCATTAGGATGAGTTTGGATAATGTGGTATCATACCTCTATGGAGGCCATGGTGGGATCCTCTATCATAATATTTTCCCTCGATCTAGTTCATGGTATCATCATGACCAAAACTGCATGGGCAGTGATTACCTATCTAGATGGATAGTCCTATTGGATTTTTGGAATCATTATATATATGATCCTCTAAATATAGTACGATATTAATAGGGTTGTGGTATCAACAGTTATATATTCATATACTCTATAAATAGATTATATATGGTTGGGGAATCATCAGATATACAATACTACACTTCACAAGTTATGCCAGGTTGGGTTTGTCGAATCATCGTGACCAACAATACATATAAATTTATCCCATATTTGACTTTTATGATTTATAGGGTGTAGGATCATATTTTTGATGTCCCCAAATGGATATTGGGAGTGATCACCTATCTGGGTGAGATTTTGGGTTATTGGATTTGTCTCATGGTATCACTCAATAGATCATGGGAGTGATCCATTATATGAGGAGATAAATTTTGTAGTTTTCAATACTGGGTTCATAGTGACCCCCATCAATTTGTAGGAATTGGGTTAGTAGCATCCTCCATTAGGGATGGTTGAGATCTCCTATATGATTATCGAGGCCCATTGTGTTCCAGCAGGACTTTATTTGTGGTGAGATCCAGGTACCATTTTATATCCGATGTATACTACTTCGGGTTGTTTTGTTGTTCCATTGAACTTGTTTTACCTGAATTGGTATCTCTCAGATGTGACATCATGAATTTTAGTGTTCATTTAGACAGAGTGTATATATTAGACGACTGTAATATAGAAATGTTGTGTTCATGAATTGTGTTCTCAGGTGTCCGTGTTACCATCAGGCCATGAGTTGAATCCTATCACATGCTATGAGGTCATAACATCATGATACTTGGTGTCTGGAAAGTATATTTTGTTATTTTTAAATCTAGGAGTCCAAACATTGTTTTCACATCCATGTTGACACCCTTTTATACTAATATAACTATTCATGTATAACTGAGGATGTTTGAGATGAATCTTCTCCCTTTATTGGGTTCACTATGGATATGTTCAGAGGGAAATTTACTTTATTATTATCCCTTTTATTTTGGGTATTTTGGATTCCTACTGAGTATTGTTATATTAATGCATGCATGGTATTTGTCATCACATGTTGTGTATGGTTCAAACAACCGGCCTTTAAATGAGTCCTATGAGGACCAGGAACTGGAAAAGACCAGTGAGCCAAACCATCCTACCTGTTTACCATATCTTGTCAGAGAAGATTATAGACAGTTAAATTTGATACTGATCACCTCAATCTAATTGGGTTGGATTCTTTTATTGTTTTTCTTTTAGTGGGATGATATTTTCATCTTCTTATACTTATTATGTACTTTGGTTGTATGATATATGTATTCATGCATTAATGTCTCAGTTTTATTAAAAAAACACTAATCAATGGAGAAGTGCGGGTGTGTGTCTAAAGTGGTGAAATGATATGACCTTCCATGCGTGTGATATGCCTACTTAGTGTTATATTTTAACCTGTGGACAATAGAGGAAGGCTTGGGGAGTCAAATATCTATCTCCATTGGGTTCATTTGGGAAAATACTTTATTTTTTATATTGGATTATATTCAAATATTTTTACAATATTACTTTTGGATGATTATAGTGTAACCATAAATCAATTTGGTGTTAATGATTTTATGAAATCCAAACATGAATATCAATGCCTATTTGAATCCACCAACAGATATGTTAATTTTATTATGAAAGGACAATGTAACTACCTATGATTTGTTCATAGGGTATATTTATACATTTAAAGAGGAATCAATGAGGAAAATTAGTTATTTTCTATCACATTGAATGCTTTGTAGATGGAGTACAAATGGTAAAAAATTATATCTAAAGTATATTGGTGAAAACTATGTGTTTATACATTTCAATGGTAGAAAACCTTTTTTTTTTAAAGTCATAAATTATTTATTCCTATAAATTATTATTTATGAAATTAGAAATAAGTTTCTTTATAAAAATCATAATTAATATATTTGGAAATACAATATTTATATCATGTATTCATGAAAGATAAATCATCTCTTAATGATATCCAATTACATTTGGACCGATGAAAAATGAATAAAAAATTAAAGTATTTGAGGGAGATCATAATTTGATAAATGGAAGATATTTTTTAGACCATCTATATTGGTATGATTTCACCATCCATCTCTTGTTAGATTAAATGAATATTGGGAAGAACTACTTTGATAACTTATTTTATATCAGGGTTGTCACATTTGGAAGAGTAATGATAATGTAAAGGCATATTAAGATCACTCCCAACCTTACAGGCATCCCAAATTGTTTTTATTTGAAATGCATAGATCAAAAAATTTAATGAATCCAAAAGAATATGATGTTTTTCTAAAAAAAATCATTTATTATGTTATTAGTGGATTATATATTTGAGGTTAATAGATGTGAATGTTTCAATTTTTTCTCATCTTTTTTTAAATAGTCATATTACCAGGTCAAATAATCCTTTCTGTAATTTAACAATGGAAAATTCAATCTTATTATGGATATTTAATTATTTGATTTGTGTTGTATAGACTAACAAACATTATTTTTTCTCTAAACATTGTGTAGAAAAAAATAATCTATTTTACGTTTCATATTATAAAAATTTTTACTGTTCCAAATTTATATGAATCAAAAACAAAATTTCTCTCATATTCTTCGATTCGAAATAATGTTTTATATTGAATTTGATGTATGAATAAAAATATGGAGGGACAGTACAGTTCTTATTTTCGTATCCGTATAAGAGATTTATGAATTTTTTTAATAATAATTATTCTAACAAAGAATTAGATATAGAGTTCATTTCATTAATGTTCTTATAGGTGGAAATTTTTAATTTCTATTCTTATTAATTTTTATCATAAAATCATTGAAAAAATACGAGTTGTTCATAGTGATGTAATATATGATAATATCCTAGACTATCAATTATCAATATTTAGTCATATGGTTACTGGTTATGGTGATGATTATTAATTATGGACTTTATATAACACACAATGAATGTACATATATTCTACTCAGTTGTTTTGAAATTACCCGATTTCTAGAGTATGTGATAATTTATTCTATTTTTTTGAAATATATTTTAAAATAAAATAAATATTATTATTTTTAGATTATATGAGAATCACATATAAAAATTTACATAAATTAGATTATCTTCTCTTGATTAATTCATGAATGTTTAGTTTTTTCAATCACTTTCAAAGATAAGATTGTTTAATTAGTCACGATTGAACATGAAAAGTCAATTAGTTATTTTTTCTATCATTAATTACGTTTTATTCTTATAGGTATCAAAATAATAAAATAAGTTTATATTCTAATATGTTTAATGTGTATCCCACCAATTAAATTGGTAAAATCTAATATTTCATTGGTAGATAATGTGTTTTGATTTAATAAATAACTATATCGTGATCCTGAAAACAATTAATAGTTTTGTATGTTTAATGGAAACCAATAAAAAGTAATGTGATGTTTTCATTAATTGAATGGTTTATTAAATAATTTACTTATATTATATGGTAATTAATTACTTAATAATGATGAATTGTAATTAGTTTGATATAGGTTGAGGGTCTCATGTTCATCTATGAGCAAGTGTCATTGAAATTTAATAGGATTGCATTCATACAAAAAATGGTCAATTTTTAATGACACATCAATAATTTTTGGCATAAAATCTTTATTATTCAAATTATTTTTTGGCATTGAGAGTTTTTATTAAATAGTGGAGTGTAATAAAAAAAGTTTCATGATGATAATTTTATCGTAAATTAATCTGGTTATACATAAGTAAAAACTATTAGTTTTATAATGAAGTGTTTCCAAATGAGTCTATTACATAATAAGATATAATTTTTTATTATGAGATCTCGTTGTTAATGTATGATAGTGTTAATAATGTTACTGATTTAACTAATGAGTTTTGAAAAATAATTGATGCTGAAATTGAAGCTCATATGAAAATTGAAGTTTTTGAGGAGGAAGATGAATACATTGAAACTAATGAATATGATGATTAAGATGAATAATGACGTATAACATTCTAGTTATATTCATAATGAATATATATTAAATTATCAATAATTATATTATATTTTATAAATTTGATATACTTATTAAATTTTATTTCTATGTACCATTATGTTCTCTCATTTTATCTTAGATTTATTAAGAAATATTAAATGAGACAACATATAGATTGATTGATGATTTTCTATGTAGTGATGATCCTCTAGGATCTTTAGTTATGGGTGCTAACATGGAACAAACTAGTAATCATGGTTAATACCATTCTTGATTAACAATTGTTGATCCCGTTCTTGAGAAGCCTCTATATCTTACCATGTATCCTCAACAAATTAGTTTCTATTAAATATGAAATAGATTTATTTTTTATTAAATTAATTATTTTTATTAATTACGTTACTAACTACTCAATTTTTTTATTGTTTTCATATATATCCATTGATTAGGCAGGTGTAATTTTATGGAACTATTTTTCTTCTCCCCTAGTGTCATAGAATCTATTTCCTATTGAGGTGCATCAATATATGTTTCAAAAATATATAGTATGGAAATAAAAAATTTATTTTATCTATAATTAATATAATTTTTATTTTTTATGTCCTTAAATATCTATATCATTGGTCTTATATTATTGATGATAGCACGAGACCCTCTAATTTGGAGGCATGTGAGGCTCACATGTCTAGATATTTTTATATTTCTTGAATAATATTTTCAAGGGAGCTATGGAAAGTGAATATGTTACTCACTTTGATGACTTTTGTGTGTGTCATAAACCTGATTATTTCCTCAGCTGTGCATGGGATGGATTATTACCTTAGTCGATAAGGGATAATTTCAGGACGTGATCATCTTCTGTATAATAGAATCGGGGGATGTTGGATGTGACACATAGAATTGGGAGTCATAGTTTTAGTATACATCATAAATAGGTAGTAAGAAATATAATTTAATTATTTACATATATATTATACTAAATATATATGATAAATTTATATATTGTGTGGTTGATCTAGACATCATAGAGTGTGATGTTATATGTTGATGTATAGAGATAGTAGTATTGGGAAACTTTCTGGTGAGAGACAATGACATCTTGAGAATATTATTTTATTTCTAGTTATTTTTATAAATAAAGTCTCAAATGTTTAGTTATTAATTGTTTTTACATATACATTTGTAGGAGAATTATGATACAATGATATCATAGAGGATAAAGAGACAGACTGAGATTGATTTGAGGGATAGGCCTCACGAGGGTTACATTATGATTACCTAGTTTAATTAAAAGAAATAGTGTATGGTATTCATAAAATATAGGTGATTCATTTTAGTTCAGGATCTACTCTATAAAGTAACAATATTTCATGTTGGAACTTATAGATTCATTCCCTTAACCTTTCCTCGTAATCCATGACAAGGTACTCACCCCGAAAACATAATTTATGTTTTAGGTGAAAAGAACCTCAAATCTACATAAAGATGAAAATGGAGATTACATGCATTTAATAATTTCCCACACCCTGTGTTCTCTCCATAGGGTTGTCACTGGGCTAAAGTAAATATTTTTATACCACTGTCTCCATTATCCCTTCATCTATTTGGTTTTAAATATGACCCCTTAAGGTTAATAGCTTCTCTATTTTACATCCTAATATTCAAATATAGTGTTATAAATTTAATTATAATTTAAATTTATGTTTTTGGATATGGATCGTTGGATTCCTAATCAGATTGTTTTCCATATAAAATGAAATATCATAGAAAAAATGATCTAGATGGAAGGAATAAACCTCAATCCACCAATACATGAGCGGTTGATGATAAAACCAACTCACCAGTATCCAACACATTCATTTATGGGATTATCATTGAATTTGAGATTATGGAAGTGGTGATTTCTATCAATAAATTTGGGGGAATATGTCAAAGTTGTGTATGAATATAAATTATTAGGTTATATGCATATGGTAATGAAAATTGAATGAGTATTGTATCATTTTGTGATAACCATGGTTGAATAATATTCATAATTCACTATATTGGGGGGGGGGTGAATGATATAATATTATAGCTATCCCAATGGGATGAGTTCCATCAATTCTTAGAGGACCACTATATTAGGATACTCTTATTTCACCATGGTTAAAACATTTTCAAATAATCTTTGTGATAATTTTATAGGACTATTATATTTCCATATCCAACTGTAAGACTGTTTCGTCAAAAAAAGATGCATTTCTAATCCTCAGGAGGCTGATAGATAAGAGAGATACCAATAATAATACATTTCCCAAGAATAATGATGGTGGATGATAATGGGAGTTATAGTGTGGATCTTAGGTACCAGGTCTATTTTTGAAAATGGGATCATTCTAGATTAATAATATATATTTTTTGGAAATTATAAGGGTGATTTATTCTTATTTAGATGAATGTGGGGTATATCTAAAAAATCATACAAAATTGAAATGAATAGTGGTTGCAAAAACACCTTGAGCCACAGATGACTATATAACTATGTTATTATATCTATAATTATTAATCTCATCCGAATCTTTTGAATTTTTTTGTCTTATATGATACCATATCGATTAAAATACATGTGAATAAGTTATCCGATTTAGAATAAGATCTCGTTTGGTCATTAACTTCCCATTAAACCTTTTGGTGGGTTGGTTCTTGTTAGAAAATTTTGTATTTTGATGTCCAATTAATGATTTTGTTGGATGATTCAAATCAGGTCATTACTGTTGATGGTTTAAAATCTACCAACAATAGGTGGAAAGTTTCTATATATTTTTGGGGTTGTTTTGGAATAATTAGGGATCCTTCATTCTATTTTTCTCTAATATTCTAATTATGTCAGAACCATAAATGTTGAGAAATAAGAGACACTAGATCATTTAGTCACAAAAATCTAGAGAATTCCCATTTGGTGAATTTTCCCATTCCTTACCTCAATTTGTTTTAGAATGGATGGCCTAAAAATTATAGGATCCGTGGTATATTCCTAGGGATATTAACAATCATTGAGAATAATTTGAAGAATATCTATAATGGTTATGTATTCAGGGATTAGGTTCCCAAACATAGAGTTGTATGCATAGTAGTTTCGGTAAGCATTATATTCTACATTATCTTAGTTCTTGAATTCTAGTAACATGGATAGGTTTCCATCTATTTAAATTATGAAATACCCAAAAATATGATCGTTATGGAATGAATTAATTTTATTTTTATAGATGTCAAGGTTAGATCACCATACCCACTATAGTTTGTGGGTTTCATCATCTTCTTTTATTTTTAATGAGTCATTCCTTTTGTAGGTGTTTGATGAGATATTTCCATCGTTCTGTGAATGGAATAATCTAAAAATTGCGATATATTCTCTAAATCATATAACACACAAGGATACTTCAAGGGGTTAATAATAATTGAAAAATCATATTTTAGGTATTCCATATAGTTATATAAAAGTTATTTTTTTGGAAGTTCTATTCCCATGGAATATCCCAGACCCCTATCATTTTCAAATATGGGATTCCCTCATTATCATTATTATTGAAATTATAGGGGTAAAGAATTATTGTGTATCTAAATATAAAGTTGAGAAATATGTGATTTTTCTGACAGAGATCTTCCCAACATGCAAGAAACGGAAATGAAAAGTTATTATACCAAGAAAAAATGGGATTATCAATGGTCTACATGAATTATATGATATTTTTAGCCTCTTTATGTCTTCAAGATCCAAAATTGGGCCACATTTGGAAGAGAACATATTTTGATTCTATTTTTTCTCACCTATTCCATCAAATGTCTATATTTTTGTATTCATGATGTTTGGTGGTGGAGTATTTGAATCCACCAACTTAGGATATGAATTCCTATATAGTTATAATAGTTTACATCTTATATCAAATGAATCCCTCTGATAAGTGAGAGTATACATTGATTCCATGTAAACAAAAATCAAATTCATACTAGGGTGAATATCTTTAATAGTATCCTAATGATCTCTTAGTTGTGGTAACTCTTTAAAATCAGTCATCACTATAGTCAATTATGGTATTAAGTAGGACCTCAAATTTATATACTGGAACCTTGATTAATTTGATGTTATTAAATCTCCAACAATTGAATAGGGTTAGATGAGGGTGGTATGAAGAAGTCATCTTAATGGATATAATGAGTGGGTATGTTTCCGTTAAAAAACACAACAATGGTATTCTTATTTTCCTAAATTCTATCCATAGATATTGAAATCTTATCATAAAGTATTGTGGATTAACTATCATCATCCATTGTGTATTTAGGGAATGTGAACACACATGTTTACTTATCATTAGTGATATCATGTTGAGTGGAAGTCTATATATATTCTACCATTTCATGATCCTCAATTTTATCATAGTTTTCAGCATCATTTTGGCTAATGGTGATGACTTTTTCTAATGTGAAACACACAGAAGGAATCATAAATTCCACTACTAGAGGCATGTATATGAACTGGATATATTTATTTCTGTTGATGTGTACTAGAGATGATACTAAGGGTAAAAATATCCCAAACCCAATGGTATGGGGTTCCCCTTGAGAAATCATAGTCAACAAGTCTATTTTTGAAGAATATTGATGCTTTATAATTGTCGTGATCATTAATTGGCCCAGACCAACATGAATGATACATCGATGGGCCTTAGGGGTGCTAAATATGGAATGGATAAATACATTCTCTTCATTTCAGGTGGTTGAATAACCTAAGTGGGATCACCCTTTTTATTATTGGGTCTGGGTAAATGGGATAGACATATAATATATTGATGTATCATAAATATATAGGGCCACACATCAAGGACGATAACCATGGAAAATAGGATCCTAATAGGATGATATTATGTGGTAATTTATATGTAGATGATATAATCCTCTACCGAAATAAAATAGTGGATGTATGTGTTTTTTTCATTAGATATAGGCTCCCAATGTGGTTGGATGTTGTTCTAGGGGGTTCCTTTTCTTTTATGTCCAGTTGTTGGCAAGATGGTCTTCTGGGATTTGTCATTTAGTGGCTCTCAATTGAAAAATCTAAATTAAAAATGGACCAAATGAGATGATAATCCCATATAAGGGTTATAACTAACTATTTCTCAAGGTTTTGGGATGGTGACAAAGTATATCAGGATGATGAGGTCATGGCCTCAATGGAAACTATAGCATGTTTCTCAAAGATATTTTTGTTGTTCACAATGGATAGAGGCAACCTTCATGTACAAATATCTCTTCTAATGAGTACTTCATTAATTAGAATATCTTTTGATCCCATTTGTATTATAGGGAATGTTGAATGTATTTAAAAGTGAACATAAACATTAAATCCATCAATAAACCAACACAACAATGTGTTCATAGTTGATCAATTAAATTTTAAATTAAATGAATCCAATTGTGTTAAATATTCTATTTCTATTGGAATCTCTAATTTCTACTCCACCCCATGTAGCTTGACATGAACATCATTACAAATAAAATTATAAAAGAAGGCTGTGTTGGAAGTATATGTTACATCTATTCTTTCTGTTCCCAGAGAATTATGCATATGATGAAATTTATATTAGGTTATTTCACAATTCCATATCCCCCCACATTATTTCATTATATATGAATCAAACAGTTGGTTCATATATGTATTTTAAATTCATTTAACAAGCTAAATGAATGGACACCAATAGTTTATAACATTTAGGTTCCATTGGATGGTACATGATACATTAAGATATTTTAGAAACTATTCATTTGATGAAGAGTATCGATAAAGTATATATAAGAGGATGTGATCCTCTCTTGTTGGTTGTGTGAGAATATTGATCCATTATAGAAAGCCCCTTTAATCCTATATTCATTTTATCAGAATTGGTGAAGGAACTCACATCCCTTTAGGCATACAAGAATCCTGACAATATGATTATAGATGAACATTACAATGTAATCCATCGATAGAAGGAATTATATGATTTATTATTATGTTATTTTCATCCAGAATTATTAACCAATGATATAGAGGTTGTATGTGGTTGTACATTAAGTTTAGGTATGCCATGATACTCAATTTATTGATATATTTACATGTATTATTCCATAAAGATATATTTTCCCATGTTTGATATATTTTCTATAGAAAACAACCATTGGATTATTGAATGAATCCAATCAATGGAATGAAATCATGATTCTTCAAGGATAACACATGTAAAAATCACCGATATACAAGTTAAAGTAATGATAATCACATAAAAAAACTTGTCCGTAATTTTTGAATATGTTTACATAGATTTCAAACTATATAATGCTTATCATATATTATCTTATATTCCACTAATGGGATTCATTTAGTCACCTGATGATAATTGTCTTTTAAAAATGTGTAAAATATAAGAAAATATATCTTCATGAAATCATATATGTAAATTATATCATAAAACAGAGTATCATGAAATACCTGGAAATAGCGTAAAATAACTACCTTCCTCTATTTTAGTGGATAATAATGATTGATGAAAATATTATAATTTGAAAAAATATTTTTACTTGAGCAATAATCATAATGTGAGGGTTCTCAAACACATGACGGGATTTTACTGCCTTCACCTAAGTTGGGAAACTAAATATAATAATGAATAGAGATTCATCTATGAATGAATAGTCTCACAAAACAATGAGGATAATATCATATCATTTTATATATCATTAATTGATTCTCTTCAAGAAAGGAATAGTATTACACCTATAATATTTTATCAGGTACCATCTCATGGAACCTCAATGTAACACACTATTGGTGTCCATTCATCACACTCATTCAATGAATGTAAACTCTATATATGAACCATATATTTGGTTCATAGTGGATAAAATCATGAGGTAGGGATTTGTATGTGTGGAACATCCTATGATTATATGAATCATATTCATGTATTGAAAAATAATTGCTTGCATGAATCCTATGTACACATCCGACAATGTCTCCCTATGTAAAATATTTATACAAATATATTTTCATTGAACCATCATGGGTGAGGAAGTTACTAAAGATTACATTAAAAATATAATGGTCAACCCAATGTGAATCATTTTAATTGTAAGGAAATTAATAAACTATAAACTCATAATTGTTATGTTGTATTTAGATGTTTCAATTTTGTGTTTCATTTTAAGGACCTTTATGATTCATTATAGTCTTAATTAGATAAAAAATATTTAAATGAAATAAATACTCTATAGAAGATGAAGTATCTGAGGTAGGGATAATATATCCAGAATTCAGAACAATATAATTAGTATGAAACCAACAATAACTAACATGGAGGCCACATCCCCATTCTCTGGACATACTCTATCTTTAAACTAGCCCCTCTGGGAGAAGTTAGCAGTCACCCGGATAAGGGAGTGTAATCTCAATGGCTCCATTATGACTTTGGAGGTTTCATATTAAATCCACCGAATGATGAATCCCAATACTCCATCCTTCCAATGGCTAGCCAAATATAAGAAGGTATCCCTTACATTAACCTCAAACAACTTCATAATCCTATCCATATACTATAACAACACATTCCTTCCATACATTAATGTTGTGAAGGATGATATCCTCTATATTCAGGTTACCCCCAAAGAGCTACCTATGACCCGATTCACTATTATCTTCATCACTGATGCATGACCCTAATTCATTACAAATATACAGTGGATGAAGTGTATGTATTAGTTATCCAAACACATAACTCTAATGGGTGATCCCACTTTGGGTATCAAACCACTATAATTCAATGGTAAATCCATGTACCTTCAATTTCCATCACCCCTATGCCCCATCAAAATATCATGAATATGTATTTGGGAGCATTAATGATCACTACTACCTAGAATCTTTAATCATCACCAAAACTAGCATTGATGACTATGAATTCATAGGGGAACCCCATCCCATTATATTGACGGAATTGTATCCTCAAAATATTCTCTAGTATCAATCATCAGAAATAAATACATATAGATAACATACATATCTCCTCTAATGGAATTTATGTTTCCTTCAAAATATGTCACATCATGAAATGTCATCAATTTTCACCAAACTGATGCTGAAAACTACGTTACATTTTAGGGACATGATAAAAAGGTGGAATATATATTGACTTCCACTAAAAAGTATATCAATAATGATGAATTAATTATTGAGTTAGCATTCAATGGCTTTCCACTAGATGATTAATGTTAAGCCACAATAGTAGAAGAAAAAATTTCTCAGATCAGGGAGTTAATTGATAACCATGAGAAGATAAATATTGATATTATGAATGGAAACACATCAACCGAGTTTGATCATCACGTAGAAGAAACCAAGGATCCCGTATATGACTGTATCCCATGAGAATATATGTCTTAACCACAAGGGGAGATTCGTTCCACTATATTAACATAATATCACAATAATAAACCCATTTTGACTATAGTAATAATTGATTATAAAGAGTTCCAACCAACATGGAACACATATACTAGTTAAGTAATGTCACCACATTGTGTCCTTAATGGAAGTGTCAGATGAATTAACGGATACTCTCAATTTTCAGATGGATTGATTTTAATGTGGATGTTCACTATTTCAACAAGTGTGGAAGTCATTTTCTAAGTTGGGGGACTAAACTCCTCCACCACCAAAATTCATGAATCCAAACATATTTAAATATGGTGGAGCGGGTTATCTCATACAACATATTAGTGATTTTTCTTCCGGGTGTGTTCCAATGTTGGTAAAACTAAAACAGCAAGATGATTTCATGATCAAATACTTCATGTATGTATATAATGGTATCATATGTTATTGGTTTAATAACCTTTCATTTTAGCCTATTGCATGTTGGGAATATCTCTATCATGAATTTCACTTCTAGTTTAGATCTATATTGATGAAAAAAATTTATTGACCTCAAAAATTAAAACATTCTTGATAATTCAAGATTCAAATATTTCATACTGATATAGAAGGGTCCAATATAATCTTTGTGAATGTTGTTTCCCCAGAAACATCTATTGGATATCTATGTGGAGATCCTTCATGAAGAGTTCTCAATTATGATCAACCCATTGATGCAACCTTATGGGTTTTAAGAGTATGATATTATGTTACAATGTTTATATTATTCCATTTATAAAACCATGGATGGATCTCATCAAACCCCCTCATCGAGAATGTGGTACTCAGTGATAGTGGAAGCACTTATTGTAATCCTCAAGATAAATAGGATTATGGGATATAACCCTGATTATAGGAAGAATAAAATTTATTCCATTTTTGATTATCAGGTTCATGGGAACCTAATATTTTTCATTGGGATAATATTTTCCATATTACCAAAATTAAAAATTCAAGATGAAGAATGAAAAATATTATCTAAAACAACTAACCGTACAACCATATAACGGGGAAAATCTTCCAAGAATACATCATTATCAATGATATTCTATAAATTTTGGTCAATTAATATCAATATCCATTGAAAAATCCAATGTTTCATGTGATTTGTATGTCATCTAGTAATTCCAATAACGAAAAGAATAAATGGAATAATTTTCAATATGGGAATTTATAAGATTGTTGTGACTAGATGATCAAAAATATATCACATCAAGAATATACCATCATTAGGGTATGCACGATTAAACAGTTAATGGTGAAAAATCCCACTATATCTCTAACTATAGTGTCTATAATATATATTTCTTTGAATATATAACATAATTATCACTGGGGTGACTAAGAGAAAAAAGTATCCTTAAGGAAAAAAAAACCAGTACATACTTATCTGAATACTATTCCACTATCACATGGAGATCGAAAACTATCCAAAAAATATGTTATGGGGAATTATCAAAAAGAGACCCACTAGGCACTAAACCAAATAATAATCAGATGATAATTGAATCAAAAAATATTTTAATAGGAACCAGGAAACTTGATGAGATCATATTTTATTGAAGATATGTAATTCACATATGTTTTAATCAATATTGTATTAGCTAGGTGTAAAAATTATCAATATATTTTGATGATAATACTGGTAACATAGAAGATCAAAAAATGATATAGTCATTTGTGTATTAATTTGGTTTCTCATTCTCTAATACTAGGATTGGTATAAAATAGGGTGTAGATACACAACATTCTTATAATGAAGGATTATTTGACCCTATTACTTCTAATCAATATTATATTGATAAGGGGTGAACCCAATTACATTAATAGAACTAATCAATAAGGACCATATAGCAACTCACATCTTCATTAAACATAATTTTCCTTCAGAAGTTTAAGGGTGTAAAAATATATCCTAAATATTATCCTCATATGGATGAAAACATAACCTTTTATGAAGGAAAAATTATAATTTTTTTTGTGAAAAAAATTACTCCAATCGATTATCAGAAATTATTTTTAGTGATGTTTACCTATGTTGAAATAAAAACATCCTAATTATAGGTCCCCTATGTAGGTATAAAAACCATCCCATTTGGATGGGTACCTTATCTAATTTACACCCCCTTATTTAGTGCATTATAGATATTGTTCAACCTTGGTGAGCACTATGTGGTATACAAGTCTTCCTATTTTATATAGAATATTTATAGAACCTTATATGTTAGAGTCGTCAAAATAATTGACATTTGCACCCAATTTTATAGATATTAAGGCCCCAAAAACATGATCTCAAATTTAACCATGTTCCCATGAATCCATATGTGGCATTATGGGGAGGTGGTATTTTCTTCCATCACTCAATGATCAATGAAGAGTGATTTGTTCCTTTTAACTAGATAATGTTTCCTAGATTTTTTTTAATTTTTCCATGGATAAAAATCTTATCATTCTTTCATGGACCAAAATGAAGAATGAAGTAAAATTTACAAACGAATTAAATTACTACCTCAACCATTTCATATTTAGACATATACAATAGAATTTACTTATATTAAAGGACCATATTTAGTATCAAATATTTTAAGGCATAATACAACCAATGATATCCAAATATCTACATCAACTTAGAGACCACCCCAGGGAGAACACACAAATAGTGTGAAATAAGTAGTGTAAATCATCTATTAGTAATAGAAAAATATGATTTATTCATTTAATTATGACCATTTGAATGTTTATTTAGCCTAATAATTAGAGCATGAACAAATTAATAATTCAAAGACCAATTATTTGAATATCAATAGAATTTACCCCATCGGCATATAACAATACTATGAATAGTTAATTTTCATAACTATTATGTGTGTTGAGAAAACATTATGTGTGTTATATTTTTAGTAATAGTTTTCAATGAATATAGTGTTTTATTGATAATTGATATCAATAATATAGGGAATTAGTATAAGAATGTTTTGTAGAAGAGGTGGTTTTGGAATTTGAGTTGCTGATCCCGAACTCGTGAAAGAGAAAAAATCTGTAAAAATTTGGGTAATATTTAATTAAGTGAATAATATGAGTATAAACAACTCAGTAGATTAGTTTAATGTTTCATGTTATCTCTTATATGAAATATGAAGAATATATATATTTTGGATCTCTACGGTGAATAATTTATACTGAAAAAGCAGTTTGGATATATTTTGAATATTATAAATTGATAAAATACCATTTTAATATTGAAGTAAAATGATCCATCTTGAATTTTATATTTATCGAGAGAAGGATTTTTAAGATAATATTATGAGTATATGGTTATGTGTTGCCTTTTTCTTTTGTCACATAAACATTTTTTAAACTCAGTAAATTTGAATTTTTTTGAGGTTATGTTTATTCCAATGTTTTAGATAGATTAGATTATCATATATTATTGTTTAGGAATGAAGATTATAACATCAATGTTTTCAATGTAATAGTGACATTAGTATAATAATATGTTTTATGAAAAATGTAAAATGAATCTCTAGGAAAGTAAAAATTGTTGGAAATTTTTTGAAAATGGAAATATTCGAGGAATTTTGTTAATGGAGTTCAGCATGGTAAAAATGGAATGGATCATTGATATTATGGAATGAAGCGATCATAACATGGAGTTCATGATGTCACCAGAAACTGAGGATAACATCATAAAAATAGGAATTTTAAAATCCCTTTTTATTACAGATGTTTTACAATTCAAAATTATGATAATAGACATGTTGTGTTTGTTATTTTTATTAAAATATAATGATAAAAAACATTATTAATAGAAATTTTGTGTACCATTTTATGTTGAACATCGATAGAGAATTTAACTGAAGTGTTTTTGTGTGTGAAAAATTCCACTTGACTATGATAAGGATATTATAGTGGTGTCTCACATGTGAGTTTATATTAAGGGAAACCAAAACACTGAAAACCATGTTATATAATATCTTTGTTTACAATTTCTATAAATCCTCATAACATCAAGGATTTATTCCTAGGAAGTAGAAGACTACTTGATGTCTAGAAATGGGGAGATACATGTCATAGACACAACCCTTGGTGTGAATGTAATCTTACCAGTTTGAAACATATTTACAAGTACACCACAATGTGTTGAAGGATTTTGCAAATATGTTTCGAATAAGTTTATAATAATTGGACCAATATGTGGTCTATCACTTTATTGATAAATTCATGGTCAGTGAAAATATAAAATGACATAAAACATATCTTGGAGATGATAGAATAAGATGTTGTATATCGAAATGATTCTATCCATGAGTAGATCTAACGATGCAGCTCTGTTGTTTACTTAAGATCCTCTCACAATTTATATTTGATACAATTAACACATACAAACAGAAAATAATAGGGATTTATTTATTTAATATCTGAATAGAAATATGTTGAATTAATATATAGTTGAAGGAGTCGTTTGTTTGAATTTGAAATTGAAATAAAAATTTGAATTACCAAATGGTTATTGATGCTATCAAAGAATAATAGAACAAGTTATTACATTTTTTCTACTATTAGTTAAATTAGAGATAATTTATACCATATAGAAATGATTAAATTTATCGAGTATGAAGGAAAATAAGATATCCATCAATATTAGTCTCTTGAAAAATAACGATGTTAAAAATATTAGAAGACAGATAATGAGAAATGGTGACGTATTTCTAAGTAATGAAGAAGAATGAGAAGAGATGATGTTCTTGAGGAAGAAGAATTATATTAATTATTTCACAGATAGAAAAATTGGGTTTCAAGTAGTTTAAGGAAAGTAGATGAAGTCTACAATAATGGATTCCACTTTTTCATAGACTAAAGTTATCTTTCTATAAATCACGAAAATTTGAATTTAAAGATAATATCTTTTAGAGAAGAACTAGTTTTTTTATCCACTATTTCACATATAATAAGTTGAAATTTATTATTTATTTTGTGAATATATATAGTAGTACTTTAATTAGACAAATATACAAATCAATAAACTTTACAGATTTTTTAATTAGTGGAAGACTATATTTTTGTCATAATAAATTATTATAAACTATATAAATTGTACTATAAAGAACGACAATGTTTTCAAAAGGGTAGGGATATACCAATATCTTTCATGAAACAATAGTTTAACACAAGTTCACGGATAAACCATTCTGGTTATTCTCAATGTTTAATTTTAGTGGATTGTATGATCTTGAACAATATATAATCACACAAAGGGCTATCCTTCTCATATTATGTGGTGCACATGGTGCTGAATTATGCACTTAATTTCTCCACATTGTTTCACTGTTGATACCAGATTCTAGGTGGAGATGATTTCACACCTCCTTCAAACAGTTGGTGGGGGGGTGATGGGCTGCCCCACCATCACATATAACTTTATAAATTCTCTTTTCACCCATTATAAAACCAATACTTTGTCCCCATATTCTTAGAAATCTCATTAATCCATAAGATTCTAGATTTATTTTATGGTGCTCCTCAACTTTTGTTATTGATGTTGGAGTTCCTAGATGATTATATTCTTTCAGATTTAACCATGGTGGCTCATTTCATGCATCAAATACCTTCAATGGAAAATTTGGATGGCTATTTGTTTAGAACATGGGGGTTACAAGGACACATGATTATTGGTGTCATTGAAAAACTCCATATGATGAATCAATTCACCAAAGAGGGAGATCATGTTTTTGTGTGGTCTAGTTCTCCTAAAAAAATTAAACATATTAAAATTCTATATTTTTCTATAGTAATTTTATTTTAATATGAAATTGTTTTTTCTAATATCGCAATTTATTTATGTCATCCTAAACTCCCTATTCTATTTCTATATCCATCAATTATAAATAATCTTGGATATTTGGTAAAATATTTTCTCTGTTCTAAAAGTAGAAATTTTTTGGATCTCCCATTCCATCCACCCTTATGTGTGAAAATTTATTTCTCAAGGACACTAGTAGAGTGGTTTGGTATTACTTTTGCAATATAATTTTGTTAAAAATAATATGGGGAATTTTAATTTTGTGTTCATCATTGCACGTTGTGTAGAAGATTTAATGACCTGTCTTTCTACTGCCATTGTGGTGTCAGAATTGTGGGGGGAACTACTACAGGAGAAATAGGGTTTATATGTTAGTTCAATTAATTAGGTGAGGTGTAATGGGGTTGTTTATTTTAATCACATGAAGAAATAGGATGAATCTATGAATGATCTTATGATTTTAGACATTTTTTATTTCCAGAAGCGTGAATTTGTGGATCACTTGTTGATTGTTCAGAGCCCTTATGATCTAGGGGCTTAGGGGGTTTGTATTTTTGAGTCTATAAGAATAAACATGAATCATCCATATTTCGCAAAGGTTATGTAACATGGAATCTTATCTAATCAGGATGGGGATGTTTATTAGATTGTTAATGGGAAAATTATAGGTGAAATGGAACATGAATTTTCACTACAGGTTACATAAGTTGATTTGGTGCTTCGAATGATTCAATACAATAGGAAAATTCAAAATAAGAACCACACAAATGTCAAAATTAGTAATCGATTTTAAGGGTTTGAATATGAGTTATCGAATTTGGATCATGGAGTTTCACCATAGGTGGATAATTCTATTAAGGGGAGGTTACTATATAGGGTAAATTTTGATTATAAGTTTCCTTGTTATTTCATATAGGATATAGCTGGAGGAATAAGTATTGAAGGCATATACTAGTTGAGAAATAAGACGACACAGATGACTAGTTAGGTTTCAGGGAACATAATTTTGACTAATGGTAATATAAAATGTCACAAAGGATACTTTTAAAAACCAAAATTCATAGAGACCAGGACTGTTATCAAAATAGACCAAAGGAGGTGGATTGTGTGCTTGCTGGTAGGGGGTAATTTATAGTTAAACTCTGATTTAGCTGACCTTGATAATAGCGAGGCCATTTCTAACAAGGTCACCACCAAAATTGTGTATTTACTAGTTAGCAATGGAAGAAATTTGTGAAGGTTGAAATAAATGGGAAAACAAATGAGCTACTTATCCATGTAGAGGTATAAATTGGGAATCAGGATATTTTTACTAATGCAATAGTTGAGGAGGTTGAGATGTATATAGAAAGGCTGATACTTTTTGATACAAACTATGATAAGCACACAAAGATTGACAATGAAGATATTATACTTATACCAATATCTAATAAAATGTAAGATCAATAGATAGTATTATATTCAAATTTGGGATAAGATATATTATCACATTGAAGAGATTATAAAAGATGATCCAGAAACCTATGCTACACTCTCTCTAAGGAATTAAATAGTGGGAAAATTTTAAATAGTTTTAAGTTAATTTTAAATTAATTTATGATATATTATGGTTTTTGTTTTCCTAGATGAAACATTGTGGTTTATCACTATTTCCTTAAACGTCTCTGATAATAAAAACGTTAATTTTTAGTCATGAACACCTATTGAAATTATATTTTGGATCTTGTTCTGGTGTTTTCTGGTGTCTTTGATGAATGATTGGATGAAATATGATATAATGAGATATAAATTCACCTTAACCAATGATAGATGGAAAATAATGTCAGGGGTAAAAACCATAAATTGATGATAATGTCACCAACACTGATACAAAACCCCTCTCAGTGATGACTACATCCATAAACAGTTTTCTAAAATTTTATATATTATTAATACCAAAGGATTACATTGGGATTTTTTTAAAATATGACAAATTTTTATTGTAATCACAGGAATGAATTTTTAATTTTTTGACAGTAGAATTATCAACAATAGATAATTGAATTTTAACATAGAGATTAAGAGATTCTGGGGAGATTAGTTAATCCAAATAGCTATGGAAAATGTAATATTTTTTAAAGCAAGATTAATTAATATTCATGATGGAATTTTTGAAAAATAATAGAATTTTCAAGTGTAAAAAGTCCAAAGTCTTATTGAATGTGAAGAACAATGAGTTTCATTGAATAAGAGTTGCCACACCCAAGGTAAAGGGAATGTGAGGTGCAATATTTCCATTATAGGATGGCCACACCCATGGTGAATGCCATTATAAAGTGAAGGTGAGCAACATATTCATGTCCATGCCCATAGCTAAATGTAAGGTGATGATAATTTTAATAACGTTTTATATTTTTGATACATTTTTCTATGGTTTATTCATGTTTAATTTGATAATTCACAAGGTTTTTCTTCGTAATTTTTTTTTATTTTCAATAAAAGGATGAAATTATAAAAAGTGAGGGAAATAGGCTTTACACATTGGGTAAAACATACATAACATATAGCCATCATTCATAGAATTATTTTAGAAAAATTAAACAATATGTGATGAATTAAAATGATGTGAAGCTCATACACGATGTGAACATACGCTACAAATCCTCAGAATTTTAAAATTGAATGACACAAAATATGAAACCAATATATAGTTTACTGAGATTAAACTATATACATTAATTGAGATAAAACATAGAGAAATATAGCTTCGATTTTGTTTATGAAAACCAGGATCTCTGATACATGATATGTATAATATTTATATGATGTGAATATTTTGGGACAAATACACTTAAATCATGTACATGAAGTGAGGGATTTAGACATCGTGTAATTTTCATTCCTATATACTTTTGTGCGATCCTCCCCACACATGGGTTTGAATACCTTTTTTGTTCTTTATTCTCTGTTTTCATCTGTTTTCCTTCCAATAATTTTTTAATTAATTCCTTTAGTTTTTTTCCAAATCCTTTTGAGTTTTAACCATCTAAAATCAATGAATCATATTTTTATATTTCAATTTTGTTTCAATTATTTCGCCTGATAACACTTGATGTTCTACATCAATAATTTCATTAGTTTATTGTTTCTTAATTATGCTTAAGTGTTTGATTGGATTTACAATGATTTTGATTTTAGTACTGATTATTTCTTATTTTAATTGTGGATTTCCTACTTCTGAATAATTTCATTATTATAATTAGAATGTTTCAAATTCTATTTCTTTTGATAAGTAACATATTTTTCACCTAATACTATTTGGTTTAAGGATTGTGAGTATGTGTATTTCTAAGAATAATGAACCAAGATATTGAACCGTGGTAAGCCTACGACAAGTAATTCCTTTACAACAATTGTTCAACCCATTATATTTCCCAAACATGACTATGGGAGGTGGAATTGAATGAACCTGAACTAATTAGAGTTGAGTAGGATATGTACAATATCCTATGATTTTTTATATATAATCATTTCATAATTAATCTAAGATGTTATCTATAAATTGAGTTAAGGGATAGTTACAGTGTAGGTAGATCCAATAGGTTTGAAAAAAACCAATTGGTGACCCTTTCACTGCATTGTAGCCTAAGTCATTAGACTATTTCAGGAGAAATTTATGATTATATTCTACCAAGAGACATAATATTTACCCAAATATATTCATAGTTATATGAATTAAATGCAAAATACCAAGTTAAAAAAATAATCATAAATATTGAATGTGAGAAATCATTTGAAAGAGGTTTGTTTGAATGGTTTCTTTCTTACTATTAATCTATGTGGGTTCAACCCAATACTTCTACTATGGAACACACTAGTAGTAAGTGTAGTTCGAAACTATAAATTTATAATCAAATCAACACATGAATATAATAAACAACAAATACTCGTGTATCAAATATTTTGACTATTTCCAATGAGTACGTAGAAGAACCTACGCTAGCCTAGGATCCCCCTACAACAACCTAGGATCCCCCTAATCATGTTGATCCTTCAACTCCATATACCACCACCCATTCCTCTCCCTCTGTTGATTCAACCATTTCTCTACCCCATATTCTCACTACCTCTTCTGTTTCTCTACCCTATCTACCACTCCCACAGACTAATTTCCATTTCTCTAGGCCATCTTGGAGAACCAATGACAACTATATCATATTTTTCATGTTTCAATAACTTATCTATATCACTTCTCTATCCCAACCAACTTATATTCCTCTCTTCCTCATAAATTCCTACACTATGAACCTCCCCTATCAACATCCCTATTGAACTCACAGATCGTTCCCCCCAACAAGATTGTATTGTAGTGTTGGCCCATCGGGGTAGAGAATCCACCCAACCACCTTCATCTGAGGTTCCTCTAGTTGATCTAGAATCTAGACACATAGCCTTCGTAGGTGTAGACACCACACCTCCTCCATTATCTTGTGATAGCCATGAATAATCATGTTATGATGGAGCTATTTCAATCCTATTATTCCTTCCAACCCAACTCTTGGCATGTTGCATGATTATTATTTGAAAAATTGTTGGATAATTTTATGTACTGATGTACAATTGATGTTAGTATTGAGGAGACATATGGTGTAAATTTCACTCGATTTATATTATGTGTTTGATTATTTCATTTGGATTTCACTGATTACCATGTTCCTATGAAAAAATAAATCTAAAAGAAAAAGAGGACATATATTGGGGAGTGTATTATGAATGTAAAAATCACCATTACCATAGTTATGAATCTAATGATGGATAAAATGTTGGTAGGAGATGGGTGTGAGACCTACACTAGATTTGATATTTTTTAAAAATAATTAAAATGAAAATTAAAAGAACATTGGTTCATTCTTGATACTTACATGATATACTCCTTGACCCACTATTAATAGTTCGAGCATGATCACATTTTGTTAAGGTTGATATAATTAATTTAACTATTTACAATTTTCATGAATCAAGCATTAGATTTTACCCTCATTTTGGGATATATTTATATTTCCCCACCAAACCTCATCCTTAGAGACATTTTAACCCAGTTTCTGAAGCCCTAGGGATTGATTTTGGCCTTGTATTTATGACAATGAGATGTTAAAACTAGTGAAGGATTATATTTGGGAACATGTATTTAGGGTATGTGAATAAATTAGGTAACCTTTTCCATTGAGTGATGATAGAACATTTATTGTGAGTTAAATTTCAAAATTTGTACTGTATTTAAGAAAAATTTATAAAATTTAACTTAATGGAAGAAAGAATCCAGATAACAAACTAAACTATGGGGTATGAATTATTTTTTCAGTCAGATTGCTGTAGGAGGACTGACATTTTAAAATTATTCTATGATTTATTTTCTAGGTATTAATCCATGTTTCCTATTTTAAAAATTATTTCCTTTGAAATCCCTATTGATATTATTTTTTATTTAGGAGAAGAAATAATTTTTTTAGAACATGATAAGATGAATTTATACTTACATACTGGATAAAATTTTATTAGGATAAATCATAATTAATTCAAAAATTCACTTTGTTTTATACTTTTTTAAGAATTAGGAACATTGTACATAAGGGGAGAAATACTGCAAATGTGAAAAAACGACTTCACCCATCATTTATAAAATAAACCCTATGTAGCCCTCATTCACAACTTGCATGAAGAGCCACAAACAAACCCAAAATGAATTTAAATGGCTTGAATCTCAGACATGACAAATAAATACATTACATGTAGGGTGAATTTCAAAATCAAACCCACTAAAAGTGACTCAAATACACGACATGCATATTTTACATGATGTGCACTTTTTTCTATAGGTAAAACATTCAATGATACATACCAAATTTTTGAATGAAATTGGGGACATCAAATATATGACATTAATCATACTTATATGATGTGATTATTTCGGAAAAAAGGCACATAAAGATGGTACATTATGTGAGTACTTTACACATCATGTAACTTTTGATACTATATATTTGGGTTAACTATGCCACATAAAACAGTTGGAATGAATATATTTTTTCTAATTATCAATTCTATGAATTCATTATTTTTTCTATCCAACTCAGTATTAATATATTCCAATATATTTTTTTTCAAATCCAATAAGTTGTTAAATATTTTACATCCTTTGTATCACTGCTTTCATTTTGATGCTTTAATTCGATACAACTTTTAATTCTTTCATCAATGTTTTTTGTTGCTTCATTTTTTATTCAATTCGAAAATTTGTTGGATTGGATTTATAATTCATTATTTTTTAGTGTTGATTATTGATTTGTTTAATTTTGGATTTCCTACTTCTAAATCATTTCTTGTATATGGGAATCATTTTTCATATTCATTTTCATTTGATCAATTTTTTATTGCATTCCTAATATACTTAGGGATATGGGTAATGATTTGGTGTGTTTCGTACCCAAATTAATTGATAAATAGAACTATTTTAACGACATGACTAGTAATTATGATAAAAACAACTTTTAATCACATTCTCCTACACAATCACGACCATTGGGTTGCAATTGAATGAAACAAACCTAATTGGGGTTGAGAAGGATATGACCATTACCCTATCAATATATATGTATAGAAGATATGTATAATTCATCAAGGAATTATTATATAACTAGAATAGAGGATAAATACATCCTAGGTAGATCCAATTGGTTTATCCAAAACCAATTGATGACCATTTCAACATTTTTATCCTAAGAAGTATGACCATTCCAAGATACATTTAGGACTATCTTCTACTAGGATACCTAAAATTAACCCTGACCCCCTCTTAGTTATCAGAATATTATATAATTACATAGTTCCCCAAAAAACCCAATCTTGAATAGTGAAAATTTGGAATTCTTTCAAAGGGTTTCTTTGAACTATTTATTGATTACTAGTAATAACGGTGGGTTCAACCCCACACTACTGATGCTATATGCCATATTAGTAAGTGTATATTGTGAATTTAAATTTTTAATCCAATCAACTCCCTCATGTATAAAATTAATGTGTTTGAATCTCATGTGAGGTAAGAGAAGACAATAGGTGCAGCCACACCTGTGGTTGAGGGTGTGTTGAGATAAGATGGCCCAAAATGGGAAATGGGATAAGGGAATTTTCCATGGTGGTATCCATAGTGTAATTTTAATTCACCTATCCAAATTGGGTAGAGGAAGGAAACCAAACCAATCATTTGAATTGTTGAAGTCAACCCAAAGAAATTCATAAGAACTAAATGATAAAACTCTCTTTCCCAATGATGGATGGTAGACCATATAGTTATATTGTTTTTACTTATAATTATATAATGGAATGATTATTCCGACATAATATTATGTTAAAAAAATTTATTTATAATTAATAAGATTTATTTTTTTTATTTAAATATATTTATAATAATAAATAGTTTTTACTTATGTGATTAAACATGTTATAAATATCCATTATTCATAATAAATGAATATTAATTCCATAATTTCATATTAATCACATTATTTATGAGATTTTGGTTTTACATCCTAAAAATAATTCAAGAATTCGACTGAAATTAATAAATAAAGAAATTGACAAATTATTAGATTTTACAATGGATGATTTATATAGCTGACAATAAATCATCCTTTGAAACTTATAGAAAACATATTGTTACGTTCATTGCAAGAGTTACAATATTTCACATGTCTACCTATGTAGAATATGGGTTTGTTTTTTATTAGTTTCACCTTGAACTACATCAATGAGACTTGGGATACTCCTTTTCTAACATATAATTATAACTCACATGAATGCGAGGGAAAAAAAGGTTTTTTGGGGTAATTAAATTAATTACCTTAGAAATAAATGTTCTATATAATAAAATATAGAGGGATTAAATACATTCCATAAAATTTAATCTAATAAAAATGAATTACATATCCCATAAAATAAATTATTTAAAACCATCACATACTTTGGTCAATTAAAAGATCCTTATTGAAAATATACATGAAACAAATATAGGAAAGTACAATTTCTTGTATTCAATTGAATTTTTTATTTCTTATTATGATATAAATGATTGTATTAATTAAATAAATAACTAATTAAACATTATATCTTAATGAAAATTTGAAATATCCTGGGGATACCCATCATTAATTCATTAATAGAAAATAAATTCCCTATAACATAATCATAAATAATTATATTTAAATAAATATGAATTTATTAATTCATCATAACCATTATCACACAGTCTAACACATCGGGTGCCAATAGCGTAATTAGTTTTTAATGACGTGATTAATTATTTTAATGAAATTTAATTATGTTTTCTACTGGGAGACTATAAGAATGTACTTATAGGCAACATGCTGTGTTTCTCTTTTTTCATGTAGCTGGGATAAATTCTTAGGGCTTGGACATGTATCTTAGCTAGATTACGAATCATGTTCCACGAAGTTACACGTCGTGTATTCTTCTATTCATATGTCAAATCAACCAAATAAATGATTCAGTTTGTTATTTAGAGTGAAAAATTATAGAGGTACAAATTGTTCACACATGTTTGAAACCTTGTGTTTCAATATTTGAAAATATCAAATGATAAAACTACATATATGACCACATGGTTAGAATCAACTTCATTGATAAACTATGTAGACTACACAACGTGTATGATTTCTACACACCATATAATCCAAATGAAAATGTGTTATGATTTCCTGATCTATAAGCAGTGTGCAATAAGAGCACATTGTGTAATAGTTTCTTGGTTTGTCTGGTATCCTATGAAACATCAAGAAGTAGTGAACTTGGGAACATCAAATTTATATTAGATACACATCATGTAACCCAATCATCCATATGGAATATTTTTCACCTCTTGATGTCATATATAGTCATTTTACATCCGTTGTTAGTCTTTAAATAAATTACTATTCGTGAATGATAAATATTAAAAGAAAAAAAATCATTTAAATTTAAAATTAGTTTAAATAATTTATAATCCAGAAATTAATGTCCTATTAAATATTTCACATAATCAATCAATAATGAGATAAATAATTATATATTTAAACATGATTTCTCAGATACAACTCTATGGTTCCAAATTTAATGGAATCCCCTGTTGGGTTAATAACCATTATGGTTTTTTAGGATTCAATGGATCATTAGGTAATTGTTCAGGACATAAATATCATGAACAACCAAATTTTTTCCATTTAATATTTATATTGTGATACAGGAGCCCCAACATGATATTTGAAATGATAAAATTGAAATTAATTAAAAATAGACCTCTAAAATGATTACCACATCATTGGATATATATTTAAAGAATATTTTGATCTGGTGATACCATTTACAGATTACCATCATAGCATAGTTATGACCAATAATAACTTCCCTCTTGTGGCTATCCACACATGGTCTTTGGATCTCTTAAGAACAACAACATAATGATAGGTGTTGGAATCGTGGATCAACCATCCTTTATTTATTATTTTTATTCATTCTAGTTCTATCCCACATAAAAGATTCTACATTATTAATCTAATTATGGAGATGACGAGAGGGGTAGGAATCTAAAGAGTACAACATTGTGAAAAATGAATCTCAATTATCTATTAACCCTACATAATAGACATAAATATCTATTTATAGAGACAGTGTTATAGATAAAATATTATTTGAATACAAAACTCCCATTAAATAATAGAATAATAATATTGATACCCTATTCCATACATTATTATTAATATTATTATCATAATTAATAATTTTCAATTTGTATAAGAAAAATAAATATTGTTTTAGAATTATATTGATTAATATTCATCACTGGACAGAGTCCTAGTCTTCTCATCAACCATGAAATTTAAAAAATAAATGAATAAATATTTAATTTAATATTTATTCATACATAATTTTTGAAAATACCATGGACTAAATATTTAATAAAATTTCAATTAATAAAATTATTTTTCTATTAAAAAATTGGAGAATAAATATCCAATAACAAATAAAATAATTATATATATTATTTAATAATGAATAGATAATTTTTTATTACATTATTAAAATTTTAAATCAATTAATATTAATAAAAATTATTCATTGTTCAAGATAATAACTTTTATTATTGTAAATAAATTCAAATAGATTCCAATTGATATCAATGGAATCACATAGTGTGTTACCCTCTATGATTCCTTTTCATTGGTATTCTATATGATTTTCTAATGCTTGAGATTGTTAGCCAGATTTCTAGAAATGCACTAAATATAATTATGTTAATGTATTAATGAAGATAAACACATATGATTTCTTATAATGCAATAAATGCAATTTGGAACAATATCTCATCGTGTAGTTTGAACACATGGGCCATTAACCAATGTACTTGATAAATAATTCATTAAATATATTAAATTAACTTTTTAATACAAAATATAAATTCAATTTAATTTTATTGATCCATTTCAATCAATTTTTAAGTTATCATGTTCCCAAATAAAATTGTTCTTATGTTTATTTATCCATAACATCTCATTCCAGATACATGAATCACACCCTTCTTCCCGTGAACATTTTTTCCAAGATTTTGTGAAGAACATATAAATAAAAAATGCATGAATGGAATAAATAATAATAAGACTATCTGTTGACCATTTCACAAGATAGATATATAGGAATATCTGTGGCCACATAATCATGCAGAATTCCTAGAGTCTGGTTTTTTCTCGTCTTCTCTTATCATAAAGATTACATATTGTGATTATCATGAGATGAAGACTCATATTCTTATGAGTACCAAAATATTAATTTTCAACATATTTTTTCCCAATCATATAATTATGTCCAACATAAAAAAAATTTAGAATACCATTATGGAACTCAAATTTCTCATCGTTGTGGGGAATTGGTCTTCCATTTTCAATGTAACATTAAATATTAGGCATTTTCAAATTAATTTTTTATAGATTTAAAATCAATATCTGATAATTTATTAATGTTAATATTAAATTAATTGGATATAAATTATCATAAAAGTAAGAAATATGTTTTTTTTGAATTAACTCAAACAATATTTTTTTCTTGATCATAACCTAAATAAGATATTAGTAATAAACAAATAGGGGAAGGGATTCATCACCCTTATTGGAAAATATCACTAATACTAACCAAGGTGAAACCATGGGTTGTTTTAAACCCCCTTGTATAATGTCATAAAATTATTATATTATCAATTATAGCAATTTTATTTCCATATGATAAGAAGGAATTTATACTGGAAGGGTACATAGAACCATGTAAATAGAGGAATAGCCCTCTCTCTCTGATGGAAAAGTAGAAATATGTAATAAAAAAGCATTGTGTAATTTAACCACTACTAGTCAAATATCATCACATGATGAATAATTCTCTAGTTATAAAATAAATTATTGATGTCATCATACCCAACTATAGAGTATGTGGTCCACATACACTTGACCTCAATTCCACTTATCCCTAAATGACAAGAAACTACCCATTAGTAGAAATAATGGATGCCCATTAAATATTATAGTAGATATGTGATATTTTAGTGACGAGTCAATCCATCATGATTTTGATATCTTGTGGTTCCATATATTGAAAGAAAAATTACAAATCAAGTTAGACTCATGAAAAAGTCAAATCATAAGAGGGGTATATGTGTTCTCGATGAGTCTTAATATTAAAAAATATCAATATACAATAGGAGAATAATTTTAAGGTAAAATATTTCTAAAAATATTGGTATATTTGAAGAAATTACAGTCAAATTTTTCAAATAATGTTTCCACTAAAGATGATGAAATCGAAATGTTGTCACTCACTGTCTTAGGACATGTATCATTTTCCATTGGAGACACACCCACAACATGATGTACATTATTTCTGAATGCCTTTGTTTGGAACCCCTAGATTCATAACGTATATAACCACACCTCACATCCTCTTTGTTCGGTCGAACCTACATGACTATGTGTAGTGGTAAAAATATTTAAGACCCTATAAATATTTCGTGACAAAAAATAAGGATAAATATCTTTTGATTCTCTATCCAAAGAATTCTTTCTTTTCTAAACATTTCAATATTTAAATCATGTTATTCATAAATATATAGATATTATAAAAGATAAATAAAATCTATTATTCCAATATCTAGTATATTATATTCCACTAAGATAATAATCCCGCATCCGCTTCCATTTAAGGAGACCACTCAATCTACAAAAGAGATTATGTTGAAATCTAATTAACACTTATTTACTAGTAATTTCTTGTTCCTACATCAAATCTATATCCAATAAAAATTCATATGTGGTGATATTTAACAAGAAAAATAGTGATTCAATATGTCCACAAATATCTATCTTAATCCTCAGAGCGTTTTGTTTTTCATTCAACACAACCTTAAGTGATAAATGAATAATCAAGGAAATATTATTAGCATACTGAGACATAGTCTTATCTTCATACAAAAGATTATGTATCTCTATTGATTTTGCTAAAATAGTTGATCCCAGATAAAATATTTGTGTATATATTAATCCCAAAATATTAATTAAGTTCTTATTGATTTTGACGCTCAAGAAAAACCATCAAATTTTTTAATAATGAATTACATTAAGTGAATTTACATATTATATTTACAGGTGTAGTTATTTTTATCCAATTATAGAATCCCATTGGATAAATTTTTGTTAAATTGTTTCTTTTACTAGGAATTATGATTGTTTTAATATACTATAGAATCCCATTTATGTACTGTACATGGTAAAATAATGTTAGTTCTGGTAACCTAACATTCAATATGGATCACTACCTTTAAACCCTATGTTACATGTAAAAGTAAGGATCAATAACTCATATTTGTATAAGAACCATATGTCTTCCTATTTATAATATTTTTTGTTGACCAAAAATTTAAATTATTCCAATCATCGTTATCCATACATTTAATTATTATCCCTATGTAGTGAAACCATATATCTGACCCAGTCATCTATGGAATTTTAATTAAGTATTATTTATTAAATTTCATAAATGTATTATTAGACTATTTTTATCTGTCGAATTTTATCTAATATCGATTAAATGTCCCTTATTTAGTAGATTAAATCATTCCTATTTCCAATGGAACTTGTAATTTTATATTGTTGTTTTTAAAATATAATTATCCCAATTTATTGGTTGTATTTTATTAATCATTTTGACAATATGAATAATGATTCTTATTAAATAACAAGAGTTAATTCTTCTACTAACATACAAAATCTGTAGTTATATGGATAGGTAAATATTGGAGACATAAATGTTTTTATTGAAACTTGTACAATTGTTGTTGGGTGGCCACAACTGTATCCAATATTAGTTTAATCTAATGTTACTTGAATCTATTGTTAGAGATAAAATATTGATAAATATGAATTTATAATATGATAATATTAATGTATAATACACTTTAATGAATAAATAATAAATAATTACATCGATGTATATTTTTTCTACTACATTTTCATGAATACCATTAACATCTGTCATTTTCTATATTAATTGTGAGGTGAACTGGTATTCAACTTCTACATATATTTTTATTCATGTGTTAACTATTCATAGTTAGTTATAGTGGGGTGAAAAAGACTCATAATAATATATGGATTTTTTATTCCCAGTAACATAACCAGAAGGACTTATAAATTCATTGATATAAGGTGTCTAATGACTTTAATTAGTTGTATTGGTCCCCCAAAAGTAGCAATATTTTTAGAATCACAAAGATAATGGAGTGAAAAATATTTGAGTGTACTGGAGTATTTTTATAACGTTAATCACTATAAAAAACTAATTTTTAATTTCTTTTTATTAGTTTCCATTGCATTACTCATATTTATGAGATAATGAATGAATCATATTAATTATATAGAGATGTTTTGAATATATCATGTTTTGTAAAATATAAAATGTAACACCTCAACCCTAGTTACCCAGATTGTCTGCATTATAACATAACATTGGCATGATCACAAAAGATCAAATCTTGAAAGACTGATTAGTTTTGTGGCATTGTAAGTACTAGATACCATCATATGTTTTACATTATGTTCTAAAATAAAAAACTACAACTATTTTGTCTCCATAGACCACACTAATATTCTATAGACTATCCCTTCATGTCTGTCATAATATAGTTCTTTGCGTATTTGGAAAAATAAAAAAAAATGGGGTGAGCTCCGATGCTCGGTAAGGATAACAATATATCAGAAACATTAATAAATAGGCACCAAAATTTAAAACAATGTACAAAACCAAATCGAAATACTTTCAAATGTAGACTTAATAATAATATGTAAAATATAAATCAAAATAATTCCATTTACTTATTCACATGGATAGTCTTCTAGTAGAATAATAACATGAAATATCAATAACCAATTTCATAATGATAGAATGCATAATACCAAACTTCATAACCTCAATGTCAATGAATTTTTCTAATAAAAAAATATGATTTTGTAATGACCTTGTTATAAGACACTACATTTTCTCATGAGACATACCGATGCATTGAGGAGCTATAACAGGCTCCACCAATCACTTAACATGTCCAATGCATTCCTCATATGAAAAGGTATAAACATAACATAAACATTCATATTAAAACTAAAATACGAAATGTAAATACATTATCCATAAACAATGAATGGTATAAAAAAACACAACCACATTCAAACATATCATAAAACCTTTAATAAAATATGGAAGATTTTTATCATAATAAATCAACTTCAAGGAAGCTGAAAATCCATAAAAGGATGTTGACATAGATGAAATGAAATATGTTTGAAAGAAATACCTATTTCTATTTGGAAACCATTTAAAAGAAATCATTTATTTTGTAAATATTCTTATAAGCTTGTAAGGGATTCTTCGAAGCTGTTGTAATGGTGGAAAATAGCCACAGCTTCTATATATGTTAAAAAGACATTCTTACATTAATTTTGTCTAAAAGGTCACAAAGTACCTTGTTTGGAAAATGATAGAAAGAAAACTTTCAAAATGTTTTATAACAAATCAACCAAGGTTATAAAATACATTAAAATATAGTTTAGTAAGTAGTAAAAATGTTTTGAAATACCTTTTTTAAGAAACATGGATGTGGATGATAATGAGGTCCTAGAACATAATTACGTATAAACAACCTCGGATTATGAAGAGATTGTAGAAATAACATTTACATTATAATTTTCGATGGTCGATGGAAGGTTAACCACCTCTATAATTCTGAAATTATTGTTATTAAGTTATACGATAACCATATACATTAATATAATATCATATATGATCTTCTAATATTGCTTTGATAATGATATTTTAGTAGTATGTCAATTTCAAGTGTTAACTGATTCGTTTTCCTTTATATTATTTGTTATGTAAGTAATGTTTGTTATGGATAGGATGTATATAATTCATATTAAGAATGATATTAAGTTATTGAACATTATTTTAAATTATCAAATTAAAATTAGTCCTGAAAGGATACAATGGGGAATGAGTCTTACCTCATTCGTGGAGACGGTAATCCATACGTATGCACGAGCGACAATATCATTCTTTTGATTTTAAAATCATAAGTAAATGGTCGGAAAATAATATATACCGAATAATTAACATGTTATATCTATTATTTACATCAATTATACAACATTATTATATCCATCAAAATAATAATGTATTGAATAACAACTACACTACGATATGGAGATGGTAAGTCGTACATACGCACGTATGGTGACATGTTATTCATAGGATGGATAACATAATGTATATGATTTTAAGATTTTTATAATAATATCACAGTATATATATGATACTGGAGTTATTATTTTCGAATGGAAATAACAAGGAAAGGATAAGTGGAAGAAAAAAATAACATGAAAGAGGTGATGAAATATTTATCTCTTCTTCGGGTTATTCCTTTTGATTTGATAAAAAGTTCTATTATGCGGTTTTCTGAAAAAACTTAAAGAATCTATTATGAAGGTAGGACAATTTGAGGGATATTTTGGCAGGGGATGGCTATGTAAAATGTATTTGGAGGTGTGAAATTAAGAGAAGGGGAAGTGCCCATTTATAAGAGAGGAGAGGGTCACCTTAGGAAAAGCATGAAATATTATTTTATTATAAAAACATTTTTGAATAATAATGGAACCAAAATGAATAATTTAAATTCTACGGTGGATATGGGTCGAAATAACCTCTACAAATATGTTTTAGATAGGTTTGGGTCACTAAAATTAACCTTATCATTATGATTTAACTCTTTGGTAAATATTTTGAAATTTACCATCTCTCTTTGTATTTTTATATCATATGCTTAATAAACATACTATAAACTTCCAAGAGAACCTCAATTGGTTGATTAATGAAATATATAATTTTATTTAATACTTTTCTCCGAACCTCATATTTTTAGGATTAAAATATCAATTAATAATATAATATTTGTTTTAAAAACTCTTACATGCCATTTTTTGACACTATTTGGTATTCTGTTTTAGTTAAATTTATAACAGAATTATTACCTAGACCAAAATTCATTTACTGAACCCCCATATGTCATTTTAACCACTAATGTTATTTTAATTCATTTAATGTCTCAAATTTTATTTATTTGGATATATATAATATAAATTATTTTAATCGTTCATTAATAAGTTATTTGTTGTATCATCATTGTTTCATAAATAAATTTAACTATTTAATGTCTAAAAACTATAAATAAAAAAAAAATATGTAGGAAATTTTGTTACCTTTCTAAAAAATATTTATAGTCAAAATTACCTTATGTATAACCCTATATTAAAAATTACTTTGTTATTAAAAATTAAATTTAACACTTTTTAACTCTTCATCGAATATAATCATAATAAATGTAATAATCTAATCCATGTGGACCTAATGGATAATATTTTATTCCTATGGTTTTTTGGTCAAATAACACGTATCAAATAGTATTATGACATGTTTTAGGGTAATTATGATATCATATTTACCCTTAATTAACCCATTTACCTTTAAAAGTGGTAAATAAAAGAAAAAAGTTATTATTCACCAAAAAAATTCATCGTATTAAACCACATTTTACTTAATGGTATTATCCATTTCTCTCGGATTTTTGAAATCCAACTGACAAAATTAGTAAAATTTAGTATTATACAAATTTCAAAATGCTCCTAGGAGGTGGGTAAAAGATGGTAAAAGGTTTGATACTATTTTATATATCTCAAATTTTTATAAAATGACTCCAATGAATTATGTTAAACATATATAGGTATTATGTATCCATTTTTACCTATATTAAATATAAATAAAATAACTAGTTATTTAATAAAATGTCAGTTTTAACCAATAACACAGTGTTTTTTCAATATTCCTCAGTTATTGAATGTGTTCAGAAAAATATCAAGAAATCACCCAACGATAATTTCGATATTCCGAATCTAAAAATGAAGTCCATTTTTAAAGATAAGATTTTTCAAATTTCAAAAAAGTAGGTCTTAATATTCATAACGGCTAGTTTGATTGGTTGTGGTGTGTTTGAACTCAAAGATGTGTACAACACGAGCTATTGTATTATTCAAAGGAAAATGTACTGTGGAAGTTTGGGGTGTTACATTTTCCCTTCATTCAAATAAATTATTCCTCAAAATTTCTATAATATTACTGCATAAAAAAATTTGGGTGTTTATTCATTATAAGTTCTTTGGGTTCCCACGTTTCCTCTTACATCTTACGGTTTCTCTATAGAACATTTACCAGACGAGTCTTTTAGTTTCTCAAAACTTTTTCTCCTATGTCCAGAATCTTGATAGGATCATTGCAATATGATAGATTTGGTTCTAGTTCAAATTCCTCATTGGTGAGTATATGCATTGGGACAGGAATGTATTTTCTCAACAATGATTCGTTGAATAGATCATGAACATTAGAGATACATAGCGATATTTTGAAACGGTATTCTACATCCCTAATTTGTTCTAGAATTTCGAAAGTTTTTAATGTACGAGGGACTTAGTAAACCCTTCTTACTGAAATGTATAACTCTATTCCATGAAGATACCATTAGAAAATCATGATCTCCTACCTAAAATTCAAAATCCTTAATTTGGATTCAACATAGATCTTTTTCCTACATCAAGCCCTTTTAGTGTGGCTTTAGATAAACTTCACCTCATCCATTGTTTCCTCAATATGTTTTAGGCCTATAAGTTTTCTTTCACCAACATCAACCCAAAATGTTGGTGTTCGATATCTCATTCCATTTAACACCTAAAATGGTTCCATCTGAATACTTGAATGGAAGCTATTGTTATATGAAAATTCTACCAGAGGAAAATATTGATCTCACATACCTTTTATGTCAACCGAGATAGATCACAACATGTCTTATATGGTTTTAATAGTCAATTCTGATTGTCTATCAGTTTGAGGGTGGTAGGTAGTGCTCAAACGAAGTTCAATATCTAAATCCTTATGAAAATATTTCTAGAATCTTGATGTAAAATGGTGATCATAATCTCAAAAAACAGATAGGGGTACTCCATGAATTTTTACAACTTCATTAATTGTTAAACGTTCGAGTGGTAAAATTTCTGTTATAGAATGAAAATGTGTTGTCTTGGTAAGATGATCAACAATGACCCATATTACATCGTTCCTTCAAGGTGTATTTGGTAGTCCCATGTAAATAATCCATCGTAATATCATCCCATTTCCCCTCAGGTATAGGAATTGGTTTCATGAATCCTCTAAGATGTTGTCTTCTGGATTTCACTTATTGAAAAACCATACATCTCGACAAAAAATCAACAATCTATCTCTTCATTTTGTCCCACCAAAAATGTTCCTTCAAATCCCAATTTGTCTTACTACTACAAGAGTGTATAGTGAAATTAGAGCTATGAGCATCATCCAAAAATTCCCTTTTTAGATTTGGTATGTCGGGAACACAAGGTCTTTTCCAAAATTTCAAAATTCAATCTTCAAATACGAAGTCACTCAATCTCCCATCATTCACAGCTTCAATCTTCTTTTAAAACTCTTCATCATTGGTCTGAGAACTATTTATCATTTCTTCTAAAGATGGTTTGGCAACCATTAGAAAATGTTTTTATGTTTTGCATTCCATGGTTATCCGCATGAATTAAATTACTAGATCCTTGTATATATGATCCTTTTCAACACTCATGTTTTTCAGAACTCCATGATCTTTTCTGGTCAAAGCATCTACAACATTATTTTCCTTCCTCGTGTGGTAGTGTATGGTGAAATCAAAATCTTCTAGTAGTTCAGGCCATCGACATTGCCTCATGTTGAGTTCTTTTTGTGAGAAAAAATACTTCAAACTATTGTGATCAATATAGTTCTCTCATTTTTCACCATAAAGATATCTCCACGATATCTTCAGCTTAAATATTACAGATGCTAACTCAAGATCATGAGTTAGATAGTTTTTATCATGAATTTTTAGTTTTTGTGATGTATAAGAAATAACCCTATCATTCTGTATAAGGAAACAACCCTGTCCTTTGTTTTAAGCATCTATATAACTAACAAACCCATCATTCCATGATGGTAGATTCAAGATAAGAGCATTAACTAATCATCTATTCAATTCTTAAAAACAATATTCACACTATTTTTTACAAACAAATTTATCCCTCTTATATGTGACCTTGGTTAATGGGATAGCCCATCTAGAAAAATTCTAGATGAAGCCCTGATAAAATCCAGATAAACCAATAAAACTATGTACCTTAGTTATTCTTGTCAGTGTTGGCCATTCCTAGATTTCCATGGTGTTTGAAGGATCAACCGAGATTCTATCTTTATAGACAATATGGCCAAAGAAAATAAAAATCTTTAACCCAGAATTCACACGTGCTAAACATACCATATAATTCATTTCTAATAAGAGTCTTTAGAATAATGCACAAGTGATTTTCATGATCTTCATTGCTTTTTGAGTATACCAAGATATCATTAACAAATATCACGACAAATTCAACAAGATATTACTTGAAAACATTATTCTATAGATCCATAAAAACAGAGGGTGAATTAGTAAACCCAAAAGGAATTACTGTAAACTCGTAATGCATGTACCAAGTACGAGATGCCATCTTCAGAATGTCTTCCTTCTTTACACAAAACTGATGATATCCAGATCGAAGGTAAACATTTTAAATATATTGATCTCAATGATGATGGTTGAATAAATCATAAATGCGAGGTAGGGGATACTTGTTCTATATAGTTATAACATTGATCTCCCTGTAGTCAATGCACAACCTCATAGATCCAACTTTTTTAAAATTTAATTTTCAAACCATTAGAATCATTATTTGATACATATATTTTATAATTTTAAATTAGAGTGATCATATTAAGTAAAAGTTTCAATCATATCCTTATTTAGTAATATTAATGACTAATTATATAAATTAATTACCAAGGTAAAAGTAAATTCGGTCTAAAGATATAAAGTTAAAAAACATACATTTTTTTCAAAAAAAAGTTTATTGGGTTGAATGTTTCACCCAAAAATAATCATCCCCACCCCTTTTTAATTTTTCATACGTTAAACTTTTAATTGTAAAATACATTATTGGAAATATAGGGTTACTCACAATAATAAAATTCTTCTCACTTCAAAAAGTGTAACATATCGCTATATAATGGCTCAAATTACAACTTCATTTCCTCTTGAAAATATGAAATATTTTTATTCATAAATCCCTATCAAATTTTATAAATCATTTGGTTACTATTAGTTAGTATAATCCCTTCATTTCCTTAGAGACATACAATGAAAATTCGAGTCCCAGGTGTGATTATTACCAACTACCTAGATTTTCACCGTAGATGACTCCATTATAATTTATTGTTTCTGCATATATATATTCATATTATTATCATTTATATATGTTATGTTTTCATATATTATGGGTATTATCATTTTTCATTCATATAATCCATCCATTAAAAAGAATCATTTTGTTTGTAATGTCTTGATTTCTACCTCCATGATATTTTGTGGTTAATTACAATTCATCACTTTACAAGGTTGGATATATGGATGGGATGAAAAGATAAATAAATTTTATACAGTATCATTAATTTAATGGTTTAAATAATTGGATAACCTAATAATGTTATGATTACTCAATGATCATTGTAAATATATTATTTTACAAAAAAGTGTACAAATAGGATAATCTATAAATCAAATTGTTTATCACATTCATATATATTGAATAGTCATATAATTCGTTAAAATTATGATATAATAATAATAATAATAAACTCTAAATAATATCTTTTTTATTTTATCATATGGATATTACAACAAAACCACTTCATAATCATTTATAAAATGATGATACAGTAATGTTTGGTCATGTTTAAGAACATAATTGAAGAATATAATTAATTTATATCATGGAATATTATTAAAATATATTCACTATTATAGAATTATATAAATATATAAATATTAATTTCATTTGTTTTAGATATGATATATCAAAATAAAATTCATAAATCAAAAAATCTATCACCATTCACCAAAATTAAAAATGACATTCATATTATCAATTTTATATTCTAGGATATAGACTATAATAATCAGAAAATGAACTTCAACAATGATAAATTATTATAATTCATCAATAATAGAAAATGGTATAACCTATTAATGATGAAAATTAAACAAATAATTAATACATAGATCGTTATTATGAAATTAGTGAAAACAATAGAATATATAAACACAAATTTTTAAAATTCAGAGGAGTTCATATTGATAATAAGCCAATATGTAGAGTATTAATGAAAATGTATATTAGTAAATAACAAATTTTGTTCTTATAAAATATATGTTTATGACACACAATGTTAATATATAATTGTGACTGTTAGTATAAGAGAAATGATTTGTCATCTTGAAGTCATAAATTAGAGACTTGTATTGTATTATAGACCAAATATCCATTATGTGGGTTATATAGTTCATATAACAAAATATATAACAAAGAATTTCATTATTAATTGTATATAAGATCATTTTTATATCATCCATTTCCATAGTTTATGGTTTAATTGCTACCCATTCCATAAAGGTAGTTCTTCCATCTAAATTTTAATCATTCGGGGCTCAAGTTATATTCAAAACCTATTTCCTTATGTGTGGTTAATATACTTCCATTGGAGTGTTATTTCATATTATTCATGAAATGTATTGGATTTAAGTGTTTATATTGTTATCACTCCCTTGTATTCTTTTGATTCAAGAAATACTAACAAATTTCTAAAACTAAATATTATTTATTTTTAAATACAATCAATTTATATAATAAAGTAAAATTATGTGTTGTTTTCTAGAAAAAATATAATTCTTGATACTAGATTTGTAGATGATGTTGTTTAACAGATTCACCTTGAAGTGATCACCTCATAACATGTTTATGGAACAGTGACTCAATAATTATTCTATTACATGAAGAATGAGACTAGGACCACACTCCAGAAAGACACACCAAAAGGGTCTATATTGGAATATTCATAATCTCATTATAAATTAGGATGCAGTATCATTCCAAGAATTTCCTTAATATCCTAAAATTACAAACTATTAAATACAATTACTATATTCCATTGTTAGCTCCAAAAATATTTGGTACCCTCCTCACTTTATGTTTTTTGATAATGGTACATCTTTTTTACTTTTAAGATACAAAATGGATTCTTTGTTGATGAAGATAATTTTTCATAGAAATGAATATTACTCATTTGAAGGTGGCCAGTTTTTATTCAAATATTTTTCATTATAATGATTTCCAACCATTATTCGGTAAGTAGTTCCTAATGGAATGGAATTATTTATCTTATGTTGAATTAAATTCATATTCAAAGGTGATTGTTGGTGTCCAATATTATATATCACCTCAATGCATCGATAGGTATGCTGAGACCAACTAGGTTAATTTTTGGTGTATAGATCTCCTTATCAAAGGAGATTTTTAGGGAATAATACTATAATACAATGATTTGTAATTTTTATATTATGAATTCCATTAAATTTGAGATCAATGATTATTGGTATCTAGTTTTCATATATCTATATATATATATATATAACATTCCATTATATTCAATTGATTTAGTATTTAAGTTAATTTATTCCTATTATATCAGTTATTGCATGATTATGTTATGAAAACTTCTACTTTATGATAATCTTCTTTGAGAATCTAAGATCATCCTTATTTTTCCCGTTTCCTAAGAAACCTCATGGAAGTATAATTACAATTTTTATGGTTATTTTGAGTTGTTTAATCAACTTCCTTCTATAAATTCTTAATATTTATTATGATTTTTAATGTATTGATTATATTTATCAAGTATAACACGAAATCTAAACTTTTCAATCCATTAGAAAATCTATTATATTTTACCACTAATTTAATTTAACTACAAGATCTATGTTTATAGATTCTAGGATGTTATTGATGTTATAAAATGACATTTTACTTCAACATTGGTGATTATATTAAAAACAACAATGTTTCATTACATATCTAAAAGAAAAAACAATCCATATTTTATGTGAAAATGATATAAAAAACTAGAAACTTTTTTGTACAATTATATGTCATGATTTAATTATATTTATTCTATTTTATAAATGATTAATATAATAGGAAGAATTAAAAAATTATGAACACTTGTAGTTAATGTAAGGATATTATACTAAAAAATTAATAAATATGTAGTTTAATCTAATCATTTCATAGACATAGTAGGGTAGTTCATCCAAGATATGGAAAATATTTTTTCCCATATAGAATGAAATTCTGATCCATAACCTGGAGAAACTATGTTTGGATCATTTAATTTGATAATAACCTTCATCATTCAATCATACAATTAATCCGTTGGTAGAAAAATAACTAATCGAGGCTCGTGAAAAGATAATTCATATGTTGAGATATAGTGAAATAGGAAAATTCATTATTGATGTCTATAATATTACAGTTTATACAAATCAATAGTGGTTTTCAATTTTAAGTACTAAAGTGTAATATTTGATCAATGTTATGGAATATGTTTATTTTAAAGAAGTATTCAAGTTAAAATGCGTTACTCATATACAAATAAAAAAATCAATAATAAATTCCTAATTATTAGAAAACTTGAAGAGTTAAATGTTTCTAATAAGAGGATATCAATACTAGGTTATCTAGTAATGTTGTAGAAAATATATTTAGATCAAAAATTAAATTTTGTCACATAATTTATTGTTTAAAACTTATCTTTCAATGGGAATTGGACTGTATGAAACTTTCCTCATTTGGGGGTATAGACTCAATAACCCTTAAAAAGTAAAAACAATTATCTATGATTTATTTATTAATGTGAATCAAAATGTGTAAAAGGATTTCTAGGAATCATGGTATGAGTAGTATGAAAATGTGGACAATGGAAGGTTGGGATTTCCAACATGTGACAATTCCAGAAAAAACACCATGGGGCTTGTAGGAAGAGAACTAGTGTCTTTTTACATGTTTGAAGAAAGATTTTTTAATTCTCACAAATATAAACGAAATTTAGAATCTAATGATGTGTAACAATTTCAATTAATTATTTAGGGACATTATTATATTAAATTCCCCAAAATTAAATTTAATTTACCTAAGAAAAGACCAATAGAGAAAGGATCATTTTATGTGATTACCACAACTAATGTAGAATTTCCCGATGATGTTGTGGTTGATACCATGATCATTTACAGAAATTTAGATAAAATATTTTCTTATAATGGATCTTCTCACTCATTCGGGTTTTACAAAAACATAATATACATCCCTTGTGATCTAGTTAGAGAGCTATCTATTTAGAAAACACGTTGGAATCCTATAAAAACGAATTTTTTCAAGTATATCCAATTATGATACATGGGAGTACACTATTTTAATAATTGGTTATTATAAATATGATTTATATTAATATTATCTATTATATTAATTGTATTTAAATTTATAATTAAAAAATTTATTTTATAGATAACGAGATAATGATTTAAGAATGTGATGATGTATATCTTGTCTTATAATGGGAAACCAAATCATGTATAGATCATCCCTTAATAGATATATGAAATGCATTTATGGGTAATGAATAAAATTAATTGTGATCTATGGATGAGTCAGGTATCTTATGAATATAGGATGGACACATGGTATGAGACTCCATTGAATTTTTTTTAAAAAAATTCCTATTCCTCCAGTAATGTGTGATGTTTAGTTATCCATTGAACAAAATCTTGATGCATTACAGATATACGAATATCCATATAGAATGGAACTAATCAAGTTGGTGGATTTTTTGAAATTGATACATGAGTTTACTGATAATGTAATTATACACTAAACATTGTCCTCTTGGGGATGCCCAATTTTATTCCTAAAAAATATAGCAACTATCATAGATTTTGAATCAGTTAGAAGGATATTATTTACATTAATATATTGAATAATTGTCCTTTACGACACATTAATGAATCTTTTGATCATATTAAATGAGGAAAAATTAAAATGTGTACATTTACTATTGTTTTCATCCATTAATGGGGAAGAAGGATGAAATATTGAAGATGAAAATTTGAATAGGGTATAGCCATTATGAATATATGGAAATTCTTTTTGGATTTTTTAATATACCATCTATATTTTTGTATATAATGATTATATTATTCATAGAGTCTCATGATATCAATATAGGGGTATTAATTGACAATATCTGGATATACTATAAGAGCCATGATAACCATGAGAGTTGTCTACAAATAATTATTTTTTTCATTAAAAAAACATTATTATATGGGATGTATAATATATGTGATTTTTTTCTCAATGAAATTTATTTTATGGGAAATATTTTTTCCAAGGATTGGATATTTTTTTACATTTTGAAATCAATGGTCATATAATAGCCATTATGAATGAGAAAAATAGAGATCCTATGTTCATTGGGCTATTTAGGTTATAATCAGAATATTGTTTATGATTTGGAATGGTTATCCAAAATATTAACCAATGTAATATTTGAAATAGATAAATTCAAATGGAATAATGGATTTTAAAAATTCTATGAAAAGACTGATATTATAATGATTAATTTTACATTATTAACTCTACAATATGGAATGGAAGGATATATATATTATTAGTAATACAATGAGCACGGTAATTTTTAATTTCCATATGTGGAATGATTGGGTACATTCCTATATTTTAAGGCCATTGGGAAATAATAAATTGAAACTATCAAACTAATGATTTTAACATGGAAACCATAATATTTTTATTGAAAATATATTAATTTCTACACAGAAATATATATTGTTTAGAAATATATATACAAATAGTAATATTTTGAATTATATATTCTTTTAGATGATCTAAATAGGGGGAAAAGAAGATGGTAGAAACTAATAAATGACTATGACTAATCAACATATTACCATCACATGACCAAAATGGGATGAAGTATTAAGTAATAGGGGTTGTGGATTTCTAAACATGATGATGTTAAATAAGGATATTGTAGACAGATATATATTAAAGATGGTTATGGTAATTTAAATCCATTGGAATCATTACTAATTTTTAATGATATTTATAAGCCATTGATACTATAAATTATAGAAAATTACTCAAAGGAAGAAAAGAACATGTAATATAATATTAAATTATGAAATACTTTGTAGTAGATATAGTTTATTTATATAGATGGAGATTTGATATTTGGGAAGAGGGAATATATCACTTATATAATATAGTTGAATAGGGGAAAACTAGATGAAGCATGGGGCTAAAATTTCCTTATACACCCTAGATGGAAAAACTTTTGTAGGGGCTAATGAAACCATTAAATTGATAGATTGTATGATGTGGTAAATATTCGACAATGTGTTTAGATTATCCACATTATAGAAGGTTGTGGATATTAGAAAACAGAAAAAGGGATCTGTCCAATATTTTTCTATACAAATAAATAAGACAGAATTTTCACAATGGAATTTAACAGTAGACTCACAATGAATCCAAGAATATTAATACATTATAGAAAACCATTCATCATCTTACGAAGCCTATCCATTTCCTATTGATATGACATGATGCACCCCATGATCCCCATGCCTCAATCTATACATTTTAAGTCATAAGGATTCATCAAGCACCAATATTGGTTATATATTATAGTGAACATTAATACAAATCATTTTATTTTAATATTATTTAAAATAAAGTCAAGATTGAGACAAATTTAAATAAAACCCATCAATCAAATACCGATTGGTAGTTTAATTGGATTTTATATACATTGGAAAACATGGGATGACTATGATATCTTGACATCAAAGGTATGTGGGATCAATTTCCTTCTTTGGTGGATGTTTTATAAAATAAATTATTCTATTCAACCATAAAAATATATTCAAACAAATAATTGTGTGGGAATATTTGTTATAATCAAGACCGTTGGGATGAATTCATGAAATTAAGTTTATTTGGTATCGGTATTCTAGATGTGACAAATGTAAATGTATGCACTATTTAGGATCAAATGAAAGTTTCATAGAAAATAAAATATATCTCCATAAATAATCATGAAAAAATAGTGATTTCAAGTTTGGTATTACTCGATCATAAAGGTTTCCCATCGTGTGCGAGTTATAAGATTTGGAAAAAATGTAATGTTAATCCCTAGATACATTTTGACTAATAAAACAGTAGAATGAATTGTATTTTTATTTTTTCTATTAGATATACCACGGAACATTTACGAGTAGATGATCTCTTCTATGATTCATTACTGAGGAAAGATATTCTAAATCCAACACATGCTCTCACATTTGAGGGAATAGATTTTGAAACCAATTTGTTTTATAATTAGGATCTTATCAAGATTATTATCACCATAACATTATGTATTACAATGTAGAAAAACTAAATTGGGGAATACTATTCTTTTTTCTCAATTTCAAAATGGAAGTCATTTAGTATAATTTTTTGTTTTCCTAATATGTTTAAATCGAATAATTTTATCATTGTATATAAATAAAATAAAATAACAAAATATTTTTATATAATAAAAGTTTTATGTAAAACAAATATTAATTTTAAAACAATTTTTTAACATATTGATCCAATGAACCATATTTTTATAACTAATTAAATTGTACCATTATTATTAAAACTGTTTTTAAAAGTTTTGTTATATCAAATATTTTCAATAGGGATTATGTTTAATATCACCTTGAAATACTCATAAATATTATTTTTGTTATATTAAATCAATTCATTTCATCAAAATAATTATACATTACAATTTTATTTTTTATATAATGTTAAATCATATAATTTTAATTCTAAAAAAACTATTTTTACCCAATTAGATGTATTTATTGGAAAATTAACTCTTCACACCATTATAAATTTTATTTGGAAAATATTATTTTTTTAATTTAACATTATAATTATTATATTACGCAAAAATAAAAATCTTGAAAATTTTATATAAATTTTATACTTAATTTATAACATTATAACCATGATAATGTAAATTATAAAAACAATTAAGATGTAAAAAAATAACATTATAAAAAAAATGTAATCTAAAAATAATTTCGATGATTTTTTCGTCAAATCCCAATCATTTTCCTCTGATTTGTTTTCATTTTTATTCCTTTGAACATTGAATATTATCTGTAAATTTTTGAAAAATAAAGTGTTACTCAGAAAACTAACCTTTTTCTCTCTTATAAATGAGTAAAATATCCACCACTTAATTTATTTCGTAACATAATATGTTTCTCTTGAAACTCCTCCTGCTATTACATCGTATAAATGAATCTCATTTTTAGAATCTTTAGGTATACATAATTTAGTAGAAGGCCTTCACTTCCAAGTATACTTCCACAAAAAAACCAATTTCACCATCACGTGTTTTAATTACCACTTAAATTTTATCCTTAATTAGCATCAATAAATGATTATATATATAAACTATTATAATGATATTTGAATAATTTATATACTTAAATGTTGTTTTATTTATGGTATTATCATTATTTATTTATTTAACCTATCCATTTTATGAAAACAAAACTACCATATTTGCGTTGTGCAGACTATATTCTCTTTAAAGAAACATTTCCCTTTTCCTTCACCTTATAATATAGATAAATGTATAGGGATATTATTGGATAAATATACTATCTAGTATTTCATTACATTTTTTGTATAAAATTTTGGGTAACCTATTAATGATATTATCATTAAATGATCATCGTTGATTTAATCATTTATAACATAAATATAAATAGGATATAATTTTATTCACATTGTATAACATAATCATATAAATTATTTATTCTTATAATTCCTTACAAATATGATATATAAGATTAAATAAAACTAAATAATCTCACTATTTATATATCATAATTATGTTAGAAAAAAGAAACTTCATAATCATTCAATAAATCACAAAATATTATTGTCTGGGTTGATTTAACCACCCACATGAAAGGTACTATAAATATTAGTCATTGATGATTATGAAATAATATTTATTGGGATAATATTATATTAATTTGTAAATCATGTTTTTTTCATTTTGGAGATTAAATATCAATATCTAATTCATCAATTAGTAAAACAACCAACATTCATCCCGAATACGCAAAACATGATTTTTAATAATTTCATCAACAAAGAGAGAGACTAATAAACACATGGATGTAAATTGAAAATTAACAAATTTTTTTATGGAAACATTAAAAGAAAATGCATTGACCTACTAATGATTAACTATGAAAGAATAATTATTATATATATCAAAATTACGATCCAATTACAGACAGTCAAAAACTATAAACAAGTGTTGTGAAAAATTGGAATAATTAATATTTATAATGAATATTTATGAGGATTATAAATGATAATAGATATAAATATTGGTTTGAATTAATTTTTTATCATATCTATTTATATGACATAGGAGTTCAATATATATTCATAAATGATAGGATAATATGAAACACTTTTTCATCTCTAATTCATCTCTTAGAGAGTAGTTTTGTTTTATGCGCATAATTTTCTTTTTAGAGTGTATATAATAAATATTTCAGATTTATTATCATGATATTTTTTTATATTATGATACGGTTATTATTAATTATTATATTTTTGGTGGTTTTCATGGAATTTATACCCATGTCTTAAGTGTGGGTTTTCATCTAAATTTTGATTCATTGAGACATATAATATATTGAACATTTATTTCATTGTATGTGGTGCATAAATATCCAATGAATAATTTTAACTTATGATTCAGGAAACATATGAATTTATATGGTTATATTTTTATCCATACCTCATATTCATTTTCTTAACAACATCTCAAATTAGTAATAAAACATAATATTTTCCATGTTTGAAATCCATTATAAGTTTTGGTAATATATATGTACGTGTAGTTTCATAGAAATAATCCATATCTAGATAATGTTTTGATGATATTATTGTGGCATTGATTCTCTTAGGTGAAGTCATTCAAAAAACGTTTTATTGATTATTGATCCAATCATCACTCTAATGCACAATGAATGTTCCTAACACTACACAACTGGAAATAGATTTTTAGGGGATACACTTAGAATTGTTCACATGTTTTTTATAAACCATGGTAAATGATTTTTCTTCCTTTTCCCTTAGTTTCATTCTAATTCAATCAATTGAATTTAATTTCATATTCGGTGGATAACAAAAATTAATGTATATAAAATATTCATAATGTAAAATTGACAATTGTAATTAATGTATCATTTATTATAAACCACTATTTTAATGTTTATTATGGGATTTTATTTTCAAAATCCACATTATTTTGTTGAATTTGCAATAATTTGATTTCTAAATTTCTAATTATACATATTCTTATGTTCTATTCAGTATGATGTTACTCTAGAAATCATATGAGATGTGTTAAAGGCTATTAAAGTGATTTCATTAGAATTAATCTAGTCATGTGCATGGCCTATAATTATATATCCCCAAAAATAATAAACATGTATCTCTGGACAAAACATGAGAGGGTTTAGTGTATAATTATTCCCATAATAGTATAGTGTAATTTAATATTCGCATTACATAATTCTTTTTTTTCCGACATTTTCAATCCATCAGTATGATATCTATAATTAGTGTTAACCATTTTTTCATTATTATTCCACAATATAGCATGCCCCAGTTTCAATTTGTTAGGGATTAATATTTTCCACTAATTCCTACCATATAACATATTTCATTTTATATTGTGAAGTATATTATTGTATGTTACTCCTTCCTCAAATTTTGAGCACAACCTGATTTTTTTCATTCCACATGATATATATAAGTGGAATATATGTAATATATTTATTTATGATTGAAGTTATAATCATGTTATATCTATTTTTTCTAGTTTTTTCTTATGTTTTTAAATGTAGTCAAATTATATATCTACTATTACAAGGAAAATTACCTTATCTATCCTTCAGTAACACTTTTATTTTATTGCAATGTTATAATAAAACTCATGCCTATAGGTTATTGGAGTCTGGATGTTTAAAATGTAAAACACTGCAGTCATTATATACCCAAATATCAATTGGATTCTCAATACATAACCATCATATATACTAAATTTTACAATGAATCTCTTGGTTAATTATATATCATAATAATAATATCTTACATATCATAGTGAACATTACCTTTATTGTATTTTTTCTACCATGTTAATATATCATTCAAATTATTCATGTGATATAATGAATTATCATAGAGACAATAAATAAATTTAAAAAATGCTACATTCTATTAGAAAAATATTTATCAAAATGTATAATTTCAAATAAATTTATATTGTTCTAAAAACCTACAAATATATGAGAAACTTTTCCATTTTTCATGATTTTTGATACTCAAAAAAATTCCAAATTTATATCCACCATTAAATGTTTTATAGTAATCATCACCAATGAAATTAATCCATTTAGAAATAATTCAATTAATTCCAATAGATTCCATGACCTTAAAAAAATATCCAATATGATATTTACAAAAATTTCATTATGATTGAACTAAATATGTCCTCAAACTAAACCGATGGCTCATTGATTGTTATATTACTAGATTATAATTAATAACACACCAATTTTCGGAAAAAATTATTTTATTTAACATCTTGAATTTTATTTACCACTTGATATAATAAAATTTAATATTAATGAATATAACAATTGATTTATAATGATTGATCTCATAACAATACTCATAAACAAATAAAAAATAATAGACCAGCATAATCACTATTAAAATCACTAATGGAATTATGTTAATCGAATTCTTCAAAAATAATTCATAGAAGAACCATATTTACATATACCATGTTATTAGAATGATTGATTGGAATGAATAATTCACTGGTAAACTTCTAACACATGGGTGATAGGTGTTATCAAATAAAAAAACATAATGCATGTAGATTATCACACATGTGTTCTCTAACCAACATATTCTTCAAATATTATCAAGTGACCTCTCTCTTGTTATATGATTCTATTATCAACATTTAATGATGTGATACTTATTGATAAAATACACATCATGTAAAAAATGGGATAAAAAATACCCCCTTTGGATTTTTTTAAATCCCATAATAGAAATTCTATCTTATTTATATTTATTCCTATTATTTACTTTCATAATTATTTAAAATTAAAACAATAGGTCATAATTAATTATTATTTCATCAACTAAATAACTATAAGTAAATATGGGACATGGTCGGCATAGAAAACAACTGTCAATAATAAAATTCGTTCCAAATATAATTCCCACGATGTATTTCATATAAATAATAGCACCTCTATTTCCATTAATAAGTAATAATTATCCACATTACAATTAGAATTTATTTTTTTAAATGAATGTAATAATGAATACAGTAACATACCATAAAAATGACACATTAAAAAACTTTTATAAACTTATTGATTTTCAAGAAATATAATCATTTGGTAATTTTCTGAAATTACTCCCCCTTAATTGGTGCATCAAAAAATATTCACACTTGAGTTTGATTATTTTCGTCATTTAATAAACGTCATGATACTGTTTTATATGATAAAATCTTTAGTAGTGACTTCTAATTTTCATTCCAGAGTTGACACTAAAATCATCTCCTTTACTACATCACTGAATATTATAATCACTATTAATTAAAATAAATGAATAAAAAATACAAAATATTAATGGGAATGAGGTGGGATACTATTTACCATTTTGATAGTAAAGTTTATAAGGATAATTGAACAAATGATAAGGGTAGTTAAATCATTCATAATATTTTTTCTAAATTCTAATCATTATGAGATTTAAACACAGAAAAATTTAAAATTAATTTAAATTACCATCTTTTATTATATTCAATAAATATGTAATTATGTAAAATTAAACATGGATAAAAATATTTACATGGCTCAAACATAGTGTGAGAACCTATATCAATTCTATGGTGACTCCAGTGGGTACCTGAAAATTCACTGTTTGATAAGAGTGAATAAGACTATGAAAAAACTCATATTTTTCAAATTTTATATCCCGATATGCATGATTATAATGATTATAATAAAATTAAATATGTTTTATGCAATATATGATGAACAAAAAATATATATAAATCTTTACAAAATTGCACCAATGAAATATTTCATGATTTTTTTAATAAAATAATTCTCTTAAGAAAGTGTCTATATGGTCTTCCAATTATTTTCTAATATTATATATTTAATGAACATAATGAAATTAAAATTAATTTAATAACAAAATTTCTGTTTAATTTCTAAAAAAAATAGTCCAAAAATCCTATAAGAATAACTCAATTTGGTATATCATTCTTGTGCTCTGAGCGGAGAATACTCTATAATTCTCTAATCAAAACCTATGTATTGAACCCTTCAACCAGAGAAAAATATATATAAGAAAAAAAATCTAATAGAAAATCTACATATATTGGAATTTTTTAACATGTGAATAATATTTGAATTATGTACTTTTATCCCCTTTATATAGGAAATCCTTGAATGAAAAAATGTGGGAATGAATTTTCATTTTCCGGCATACTATTATTCCAATGTTCAATTTCAAAATCATTTGATTTTCTCATGGATAAAGTATTCTTGAAAGGTAATGATGATTCATGAATCCTAAATATCATCAATAATTTCTCATATATCCATAATTTCACACATTAAATAAACTTTTGTAACTTCCTTATTTATTATATATAGTAATCCAAGTGAAAGGATAGAAACTATACAGTCACAACTTGGACATGATAAATTTATGTAATGTCTCTTGGAAAGACTATATCTATAATTTTTTTCAACAACTTATTTAAGAACTCTCTAACTTTTTCTACTTGTTCTGCCTTTCCCTCTTATAAAAATCATCAAAATTCTTATAAATTTTATTTAGGGGGGTGGTTTTTTGATGGATCTATATTATTTCTCTATATAGTTATTTTCGCTAAACCGTATATCTTTATAAAACATTGATCAATTTTCATAGATAATGTTTATCTAATAAAAATATATATAAAAAGTTCATCTAATGTATTTAATTATACAAACCTTTTCATAACTTCACAAACATTTATCAAAACTCAAAATATATTGAGACAATAATTTTCAAACATTATAGAAATAGTCTATTTTGACAAAAATCCCCTATATATATATTTTTGAATTCATCCCACTAAATATAGTTTACGTTATACTTTAAAATTGCAAATAAATCAATTAGAAACCTCATTACAAGACTCAAAAATATATCTGTAACATTTTTTAATTCCCAATGTTCCATTTTCGTCTATAATTTAAATTTCTTTTAGTAATAATATAAAAACCAAATTTTTTTTATAATGATCATAATTTGGATAATTTATTATTATATAATAATATTTATTTTTTAAATTCCAATATTAGCATTTTCTTACTAAAATTACCTCTAATTTACTTAATGGATTGAATTTGGAAACCACTCAGTGATGTTTATCTAGTGATAGACCAGTGAAATACTTTAAAGAATATTTATCTAAAAACTCATATTCTTGATCATATAAATTTATTCAAACAAATAAATATTTCAATTAAATCACAGTTAAAGTCATAAATAGATATATACTCTTATAAACAATTTTTTTATATTTATATCTATAATATTATTTGGAAACTCATATTTTTTAAATCGGGTAATGTTTATCTAGAACTAAAATACAATTATCATCATTTTTCACCCATGTCTATTAAAACAGGGTCATACATAAAAGTATCTATGGTACTTGAACTCTCCCTATATCATGTATCATGGGTTTTCATGATGTTAGAAATGTTGATATCAATATATAATTATCTCACTTATATAAAAATTTTATTATAAAAAATTTTACTTTCTTTCTTGTCATGTAACATCATAACAACAACTTTCTCAATTTTCAACAACTGAAATTTCCCTATTTTACAACAACCATTAAATAAGAAATTAATTTTTTAAATAAATATACAAATTTGTTTTAAAAAAAATAATAATGTATCATCAATCTTCCCTTTTGGATTTTTTGAAAACATTTGTTAATATCTTTTTAAACTCATCATTTTTCAACGATAATTTTTCTCAAGAAATCTAATTTAAAAAAAAATCAAATCAAAACCATGCTCTATGAAAATAAAATGAAACAACACTACTAGATAAATATATATTATTAAGAAATTTCAACCCCTTGGGGTAAGACAATTTTCTATCATATAAAGATAAACATTTCAATAAAAGTTATTCTTACATAATTTTTACCCCATTTTCATAATTTCGATTTTTTATTATATCCCCACGTTTTTTTGTGACATAGATTCATATATGTATATTAAATAAAATTATTTTATCCATACATCATTATGAAATTTTAATTATTCCCTTATGAGTATAATGTTTCATAATGTCTATAACTTTTTAAAAAATTCCACATCTTTGTGATGGAATTTTATAAAAACATGTAGGACGTTTTTAGTATAGGTTGAACATAAATTTTAAACCTCAATTAAGAAAATATATCATTAATTATTACATATGTTAACTCATATGAAATTTTAATTTCTAGAAATAAAATACAGAATAACATCTCCACCGACATCTTTCGTTTTTATAATATGAAAAATAATATCAACGGGCATTAATATTGAGTGTCATACAAAACCATTTAAAATATCATTGGCACATTAATTACACCAAAATATATTATTGGGTTTTAGAAGATTTATTTCAAAATCATTTAACTTATTATTCATCCAGATCATCTATATAAAATATTGGGTGGCATCTATATACAATACATCCAATGTGTTGTATGTTATAGAACTATGTTTCTTATGATAAAAATTCACAAAAAACATTCCTTAGAAATATATTCCTCCTATAGCTGATTTTATTCCATTCCAAATTTAATAAAAATAAATATTCTTATACCTGTCGTTTTTAAAACACTAATTATTTGATACAAAGACAATTAATACGTTGTTCCGTTTACATGCCTTAAAATTTTTTGATTCCTTATGTTCATATTGACACCATGTAAACAATGTTACACTATAAAAAATTTATATCCTTATAGGTATTTGATATAGATATATTCCTCTATAATTTTATAAATATTATTAATTCCCTATTTTTAAGACATCATCTTTACACATATACATAATAATAGAAATTGGCGTATAAACTAATTTTTTTCCACAATGACAGACATCAGTAAAAAATCGTTGTCATACAATTCATAATAGGTAATAATTTATTTCTTAATTTATGGAACATGTATGTATAAATGTTAATTATCTAGGTAATGAGATTTTAATTTTTTTCATTATCACCTGTTTTCATGATTTTTCTATATGTTCAATAAAAAATACTTCATTATCATACATTATAAAATTATTTGTTCTTGTCTACTACTTATTCATATATATGTTTCTATTAAAATTTACACCAGAAAAAATTAATATTTTTAATGAAATATAAATTTTTGTAAACTAAGGTCAGGAATATTGTTTCTATATTCAAACTGATACTGTTAAACTAGAAAACATAGTTTGATCAGTATATAGTAAATAATAAAAGGTTTCGTTATCTGAAATTCTTTCTCAATCTCCTTAATTATGATAGATGACATCACATTCCATTAGAAAATCCTTGAAACATTGAGGTGTATCCACTGTTAATAATATTATAATATTTCTGAATGTTTCAATGGGGTGATAGGTGAAATTTTAATAAAATACATATTCATATAAATATACTTTAAAAAGTCTCACTTTTGTATAGAAACATATCTGTGTTTGTTCATTTTTTTAATGTTCACATAGTTTGAACAAATAATATTCTTAACTACTTGACATGGAGTTGCTTCCCAAGCATCAATATTTTCTATTTGATATAACTATTCATTCATTGCATGTAATTGTTTATTGTGTTCCACAACTTCCAAACCTAATTCTAGTTCAACCTGTGAGATACGTGAAGTCATATCAGTTAATAATAACTATGTTTTAATCTTAACTACATACTATATACATTAAATAGTACTCTAATATAGAATATGTTTTTTAGAGAATTAAATCTCATAGTTTATCTTCCTTCTTAATTATCCCCAACATAATTAATTTGAATCTTCATTAACCAAATATGGTTTACATTCATCATCATTTTATTAGCATCATTATAAATGCTCAAATTATTTTCCACTATTTGTTAGACTATTTTTTAGAGAATAAGGATTTTCCACAACTTTTACATCAAAGGAATCTACCAAATTTTTTAAATTTTTGTTGAAATATATATAAATTATTATGTACGGTGAATATTCTATGAAAAATACTTCATATTCATGATTGAAATGTTTTCCACAATCCTAATTTTTCATCATTAGTATATGGATACATAAAAACAATTAAATGTTTCATTAATTTTTTTTTATAAAAACATATTTTATAGGATTTATTTTTATATTCAATCCTTTCTAAAACAGATTTTTTAAATATAAAATAGTAATAAAACATTCTCTATAGAAGAATAAAGAACTTTTTTAAACAGCAAACATACTTCTTCATATTTACAGTAAAATTATACTTTTCCTTTCGGTAACTCAATTTTTTGATGGGTGTATGGGGTATTGCATTGATTCTTAATTCCATGTTTTATAAAAATGATTCATTGTCCTTTAATGTGAAGTCCATTAAATTATCTATTCATAGATTCATTATATTGACACCCATTACCCTATAAAAACCCATCTGATAAATATGAACATTTCAGATTCATCTAATATTTTCTTTATGAACATAATATTGTTCATATTATTGAAATAATGTATAAAATTGATAATTTGAAAATTACTATTTATTTCATGATGTCTAATTGATTGAAATAAATTATAGTCAATGAGATCATGAAGTCTTTTAGACTACATTTTAATATTATTATAGACTCTTCCCAATATTTATTATTTGATGAACTCTTATAAACAAACCAAATATAATTTTATTCTATGTTGTAAATATTATTAGAGAATATATATTAGATTTATTTGTACTTTTCTAGCCAAGATTCCCAGGCATGTGATGCCATAACATTTTCTCATCAACAGAGATCAAATAACATGAGTTATAATTTTAAATATTTAAAAGATACTTTTGAACAATCTTCCTCCACATGATAAGATTATATCATCTTCCAAGCCTTTGGTGATTCAAAAAATGTTCCTAAAAATCACATACTTTTCATATCCACATTTTTTCTTACAATAAGTAAATTATTCATAAGCCACTCAATATAAAATCATTATTAGATTTCATTTTTTCATCATTAATATTAACTATTAATATTTTTATTATATTTTAAATTAATATAATTTAAAAAATATACAACAAAAACATAATTATTTTCAATATCTTTTAATAATTTTAATTAACTTGTCTTATAAGAGAAACACCCACTATAAATAATCTATTGTTTTTCTTTTGCATAACATCACATCTACCTCAAAAACAAAAGATATATCAACAACATCATTTTTCAATTCTTCAAGTTCATTTATATAAAATGTTTTTTTGTCTCAAAAGGGTTGTTTAAAATTCATATAAAATATTACCTGGTCGATCACATCTTTCACAAAATTTCTTCTAAGTAGCGAAAATGATTATTCACTAAATGTTCTCTATCTTATTGAGTTTTACAATTTCAAAATTTCAATAGTTGACATAGTAAATTAATTTTTTTATACAATTTCTTCCCCTCATTTCATTACTATATCAAGGTATAGTCATGATATTCAAAATATTATACGAATTGTGGGCAATTATAATGCAAAACCAACAATAATCATAGAATCACAAACTTTTTTATAAAATAGATAATTCCATTGAATTTTTTTGATGGGATTAATATAATTTTTCTATTTTTATTTAATCATGATATGGTATTACTTCATTAGGAATTCTTTTTATCAAATATCATTGATTTGATATATTTATCATATACCTTATCGACACATTCATTGCAATCATTTTTCTTGTCACCATCATTGTTAGAAATATTAAATGAAAATTTATATATATGGATAATAATTTCAATAAAATATTTGAATTAATTTTCTATATAGAATTACATGTTTTAGAATTTACTTATAAAGATTTTTTTGAAAATTTTCGTCTGGTTTTTTTAGTTATTTTCAACATTAAATAGATCTGACTACCTTTTACAATCATTTTCATCCATGGATAAAAGTTTTGTCTTGAGAACTTAAAATATTTTTCTCTATTCAGAATCAACAAATATAAGGTTATAACCTATTTAATATACTAAAATTCAATTTTAATGACATCACTTATATCTTTAATATCATCTCTAATTTTATTTTCATCATTACAATGTTTTTATTTAATTTTATTTTATGCTAAAAAATATTTATATTTAGATATGATAATATATTCTATTTATGGTTTTTTGCATTCTTCATCTCCATCGATGTTTGAGGATTACTCATATTTTTAAATATTCGCAAATAAAGTAATTATTTTATATTAACATTATTTTCTTATTATTTATAGAAAAATGATAAATATAAAAATTTATTACTATCCACATATATTTTATATCCATTGAACTTTTTCATACCATCATATTACTTCTTATCTTGTTTATATATTTTTCAGGACCTCATCCACCAAAAATATTATTCAAAATGTTCATTAAATTTACAAAAATATTTCTTGGAAAAAATCATTGAAAAATTAAAATTCCTCCACACTCAAAACACTGAGTAGATATTTTCATATATACTTTCATATACTTTTCAAATAATTTTTTGAGTGAATATAAATCATCTAATAATTAATTGAAACATCTTATTAATTTTATAAATTATTAAAATTAGAATAAAAATAATTTTTTTTTCTTTATCATATCTTCAACATCCATCTCATCCTCATTATTCTCTATGAATGCTCATGATTTTCACATTTCATAATAAATTTTAATTTTATGCAGTCAATTAGGTGAAAAAACATATTTTCATATTAGGTTGATATTTCAGATTCTAAAATAGTAGGGATGTTTCTAATATGTGTCATTAAAATAATAGAATAATCATTGATATCTCCATAATGATCGATGTTTCACTTGACTTTATTTACATCGGCAATGTGTTGTTCAATTATTCATGCATATCTCATTATTATATCATAAAACATGGATAAAAATAATTTAAAATATTATTTCTTAACTCTTATTTTTTCATTGATTATATATTTAATATTTCTCCAAATTTCCCTAGATATTTTGAGACATGGTACCTTTATAGAAAAACTTTCATATATATAAAGTAGAAATAAATTTTTAGGATTTCAATAAACATTAATTTTTCATTTGACATAAAAATACATGGGAGATTTTTTCCTTATCTGTGTAATTACAATAGATGTCATATCAAAAACAAAAAACATTTATGATAGAAGATAATGCATCACTCTATTTTTCAATTGATTAATTGTATTCCATCACATTTTGAAATACCTATATTTTTTTCTAATTTGAGTTTTTTTATAATAAATAATAAATAATATAAAATTATATCTAATACCACTTAATGTGCATATGGATCGTTGATCCCTAAGGGGGGAGGGTCATGTTAATGGTGATATTTTTACAAATTAAAATATTTATAATATTTACCCCATGAAACATGTTAGAGTTATTTAATTTATTATATTTTTTAACAATATCACATGAATTAAAATACGAGAAATTAATAAACTTGTGAAATATTTACACGGTGTAGACTATGTGTGGGAACATACATCCCTATCATGCCCTCTATCACGGGTCACTAGAAATTAATTATTAGAAAGAATTGTTTATAATATTTACGTAAACTCTATTTGACCACTACTACCTAGTGATAGGTATGATTATACTATCTCTCATTAGTTTAAAAAACATTATTATAAACCATGTGCAATAAAAACTATATAGAAGACTTTTCCAAATAGTTCATTGAAATTATTTGGAAAAAACAACATGAAATTCTTAAATCCATTATGTGTCAGTCTATTGTGCACTTCTTCGTTCTATATATTCTATTTGGTTTAAGACATTTATCCTTATATTATTATTATATGTTTTGTTCTATCGGAATAAAAAACCATTATACCAAAATTATTCTTATAAAACTCTATCTCATCTCTATGTCTTCTTCATTGAAATAGAATGTTAGTATTATTCTATAATAAAAACATCTATCCTAAAATCACTACGAAGTAAATTAAAAATTTCATAATGTCACTCTAACACAAACTCTACAATACATTGACCTTTCAAACACATGTACGCTATTTGAATAAATTACATCTCACACATTTTCATAGGTTCCCCTAGAATGGAAAATAGAATAACCAATTTTAATATTCCTGGTCACTGATATTTCAATTTCACATTTCAATTTCATTTCAATAACTCTCCAAAGAGTTCTAAAAAATTCTATAATATGCATTAAGCGACAATAATACTACACCTTTTCCAAACATTCTGAAATATCATTCACATCAAATGTAAAAGATCTATTTTAAAATTTCACTGTTATTATTTATATTGTTCAACTATAATGAAAAAGCCATAATTTTTTTCAATTTCTACATTAAAATATTTTTTATTTCTGCATGGGAATACTACATTTGGAAAATATTTTCTTTCAATTTCTTGAAAAACTCTCTCACAGATTCTGCATGTGTAGTCATTATACCCCTTAACAATCTAAACCCATCATAGAAACATTCTTTAGGGGAATGTACCATAATACTGATCCCAATTTTTATTTTTTGGTCCATATTTTATTGTATACAATTATAAAAACCCTCATTAAATCACCATAGAAAAAAAAATTATCAAGAAATTCGTTATGAATATTTAATCATATCAGATTATTTATGAAAACATATTCATATTTTCCAACAAATAAAAATTCAATCATATTGTAGAAAATAATTATCATTAAACTTTATAGATACTATAATTAATTAAAAATACATTACCCTATCCTTTTTTAAACTTGATCCTTGTGAATATGTTTAACTGCATTGCCTAAACAAGTGAGAACATTATTCATTTGAAACTTTCCTTGACAAAAAATATGTATTTATATTCCTAAAATCATCATTGTTTAATCTAATATTATATAGTACATTACCATTATAAAAATAAATCATCAGTATTTAATAACTAGATCTACATTTAACAATCCCAATGCTTCGTTTCCAAAAAACATTGGTGAACGTTCATATAGTAATAATAATGAGGAATTCAAAAATAAATGATCACCAAAAAACAAATATTTTTGACCTTTTTTTGTTTTGATTAATATTTTTCACTTCTTCTATATTAATAAACATCAGAATCTCTCAACTATTATCAACTCTTCTTAATATGTTTCTACCCAATGGTATTTACCATAATCATTAATTTTGTACATATGATAATCATTTTTTAGAACCTAACTAATCATTAATTAAACATTCAAAAATTATTACATGAATATGTTCATCTAAAATGACTTCTCCAAAGAAATCCCTCCCCCCCTTGATCAAAAGCATATATCATATTGATTTACAAGATTGTTGGAACTTTGTGATGAGGATAACATCGTAGGATATATTTTTTATATTTATTAATGTGATTAATAATTTATTTCTTCTCCATAAATATTAAGACAATAACATTATCAACATTTAGTAAATCTTCTTTTACTATTTTATAATAAAATTTTTTAACAACATTCAACTATCAAAAAATACAAAAAAAATGTAGATAAACCTCATGAAGAATCATTAATGGGAAATAATGTCGTGAGTTTCTTGACAACCAAGACACCCATTTTCATTTAGGTTTTACATTGAGGAAAATTGACCTATAAAGTCTCATTTTATTTATGTTAGAATACTCCATGGGAATCATGGTATTCATTTTCTTCAATGAAATGTCATTTTATAGAATTACATCTGTTATTTTATCATCAAGAGAACATGAAACTTTTGGTTCTCAATCCATCTTCTATTACATTTTTTCTCAATATGGATTGACAATTAAATAATACATTATAATATTTCCATGAAAAAATCCCATTCCATGTAGATTCTCATGAAATCCTTGTTAATCATTGTCACGACCTGTCCTCGGGGCCCGTGCCGTGACTACCCCAAGTCCACCTTCCATAGGCCAGGGGCTGGCGACTAGCACCAAAGGCGTAAAATCCCGATAACTGGGAAGGCATTGCCTTTATAAAAGAAAACAAGCACCACAGAGTACAAGCGGAAGAAGTAAACACTAAGTAAAAACTGAGTACAACAGTAAGTGAGGAAAGTAAAAAGGGGCCGGAAATACAAGCCCGACTGTAAAGTATAACTCGAAAGGGAAAACAGCAACTGAAAAGTAAAGTTGCTACGCCGAGCTGTCCATTGGAAATCCCACATAAAAGGTGGGTACAGATAGCTCCTCTTCTCCTCAGGTCCCACCGTCCGCTCCGAGTATGTCTCGCCCAGTGGTCCACCTCCGGGTACCGCCTCGTCGTCACGTCCACCTCTGGGTACCGCCTCGTCATGAGGTCCTCCTCCGGGTACCATCTCTTCGTATAGTCCACCTCCAGGTACTGTCCAGTCCTCGAATACTCGGCTTCTGTCAGCACTGCCCGTCATCTACAACCAACACAACAAGGTGCGGGCATAGCCCGTGCAGGGGTGAGTATAACGATACTCAGTAGGGACCCCGAGACCCTCAAGGTCTCACTAATCCAACAAGGATAACCACAAAGAAGATCTCAACAGAGAACATCTACTTAGATATATGACCATACATATACCTAAGTTATCAAGTAACCCATCTCAATCATGAGGAAACACAAGGATTGTGAAATCAACGGATAACCACTACCCGGGTATATGCCCATACATATACCTAAGTTAGCAAGTGACCCATCTCAATCACGAGGTAAACACAAGGTCAAAAGTCTCAGCTCAAACCATGATTTTTATTATCGAAACCGTAACTGCTGAAGAGCTCTGTCTCTGGAGTGTACAGTGGTCCTGTCACGACTCTGAGGTACTGCTCACTAACCTAAGACTGCTGAAGAACTAAACCCATCGAGTACTGCGGGCCAGCTGCTACAACCAAGCGCTCCCATCTTCCGCTACAACCAAGCGCACCTCTGTCGTGGGTCTGCCGCTACAACCAAGCGCTCCCATGTGCCGCTACAACCAAGCGCACCTCTGTCGTGGGTATGCCGCTACAACCAAGCGCTCTCATGTGCCGCTACAACCAAGCGCAACTCTGTCGTGGGTCTGCCGCTACAACCAAGCACTCTCATGTGCCGCTACAACCAAGCGCACCTCTGTCGTGGGTATGCCGCTACAACCAAGCGCTCACATGTGCCGCTACAACCAAGCGCAACTCTGTCGTGGGTCTGCCGCTACAACCAAGCGCTCCCATGTGCCGCTACAACCAAGCGCACCTCTGTAACACTCCGAGTCGTTCGATCAGCAGTCGTCGGGTCTCAGCCAGCTACACGGTCTCCGTACTCCGCACGCTCGTCATTGGGAGGGTCCGCTCCACGAGCTACAGGTCGATACTCCAAGTATCTCAAAGTCCCATGAAGAAGTATCTCAAAGGACCGCCACGTCATAGGGGTCTCAACGCAACAGATGGCGCGTCAATCGGACGCCCGGTCTGTGAGTTATTAGCCTTTTCGTCCCAGGGGCCCGGTTGGTTTCGTGAGCAAACCAAACCCGGCCGTGTCTCAAATGTACCCCGAACACTCATAGGGTAAACTCATAGGGACCGTTTCTCATCGCGATCACCAACGCCGCTGACGGTTCGTCAAACGGTCGTTCTGTCAGAAAGATATCAGCTTTTCCGTTCCCGGGGCCTGGTTGGATTTCGGTGCGATCCAACCCGGCCACTATCCATCTTCATCCAAAACTCGGGCGGAGGATGCCGAAAGTTCCGTATCGTCAACAGGAACTCAACGCAATAGACGGCGCGTCAATCGGACGCCCGGTCTGAGAGTTATTGGCTTTTTCGTCTCACACTCACCTTGGGAAATGTCCCAGGAGGTCACCCATCCTGATCACTACTCTAGGCCAAGCACGCTTAACTACGGAGTTTTAACCACGTAGGCTCCCGAAAAGGAAGGTGCACCTTGGGTATAGTATACCGAAACGACAGTCTCGATCCAAGGATCGCGTTGCCGCTAACGACGAGTCGTTTGGAGGCCCGTAGCCCAAGATACGGGCATTTGACCAAACCGCTCAGTAACGGGGGTTTCGGGCCCGGGCCGTCCCAGCCCGAGACCCCCCGGATGGCCCGAACCGGGTCGACCCGTCCCGGAAGGTGTCGACCCGGCCCGGCACAGCCCGGCTCGGCCCGTCGCGGCCCGACCCGGCGTGGCCCGGCGCGACGAACCGGCCAGGCGCGCCGGTTCGGCGCAAGGCAGCGCACTGGGCGCACTGCCAGCTTGGCCGAAGGCCGAGCTTGTTGGAAACGGGGGGCCGCCTGGCCCCCCCCCCCCCCTTTGTGAAACCGGGCCCCCTCATAATGGGGGGCCAAATAACTGCCCGGGGGAATTAAATTCCCCCGGTTTCCACCAACCCGGCCGGCCCGACCTGGCCGGCCGGCTTCTTGTCAATAGGACCGGCAAGGGCCGGTCCTCTTCCGTCTTCCGGCACCGGCGGCCCGGCTGGCCGCCGGTCATCACGATCCGCCGCGGCCCGGAACCGGCTGCGGCCTTCGTCATCCGGCGCGGTGCGACGACACCGCGCCTCTCCGCCGCGGCCCCGCTCCGGCCGCGGCGTCTTCGGTTTCCTTCGACGCGGTGCGACGGCGTCGTGTTCATGATAATTTTTTCCACGGCGCGGCGCGACGGCGCCACGCAATAATTTCTGTGTGATTCCCGCGTGGTGCGACGGCACCACGCTATCTCGTTTCATCCGCAAGAAACATTCAAGAACAAAGGAGGGGGTTTCGGCCATGTTTGTGTGGTCCGGTCCCCCTCTCGTTAGACGATAACACTTAAACATTCATCCTCAAGTTTTTCATGCTAGAACCAAGAACGGAAAATAATTAAATAAAGCAACATCAAACTCCTACCTCTCTTTTCGTTATGTGTTGACGAAGTCGCGGAAAGGCGGCGTCGATTCGTCGACATCGGAAAAGAGAAGCCGTTGACGACGTCGGCGTTCTTCGTGAAAGGCACTCCCTTCTTTATTCCGGAAGGAGTGGGAAGGAGGCATCCAAGAAGTGATCGATGTCGGAAACTTCACGTTCTTCTATGGAAAAGGCATTCTTCGTCGAGAAGACGTTGTTCCATGTTTGGAGATGTCCTTCGTGTTCTTCGTCGAGGGTGGAATTCTCTTCAATCCTTCCATGACTCTATCACAAAGATTTAGCCAACCCCAAACAATAAAACAACACACCTTTTTATAGTGTTAGCTTAATGAATTCGAAATAATTCAAATTCATTAAGTTACATCCTTCATTAATGGGTGGAGAGGCTCCAAAATTAATGAAGGTGGAAGTGAAGAGTCACATTTAATTGGGGGGGGGGGTCAAGGAAGTTAAGGAGTTTAAGGAGTTAGGAATTTGAGGGGTTTTGGCACATTAAGTGCAAGGGAGTTTAAAGGGGGTAGAAGAGAGTTAAGGGGAAGGTGAAGGGTTGGGGCTCGTGTGGGCCCCACCTCACCTTAATCCTCACTTGGTTAGTTAGGAACTTGTGATTCCACCCCAACTTCCACACTTAGGATATAACCACTTAAAAAGATAAATAAAATTTGTAACACAAATTTTATTTTTCTTTACACTTAAACCACAACCTTAATAAACAACTGCTCCCAAGAAAACACAACTCCAGGAAAGGCATTCCTAAGCAAAAACCGGTGCTACGGTTCCATCGGTGCCCTCAGAATTTGATTCCGGGCACCGGTTCAAAAGTTAGAAATTCCCGCTCATTCGTTCACTGAACGTACCCGAGCCAAACTTCGGAAATTGATTCTGGGCACACCGGGCCTCGGAATCAGGCGCTATTAGAAACTGTGTTCTTGTAAAATTCCAAAGAAAATTAAGAAAAAATTTTCCTTGAAATTTCCGGGTCTTTACATTACTCCCACCTCAGGGCTTTACGTCCCCGTAAAGCTTCATCACAAACTAGGGTCACAAAAGCGGTACAGAGCACGCATCTGAGCCTTCTGCTCCCATGTGCTCACCTGGAGGTTCCCGTACTGTCAAAGGAAGTGCACCCAAGGAATTGATCATCATCGTAGGATCTGCTCCTTTCTATTCTTGATCCCCACTGGAACCTCCGTGCATGTCGCTCTATCATCGACGTCCAACTCCCTGAGGACGATGATGTGTGAAGGATCAAGCACGTATCTCCTCAATTGAGTTACGTGAAAGTCATCGTGCACCTGGTGCAACTGAGGTGGATGGGTCAAGCGATAAACCACCTCGCCTACCCTGCTGGGGACCTAGAAAGGTCTATTGAACCTCGGAGATCTCTTGCCGCCTCGGCTACATCTCCGTAAACCTCGTCGAGGTGAGACCTGTATAAGAACGTGGTCGCCATTCTCGAACTCTAAAGGTCTCCCTTTTTAGGTTAGAACTGAAACTCAAAACTCCTGCTGCCACGAGGGTAAGGTTGGCCGACCTAAGAATGATCGGCTACACCCTCCAATGCATGAGTTTATCTTGTGCTGCCAAGGGTTTCCTTTTCGCTGACCAAGGAAAACCCATCCCAACTTTTTCCTAATACCGTCAATTTGAGTATGAACAGTGATTGCCAAATACATACTCAAACTAACGTCGTAAGGCCTCGGCGCTGCCACCAAGAGGTCCTAACCAAGACTCTCGCCTCAAGGGTCAGATCACACCGTCGGTGTAAGTGTGACTATAGAGTCTCCTCCCAAAGGTATCTCCAGACGTGAGGGTCAAGTCAACGGCTTAACCGAAATCTCTAGGTCGGGGACTAGATTCATAGAAGGAAGGGATGATTCATTTCGATGCCTGTGGCTACGGAAGCTAGTAGAAGATAAATTCCGCACTTCGAATCATCCTTAGAGACCCTTTTTGGAAGCACTCTATGACCGAAAGCAGCTACCCTCTTTCCCTACTCTCCAACTCCCTGAGTCTAGAGGGGACTACAAAGGCAGGTGATGGTAACATGTTGAAATGTACACCACCACGAGCTGCTCTCCAAGCTCTGCCTTCATGTCTGCTGCTCTGCAGATTCATCTGTCCTTAAAATTTCCCCTTCTTGAAACATTTTACATGCCCAAGTCTCCGAGACTGGTGTCAGTTTCCTGCTTTCCAAACTTCTAACATTCTCTGGCTGTATTCGATCAGCAATGAATTCTCAACCACAAAGGTTCCTTCTAGCACTCTAGCCTAAGTAGAAATCCATAGAGAAAAGGTGCTGGCTCGGAAGCCCTTAAAAATACCATGCTCAGAGGTCCGACCTCTATTGCACTGATTGAAACGCTTCAATCGAGTACCCGATATGTTCGGTACGCCTCGATGAATTCTCAGCTAGGCGGAAAACTCTAGCAATCGCCTCCAGCCACTGCTCTGTTGTCTGGAAATCTGCCTCGCCTCGTAACTTCTGAGGCCTCTACTGCTAGAACTCGTGCAATGCGCTCCGCCAGCGTGCATAGTTTGCTAGTATAGCCGTTGGCATCTGCTTCCCAACAGGTGGTGATGTACTGGTACACCACCCGAGGGTGCCAACATAGTAAAAAGGGCCCTGCACAAGAGCCTCGTCGCTCGGTGAGCCGTCATCGAGTACTCTCTCGGAACTCCAACTGACTGTCCGCGTGGAGACATCCTGAACAGATGCGACACGGTCAACGTCTTATACCTGGTGAGCTGACCTGGTTTGATCTGACTTTAAAAATTTGGAAACACACACACAATCAGTTTTTTTGTGTACAAAGACGGAAATCAGTAGTCAGGGTCCTGGTGTACGGATACGTCGGCCGCTGCACCAACACTGGACTCCCTGAACTGAAAACCACACTCGGTACCCTTAACACTATTGCTTCACAGAAAAAACATCAGAGTTATAAGTTCTGCGGTAGAACCGAACTCCTCTGATACCAATTTGTCACGACCCATCCTCGGGGCCCGTGCCGTGACTACCCCAAGCCCGCCTTCCATTGGACAGGGGCTGGCGACTAGCACCAAAGGCGTAAAATCCCGATAACTGGGAAGGCATTTCCTTTATAAAAGAAAACAAGCACCACAGAGTACAAGAGGAAGAAGTAAACACTAAGTAAAAACTGAGTACAACAGTAAGTGCGGAAAGTAAAAAGGGGCCAGAAATACAAGACCAACTGTAAAGTACAACTCGAAAGGGGAAACAACAACTAGAAAGTAAAGTAACTACGCCGAGCTATCCACTGGAAATCCCAACTGAAATGTGGGTACAGATATCTCCTCTGCTCCTCAGGTCCCACCATCCGCTCCGAGTATGTCTCGCCCAGTGGTCCACCTCCGGGTACCGCCTCGTCGTCACGTCCACCTCTGGGTACCGCCTCTTCATGAGGTCCTCCACCGAGTACCATCTCTTCGTATAGTCCACCTCCAGGTACTGTCCAGTCCTCAAACACTCGGCTTCTGTCAGCACTGCCCGTCATCTGCAACCAACACAACAAGGTGCGGGCATAGCCCGTGCAGGGGTGAGTATAACGATACTCAGTAGGGACCCCGAGACCCTCAAGGTCTCACTAAACCAACAAGGATAACCACAATGAAGATCTCAACAGATATCCTCTACTTAGATATATGCCCATACATATACCTAAGTTATCAAGTAACCCATCTCGATCATGAGGAAACACAAGGATTGTGAAATCTACGGATAACCACTACCCGGGTATATGCCCATACATATTCCTAAGTTAGCAAGTGACCCATCTCAATCATGAGGTAAACACAAGGTCAAAAGTCTCAGCTCAAACCAGGATTTTCATTCTCGAAACTGTAACTGCTGAAGAGCTCCGTCTCTGGAGTGTACAGTGGTCCTGTCACGACTCCGAGGTACTGCTCACTAACCTAATACTGCTGAAGAACTCCACCCATCGAGTACTGCGGTCCAGCTTCTACAACCACGCACTCCCAAGTGCCGCTACAACCAAGCGCACCTCTATCGTGGGTCTACCGCAACAACCAAGCGCTCCCATGTGCCGCTACAACCAAGCGCACCTCTGTCGTGGGTATGCCGCTACAACCAAGCGCTCCCATGTGCCGCTACAACCATGCGCAACTCTGTCGTGGGTCTGCCGCTACAACCAAACGCTCTCATGTGCCGCTACAACCAAGCACACCTCTGTCGTGGGTATGCCGCTACAACCAAGCGCTCACATGAGCCGCTACAATCAAGCGCAACTCTGTCGTGGGTCTGCCGCTACAACCAAGCGCTCCCATGTGCCGCTACAACCAAGCGCACCTCTGTAACACTCCGAGTCGTTCGATCAGCAGTCGTCGGGTCTCAGCCAGCTACACGGTCTCCGTACTCCGCACGCTCTTCACTATGAGGGTCCGCTCCACGAGCTACAGGTCGATACTCCAAGTATCTCAAAGTCCCATGAAGAAGTATCTCAAAGGACAGCCACGTCATAGGGGTCTCAACGCAACAGACGTCGCGTCAATCGGATGCCCGAACTGTGAGTTATTAGACTTTTCGTCCCAGGGGCCCGGTTGGTTTCGTGAGCAAAACCAAACCCGGCCGTATCTCAAATGTACCCCGAACTCTCATAGGGTAAACTCATTGGGACCGTTTCTCAACGTGATCACCAACGCCGCTGACGGTTCGTCAAACGGTCGTTCTATCAGAAAGATATCAGCTTTTCCGTTCCAGGGGCCTGGTTGGATTTCGGTGCGATCCAACCCGGCCACTATCCATCTGCATCCAAAACTCGGGTGGAGGATGCTGAAAGTTCCGTATCGTCAACAGGAACTCAACGCAATAGATGGCGCGTCAATCGGACGCCCGGTCTGAGAGTTATTGGCTTTTTCGTCTCACACTCACCTTGGGAAAAACTTCCCAGGAGGTCACCCATCCTGATCACTACTCTAGGCCAAGCACGCTTAACTACGGAGTTTTAACCACGTAGGCTCCCGAAAAGGAAGGTGCACCTTGAATATAGTATACCGAAACGACTGTCTCGATCCAAGGATCGTGTTGCCGCTAACGACGAGTCGTTTGGAGGCCCGTAGCCCAAGATACGGGCATTTGACCAAACAGCTCGGTAACGGGGGCTTCGGGCCCGGGCCGTCCCGGCCCGAGACCCCCCGGATGGCCCGAACCGGGTCGACCCGTCCCGGAAGGGGTCGACCCGGCCCGGCACAGCCCGGCGCGGCGCGGCCCGGACCGGCGCGGCGCGGCGCGGCGCGGCCCGGCGCGGCCCGGCGCGGCCCGGCCCGACGTGGCCCGGCGCGGCGAATCGCCCAGGCGCGCCGGTTTGGCGCAAGGAAGCGCGCTGGGCGCGCTGCCAGCATGGCCGAATGCCGAGCTTGTTGGAAACGGGGGGCCGCCTGCCCCCCCCCCCCTTTTGTGAAACCGGCCCCCCTCATAATGGGGGGCCAAATAAATGCCCGGGGGAATTAAATTCCCCCGGTTTCCACCAACCCGGCTGGCCCGACCTGGCCGGCCGGCTTCTTGTAAACAGGACCGGCAAGGGCCGGTCCTCTTCCGTCTTCCGGCACCGGCGGCCCGGCTGGCCGCCGGTCATAACGATCCGCCGCGGCCCGGAACCGGCTACGACCTTCGTCATCCGGCGCGGTGCGACGGTACCGCGCCCCTCCGCCGCGGCCCCGCTCCGGCCGCGGCGTCTTCGGTTTCCTTCAACGCGGCGCGACGGCGTCGTGTTCATGATAATTCTTTCCACGGCGTGGCGCGACGGCGCCGCGCAATAATTTCCGTGTGATTCCCGCGTGGTGCGACGGCACCACGCTCTCTCGTTTCATATGCAAGAAACATTCAAGAACAAAGGAGGGGGTTTCGGCCGTGTTTGTGCGGTCCGGTCCCCCTCTCGTTAGACGATAACATTTAAACGTTCATCCTCAAGTTTGTCATGCTAGAACCAAGAACGGAAAATAATTAAATAAAGCAACAACAAACTCCTACCTTGCTTTTCGTTATGTGGTGACGAAGTCGCGGAAAGGGGGCATCGATTCGTCGACATCGGAAAAGAGAAGCCGTTGACGACGTCGGCGTTCTTCGTAAAAGGCACTCCCTTCTTTATTCCGGAAGGAGTGGGAAGGAGGCATCCATGAAGGGATCGACGTTGGAAACTTCACGTTCTTCTTTGGAAAAGACATTCTTCGTCGAGAAGACGTTGTTCCATGTTTGGAGATGTCCTTCGTGTTCTTCGTCGAGGGTGGAATTCTCTTCAATCCTTCCATGACTCTATCACAAAGATTTAGCCAACCCCAAACAATAAAACAACACACCTTATTATAGTGTTAGCTTAATGAATTCAAAATAATTCAAATTCATTAAGTTACATCCTTCATTAATGGGTGGAGAGGCTCCAAAATTAATGAAGGTGGAAGTGAAGAGTCACATTTAATTGGGGGGGGGGTTCAAGGAAGTTAAGGAGTTTAAGGAGTTAGGAATTTGAGGGGTTTTGGCACATTAAGTGCAAGGGAGTTTAAAGGGGGTAGAAGTGAGTTAAGGGGAAGGTGAAGGGTTGAGGCTCGTGTGGGCCCCACCTCACCTTAATCCTCACTTGGTTAGTTAGGAACTTGTGATTCCACCCCAAATTCCACACTTAGGATATAACCACTTAAGAAGATAAATAAAATTTGTAACAAAAATTTTATTTTTCTTTACACTTAAACCACAACCTTAATAAACAACTACTCCCAAGCAAACGCAACTCCAGGAAAGGCATTCATAAGCAAAAACCGGAGCTACGGTTCCATCGGTGCCCTCGGAATTTGATTCCGGGCACCGGTTCAAAAGTTAGAAATTCCCACTCGTTCGTTCACTGAACGTACCCGAGCCAAACTTCGGAAATTGATTTTGGGCACACCGGGCCTCGGAATCAGGCGCTATCAGAAACTGTGTTCTTGTAAAATTCCAAAGAAAATTAAGAAAAAAATTTCCTTGAAATTTCCAGGTCATTACAATCATATTTTTACAACCTATTATAAAATTTTAATTGTTCTTTATGTATATTTTCTTGTTCTTCTATAGAATATTAAATATATTTTTATTCCACCATCTTCCCACCTATTTCTAATTGAGATTTCAAAATGATCATATATTTTATAGAAATAAGAACATATTTCTTAGTTCTTCAACATGTTTTATTAGAAATTTATTCTGTCAAATATAATATATGGTTTCATATTTGGGTTGATTGTGATTTTTCTCTATATCTTTTAACCATCAAATTCCACATCCCTATTTTGTTCAAAAAAGTCCATTGTGTTCTATCTTCTTAAAAAATAGAATTATCACTTTTATTCATTATTTTATGTAAATGTTTTTTTAAATCATAAGTTTTCACATGTTAATATAATTCATTTGATTATAATCTATAAAAATTTCATGATATTTCATCAAATATATATTTTTTGGATTTATGGTCTCCACATCCCAATTATTCTTTGGAAATTTTTGGTTTATTGGAATCATCTTGCTTCTTCTCCATGAAAATTACTATATGAAATTACATAATGTTTCTCAAAACATCATAAACTATAATAGATAAATATTTTATTACCTTTTTCAATATATATTTCAGAATATTTGGATTCCCCCCATTGATATAGGATATTTTGACTAAATATATTGATATAATATTGAAGCATTCAATTTTCCATCGGAGAAATTATCCACTACATTAATTTTGCTCAAATAATAATTTCTTTATTCATTTATTATATCTCTCTCTGACATGAACACAAAAATTTCAGGGTAAATATATCATTTTTATTGAAATAACCTCTTATTAGGATACATTTTATAAAAATTATAACATCCACCCTTGATATAATTGTGGGTTTATCAGGATTTATAAAAATTTATATTTATCTATACATTAAACTCAATACTTTTCCATAAATCTAAATAAAATTGGTGCTAACAATATATTCTATAATATTAGAGCAAACAATATTTTCTATACAAATTTTTGAAAACAAAATTTTCAATAAAAATGGATTTTGGGTAATTTGTAGGAAAGTGTTTTTGGGGTTTTCCAACATTTCTATAAGATTGATGTACTGTAACAAATATATCTTCATTTGATGAATATACCAATGGATAAATTATATCAATTTTTTATAACTAAATATCATGAGTGTCTTTTTAATTTCTACATTTCACTTGAAAAAAAAATAAAATTAAAAAAGAGATTTCTTTTCATATCATTCAAAATCTGTACTTTATAGTCACACTACCATTTAATATTCCTAACACAGACATCAGAAAATTTGTTATTATTTTCCATAAATGTGTCAATATATTTTATATTCTCTAATATGATCAATCGTCGAGAGTTCTAAATCTCAATTATTATCATTTTCTTTTATACCAATTATTGGATCATCATAAAAAAATTACATGTTTCCTCATTTTATAGGATATCACATAGAAATTTATTTTCAGTTCTAGATAACACTTTTAACTGAACGAAATTTATTGAAGGTTTATTACAAACATTATTATTTTTGCACAAACACATAAAACATTTTTCAATATACAATTCTATATTCATGTTACTCAAATTTATTGATCCTCTCATATTTATAATTAAAAATGATAAAAAAAGTTAAAATTACTCCAAGAATTATTTTAATTGGTTTTTCATATAAATTTTTGAATAAATATATAACTCTTTTTTACCCAAATCATCCTCACCTGTAATTGGTCAATTAAAATTATATTTTTGACAATAATCATATGTTACCTCATACTCTCAAAAAGATTGTGGATCCTATTAGGTAAATGAATTCTAGTTCTTCCCAATTCTATAATATTAATCCATGTTTTATTCTTCTGTTATGGATCTATATTCTCTAGATTTAAAAATATTGAAAATGATTTTTACTCCTCTATTCTCAATATATATTCCCCAAACATCATTTTAAACCATTTATTACTTCAATTTAATTGATCCGTGTTTTTTATTAAACTATATATCCAAAAGAAGAACTCTAGGGATTAAAAAATCGTCAAAATGCCTTTCAGGGGGATAAAATCCTTATATTATTAAATATTTTAATTTTTTGGTAATCTTATTTGATGTTGGAAAATATTTAAAATTCAAATTTTTTATTCTATTGAAGATTAGAAAAACTCTAGAATGGGGTTTAGTTAGTTATAATATATTTTTTATTTAATTAATGCTAAATAATTTTTCTAGTTCACCTATTTGGTTAATGAATCCGTATATCCCCAAATATATCTATTAACCTATAAATTCTATTATATCCATTAAATGATAAAGTGGAATGTTTGTAGTAAAGAATATAAGTATTTATGAATGATGTTCACCATCATGGTGGATGGGTCTTTCCAAGATGTATGGTTGTTATTATCCAACTCACACTTTTATTCGCATTTATTATCAAGAATAAGCTTATAAAAGGATATTCCCTTGAACATGTATTTATATAACTGAATAGGTTTAATTCATTTACCCAGAGTCAATTTACAAACATGAGAAAAAACATGATCCTCCTATTTAATAACAATCGTTTGTTTTCTATTCTCAAAGTATGATCAAATTGAATGATTTAGAATTTACCGGATTGAAAAAATATGATCTCCTTACTCAATATTTCATCATGATTTTGGGCATAATTCTATTCACATCACCAAAAAGTGGTTGTATCAATTCCTCCTCATTCATAATCGTATATGGAAATATTAAACTAGCATCCCTACATTATAACCCTTTGTCCTATATAAATTTCTATAATCATTTGAATTTTTCTATCTCTATTCACTTATTCTTAAATCACAAAAAATATTTTTTGTCACATATGCCAATTTATATCCCTATTCTATTTGACTCGTTGAATTATCATAAAATTAGCATGTAAATTATCTCTCTTATACACTTACTAAAATTATTCATATTATTCATCAATTTATATACGTAGCATCACTAACTTGTGAAAAATATATATTTCTCAATTATGTATATCCCTATTCAATATACAATTATATCAATCTTAACTATCTCAAAATAATCATGTGTGATTTCTCCACATGATCCACAATCCCTTTTAGAATCCCATATCAAAATATATGGGTTCCTCAAAAAATTATCAATTTCCATTAACTGATCTTTCAAAATTATCCATCCTAATTAGCATCATCCATCAGTATTAGAATATTTTCAAAATATCCTCCTAAAAAACCATGAACATTTATATTTACATTTATCACTAGAAATGTTAATAAATAACATGAAATGTAATATTTCAAGAATATAGAAACATCTTATCATTTAATTATCATGATATTTTTCAATTATTAAATTATTAAATTTCAAAAATATCGACCATATATATATATGAATTCTCACATTTTTCTAAACACCTTGATCTTGCATAAATTTTAATTAATTTATATATCCCCAAAGTGAGATCATGAAATGTTCTATTTTTAAATAAAAAAATAGAAAGAATATTTAATATCTTCATGATGGATCTTATGTATCACTATAATTTGTTACATATTATAGTGAAATTATCATTTTCAACATTTATATATTATTCTAATTAAATATCATCATAGGAATTAAATTATATTTTATCTCTAATGAATTATTATGTAGCCATAAAAATATGTTACATATCACATTTAATATCATATTTTTTTAAAACAATTCATAACATAATAATATATGTTAGTTTGTATAGGGATTTATTATTTATTAATAAGAAAAAATATCATCAAATTTGAAATATGATATATAGAATTTCAAAAATCTTATATATCGTAATGTTAAACTTAAAATAATTTTTCAATTCTTTACACACTTTATACAATTTTATAAGATATTATTCTTGATTTCCCTACAAAATTTGAACAAGAAACATTAAAAAATTATTCTCTAGACTACTTAACTATACATTAATATATGTTTTAAAAATTATAATCTTTTAGGATACTTAATATAATTATAATTTTTTAAACTGATTAAAAAAACTATTCATAAGTGTTCTATTCCACATTATATAGTGAATAAACTCAAATAATCATCGAACTCAACTGAAACATCAATTATTGTCCTCTTACAGTCTTTGAATTAATTCATCCCCTACATCATCATCAAATAAATTTCAAAAACAAATTCTGTGTAAATTCATATATATGATATATCAATCATCTGAGTTTATAGTTACAATAATATATTTATATAAATGGAATTCACAATATTAACCATCATATATTTTTTCCTTTATCACATTAATAATATCCATTGAAACCACAGATGGATTTATGATAACCATTATTAATTAAAATAATTCATAAGAGAACATAACATACTTCAAATTATTATTTAAATTTTTTTATCATGAATTACATATGTGGGATATTTTAACTCATGGTTTAAATGTGTTTTCATATTTTCCCAACTTAATACAAGAAGAAAACAATTCATGGGATATCTAAAAATACATATCTTATAATATTCACATGTTCATTTATACATCACTCCAATAATATTCAATTCTCAACACATTTTAAATCATAATTAGATTTTTTATTATAGGGTTGAAAATTAGAAAACAATTAATCAAGTATATATAATGTTATGAAGCTTGAAGGTACCCCCATGTATAATATCATTCCAATTCTAGGGAGGGGATTCAACGTTCGATTAGATGAGTACAGTATTCTTGATAAAATTTTAAAGAAATTATGTCTACATATATAATCCTCAAATACTGTTTATGATGTGTCTTAAAATCATTTAATGAAATCCTCTTTAGGATCTAATATAGTCGGTATTATACCAATGATTTGGGATAGTACATAATAAGATATTTTACAAGGGTAGAGTCATTTTTAACAATAGACAAGATAATGATGTAATATTTTCATAGGGTGAGTATACTAAAAATTTATCATGCTTATAAACAGAACAAAATACATTTTGTTATAAAAATAAATGAAGGCGATCATTGTAAATCCCAAAGATTCATCAATAATACCTCATCCTTATATGGGGTTTAATTTCATATATCATCCAAATTGTTCATGAATCATATAAGGGTAAATTTTTAACATCGCATTTATCCATTTATGACCAACTATCTACAATTTATGAATTATTAATGGTGTGGTAAGAAATTCTTAATTGAGGGAGATATTTTTTCCTAAGAAGTGAAGTAAAATTTGTATTATACAAATTATGTTTAGAATTCAAACAAGGATATGAGCTCCGTATTCCATGATCCCTAGATGCATTTTCTGTTTCATTGATGATAAAAAACTGACTGAAAATAATATGATATAAATATATATTGCTTTTTGTGGTCAATCATACTCGAGAAATAATTTTAAAAATAATGATTCTAATGATTCTACCTGGAAAAATGAACCAATATAACCGCACAAAAGATAATATATTAACTAATCCCACTTCCCATTAAATTAATGGTGAAAAAAAAATTATTTTTTGGATATATTAGAAAATAAATCATTATGAAATTTGAATATCTTTTCATTTCACTTCATATTTAGTGGACAATATATATATTATGAAACAAAAAGAAAAATAGTTATCCTTGACCTATATAACTATGTACCAAATTAGATTATCCCATGCAATATTGTCTTTCATAAATTTTTAGATATTTGGGAATTCTAAAACACTGAATAGAATCAAACATAATAGATTGATATTGTAACACCCCAAGCTTCCATGGTACACTTCTCTTTGAATAATTCAATAGCATGTTTTGTGCACAACATGGAGTTCTAACACACCACGTCCATTTAAACTAACCATTAGGAATATTAATCCCCACTATATTAAATTGTATAAATTTTTTCTTTAAAAATGGACTTCATTTTTGGATTCGGAATATAGAAATTATCTTAGGGTGAATTTTTCATATTTTTTTAAACACATTCAAATATTGATGAATAGTGAATAACAAAACCTTATTATTGAAAACCAAATTTTTATATAAATAATTATTCATTATATTAAAATTTATTTTAGAAAAAAATCTATACTTAATACATATATAAGTTCAATATAATTCATTGGAGTCATTTAATAATATATAAAATTTTATTAAACTTTTTACCATCATTTACTCACCTCCTATGAGCATTTATAAATTTTAATAAATCGTAATTTTACTGCTTATGTGAATCAAATTTCAATGTAAAGACCTGGAAATTTCACGGCAATTTTTTTAAAATACTTTGTAATTTTACGAGTCTATGGCTCTTGACGGTACTTGATTCCGAGGCCTGGTGTACTGAGAATCAATTTATGAAGTTTAGCTCGTGTACGTTCAGAAAACGAACATGCAGGTTTTTCTATCTTTTGAACCGGTGCTCGGAAAATGAAATTTGAGGGCACCGATGAACTTTCAGCACCAGTAATTTCTTAAGGGGACCTTTACCGCAGTTGCGATTTAAGGAGGTTGAGAATTATTATTTGGGGTTTAATTAAGAAGTACATAAAATTGATTGTAAAATTTTATTTCCTAATACTTGGAAGTTAAACCCTTCCATGGGAAGTTGTTGGTGAGGGCCACAACCACCCAACTTCCCATGTGTGGTTATATGGGAGGTGGGGACCACATGAGCCTCAACCATTACAACTTCACAATATCCTCTTTATACATTCCCCCATTAAACATGATACCTTTCATATTTATGAAACCTCTCACCTCCTCCACTCTCCCACATTAACTCTTGCCAACACATTAATTTAATGAATTCAACAACATAAATTAATTAAATGAAATTGTTTGAATCTGAATTTTAAAATGAATGTGATCATAAAATAATAGGAGAAGCCTATTATTTTATTTTGGAAGGACTTTCATTGTGCTAAGGAAGATTGGGGAGAGCTCTTGTGATTTTGGAAGAACACCGGTCCTCCGACGAAGAACGACGTCTTCTACGATGATGAACGTCAGTTCCACGAAGAACGACAACTCCCCTACATGTTCTTCCCTGCTACAAGTCAGGAGATGCTACTTCCACCTCATATGCACTCTGACGACATCTACGAATCCCCACCTCACAACGTCGTCTTCCGCGACACCGACGTTCGACATCATTTTTTGAGGTAGGGGTGTTTTTGGATTGAGTAATGATTGGTTTTCCTTCCAGGATGTTGTTCCTGTTAAACCTCTTGCTATTGGGCTAATGTGGAAGGGACCAGACCAAACTAACATGGTCTGATTCCTCTTCCGCTCTTTTGAATTTTTTGAATTCTTCCGCCGTTCTTGAGCGGTAAATCAAGCTATGTTTTCAGAGCCAATAGGTGGCCCAAAAACATTGTAAACAGACTCAGAGACTCTGTGTGACCTAGAAGTGAATGTTTAATAGATATCGGATTATCGGGACGAAGAACATGCACCTCAGGAGGTGTGCTAGACAGAGGGCTCGTTTTCTAGAAAATTCCAGAATACACGGCGTGTCCTCTAGGAGCACACGCTGTGTAGTACAACAGTATGGTGGCTTCCGTTTCAGATGTTAGAAAGGTAGTACACGACATGTGACTCTAGACACACGATGTGTACTCTCAACACTGTTTGACAAAGGACACTTTGATGGACATGGTGTGTATTTAGGGAAAATACATGGACATGAGCAGAACCAAACGGCCAAGAGGCATGACATGTAATACCTTCACCATGGCATAAGCGTCTTCGTGATGACTCGGCGTGTATTCCAGGAATACATGGACACAGGGTGGAGTACACGAGCATGTACTCCACCACATGTCCAGGCATGGCCTGCACACATGGTACCAACCCTAGAGGTCTGGACACGGCATGTAACCTTACAACACATCATGTACTTTCTTATCAACATGACCATCCCTACGAAACGGGACGTTTCACAGGGGCATTACCTGGTGTCTGATTACACGTCGTGTATCACTTACATACAGGCCGTTTACTTTAGGGAAATGGATTGGTTGTCTTGTTCTCCATGACATGGGCACGTTTTTCTTGGTTTATCCCATATGATGTGGGACGGAACTACAGCGTACATCATCTCTAAACATTTTGACAGTTGATGTATCGATCTTTGAGTCGTGGAGCGGACCCTCCCTGAATTGAGCGTGCTGTGTGCGGGAACCCTAGAGATGGCAGTTACTACGATGACGATGATAACTGTACTTATATCGTACGTGTGTTCGGCAGCGAGGATGACTTAACTTGGATCCTCGGCGGGTTTGGTAGTGATGACCATTTTATTATGATCCTACGTTGGTTCGGAAGCGACGGTTACTGTACATGGAACCTACGTGGGATCGGTAGCGATGACTTCTGTACTTGGATCCTACATGGGTTCAGTAGGGAAGATGATTCCAAAGCATCGTCTAGAATCTCTACCCATCTTCATGAGTTGTATACCTGTGTGAGATGAGTCTTGACATTTAGTCATTATCAACAATGTGGTTGACTTACCATCTTGTGTGGACTGGGTTGTGCTTTCCTGTGTGGACTGGGTTGTGCATTCATGTGTGGATTGGGTTGTTCTTTCCTATGTGGACTAGGTTGTTTTTTAGATCTTGAGTTATAGTCGTACTAGAATTGATTACTTAGGTATATGTATGGGCATATACCTAAGTAGAGTTGGTTGATACTTTGTGTTTGTAACTTTTCTTTGTGGTTTATCCAATGTGGATTTTGGGATTCCTTCGGGGGTCTCAGGGTCCCTACTGAGTATCTTATACTCACACCTGCATGAGCTATGCCCGCACTACATTGTGTTGGATGTAGATGATAGACAGAACTGATCGAAGTGTAGTCTAGTGGAGCGGAACGATACCTAGAGGTGGAACACTTGTGGGACATAAACGGAGCAGACGACCAGACCTGAGGAGCTGAGAAGACCATATGTACCCACCCTTTAGGTGGTATATCCATAGGATGACTTAGTGTTTTCTAGAATACATTATTTTAGTTGTTCTTTCCTTACTGTTGTAATTTTATTCAGTTGGGTTTGTATTCTAGACCATTTACTTTTCAACAATTACATTTGTACTTAGTTTACTTTGGGTTTACTTCATCTTGCGTACTCTGTTGTGTTTGATTAGTTATATGAAGAAAATTAATTCCATTTTATCAGGATTTACACCTTTAGTGCTAGTCTCCAGCTCCTGGCCTATGGAAGGCTGGCTTGGGGCAGTCATGGAATGGGCCATGAGGACGGGTCGTGACAAATTTGTATCAGAGGAGTCGGTTCTACCGCAGAATATAGGACACTTATAATTTCTTCTCTGTGAAGCAATAATTTTTATATAATTGAGTGTTGTTATCAGTCCATTGATTCCAGTGTTGGTGCGGTAGCCAAAATATCCATACTCCAGGACCATGACACCTGATTTCCGATTCAGTGCTCGAAAACACTGATTAGTTGTGAGTTTTAAAAGTTTTCATAGTGATTACATTGTTTCATCTCACAATGAATACTTTATTTATCATGGCACACCTATTTCGTTTCAGTATGGCCCCACGATGGCAGCCATCTAGGGATCCTAGTTATGTGTGATATGGCAGCCCACCAATTGACGAGGCCTCAGTGCAGGGCCCCATTACAGTGGAGGCACCAGTGATACCTCTACCTGATGGACCACCAATACCCCCAGCCCCAACAACGGAGAGTGCACGCCACCTGAGTGTGCTGAATGAGTTATAGCGTCAGAGGCTTCCCAAGTTTTGTGGAGAGATGGACCCTCAGGAAGCCAAGGATTGGCTGGATCCTATTTTTCATGTCTTCAAATTGGTAGGGACGCCAACAGATCTTATAGTGATCCTTGTGGTGAGTCTCCGACACATGACATCAGGTAGATGGTCGATCTTGATGCTCCAGGTGCCCGACGAGGCATCTCTAATATGGACGAACTTCTAGAGCCTCATCCACTCATAGTTCATTCCAGCCACCCTCTGTGCGGTGTGCATCTAGGAGTTACTACAGTTGCTGCAGGGCAGCATGACATTAGCCCAGTACTTGGTGGGATTTACCGACCTCTCGTGCTACTCCACGGACATGGAACGGGACCCATTATTCAAGGCCCAGACCTTTGAGCAGAAACTGAGTCATGTGATCATGGATTCGATGATCTCCCTCAGTATTCTGACACAGACATGAGTACTGGAGTGGGCCCTTCTTGTGGAGAGCTTCCTTACTAAGCCTACACCAGCATAGAGGCCTACCGCAGGGCGACACGTAGCGGAGCCTTCTGCAGTCGGTAGTAGACAGATGATGTAGAGGTCCAAGTGGACCAGTCCTTCAGGAGGGCGACCATAGGATACTGGTTCGGATGTGAGGGGACACGCAATAGATCCAGTCATACGAGAGGCAGACAGTGCTATGCATGGGGCGGGTAGGGCCACATGGCTCGTGACTGCCCGACCTGCCATGTAGTGGAGTAGAATGGTACCTGGAGGTGGACCATTTGGCAGGATGTGCACAGAGCCGACGGCCGTACCCGAGAAGCTGAGACGACCATCTGTACCTACCCTTCAGGTGGGATATCCAGAGGACGAATCAGTGGTTTCTGTATTACTTTACTACAATTTTTCTTTCTTTACTGTTGTACTGTACTTTCTGTTGGGTTTGTATTCTGTCCCATTTATTTCCAGAACATACTTTTTTACTCAGTTTACATAGTGTTATTTCATCTTGTGTACTCTGTTGTGTTTGATTACTTATATAAAGTCAATGCCTTCCCTTTTATCGGGATTTACGCCATTGGTGCTAGTCACCAGCCCCTGGCCTATGGAAGGCAGGCATGGGGTAGTCATGGAACGGGCACCGAGGAAAGGTCGTGACATTCAAATCACTAAGAGAAAAAATTGATATCTGTAAGAAAACTATGTTTCAATAAGATGAAAATAATTTTTGGTGAATAGTAACTTTTAACATTTATTTACAAAGGTTATAAGAAAATATGGTAATAAAAAGTAATCATGATATTATAATTAACCTAACACATGTCCTAATTCTATTTGATAACTTTAATTCGTCCAAATACAACCTTAAAAATAATATATAATCCATTTCGTCCATGTGGATTAGATTTGGACATTTATTATGATTTAATTTAATGAAGAGTTAAAAATGTAAAATTCAAGGTTTCTGTAATAAAACATTTTTCATATAGGGATATAGATAAAGAAAAATTTTACTATAAATATTAAAATATTTTGTAAATAATTATATTTTTTTTATAATTTTTAGAAATTAAATAATTAAATTTATTTATTACACAATGATGACACAATAATTACCGTATTAATTAATGATTAAAATAATTGTTATTATATATATCACAATAAATTTATTTATAGACTTTTGATGAATTCCACTAGTTATATATGCTAAAATGACATGTTAGGGTTGATTCAATGAATTTATTTTGATGTAATAATGTTGTTATGACTTTATCAAAAACAAAATAACAAATAGTTTCAAAATTTACAAAAATGTGTTTTTAAAATAAATATTATATTATTATTTGATATAATATTAATAAAAATATATGGTTCAGCCAAATGACATATATAATGATAGGTATATCATTAATGAACAACTATAGGTTCTCTTGGCATTTTATAGTAAATTTATTAACAAATTATTAAAATAATACATGAATACATGGTTAAAATTAATCTATTTAACTGAGAGTTAAATCTAAAAGTTAAATTTCGTATAGTGACTGAAACTGTTATAAAACATATTGGTTGATAGGTTTTTGACCCATCCCCACCATATCCTTGAAATAAATAATTTTAGAGGCATTATAAACCGAAAATTATTTTTTTATAAAATAATATTTCAATCTTTTCTTAAAGTTACCCTCACATCTCTTATAAAAGGTCACTTCCCCTTCTCTCAAATTCACTCATCCACAGCCATTTGGCTCAGCCATCCCCTTCCCAATTATGCTCCCAACATCCCTCAAGCCATCTTATATGCCTTATTTTGATCTGAAATACAACATATGGAGCCCTTTTCATTAAATAATAAGGAATCACCATAAAAGAGGAAATAATTTCATCACCATTTTTCAATGTTCTTTTCTACTTACACATCCAATTTATTTTCTTATTACCTTACCAAATTGATAACTCCAGTACCTTATACATACTATGATTTTATTATAAATATTTTACAAATTGTATATATTTTTCTATCCATCATATGAATGATATGTCACCATTCGCGCGTGCGTACGACTTACGGTCTCCACGATGTGGTGTAGTTGTTATACAATACATTATTATTTGGATGGATATAATAATGATGTAAACAAGATTTAAATAATAAATATAACATGTTAATTATTCTGTATATATATTATATACAATCTACTTATATACAATTTTAATATCAAAAGAATGATATTGTCACTCGTACGTACGTACTGAATACCATCTCCACGAACGCGATGAGATTCACTACCAATCGTAATAATTCAATAAAAATTTTCATTTTATGATTATAAATAATGATTAAGAACATAATATCATTTTGGATATTAATCAAATACATCCTAACCCAAAAAAATTGGCTTACATAACCATGAATATAAATAAAAACATACCAGTTAACACCCAAAACGATGAAACTACTAAATTTTATAAACAAAGAAGTATTAGAAGATTTTATATGATATCATATTTATGTATTTGGTTCTTTTAGGATTTAATAACAATGATTTAACAATTATACATGAGGTTAACGTACCCACAACCAAGGAAAAGTACAAGTTAAGGGTTAATTCTACAATCTCTCCATTTATCTGAGGTTGTTTATACATAATTATTTACTTGGACCACTTTATCATCCACATAAATGTTTCTTAAAATGTATTTCAAAATATTTTTTTACTACTTACTAGACTATGGGTTATATTCATATATATCCTAGTTTTACAATCTACGTTCTGAAAGGAATCTTTCCAGCATTTTCAAAACAAGTTACGTTATGAAATTTTCAATAAAATTAAGGTAATAATGTCTTTTTTAACTTATATGGAAGGTGAATCTATTTTATTCCATTATAACACCTTAAAAGATTCCTTTAAAAGCATATAAGAATATTTCAAAATTGACTATTTTATTTTATGTGGTTTCAAAATAGAAAGATGTATTTCTTCCAAATAGTTTTTATTTTATCTATGTCAATATCCTTTGAAGGATTTTAATCTTGATTGAAGTTTATATATTATGAAAAAAATATTCCATATTGTATTGAATGTTTTGTGATATGTTTTACTATAGATGTTTTGTATTTATATCATTCATCTTATATGGACAATGTATTTACATTTTATATGCTAGTTATAGTAATAATATTTATGTTATGCTTAAACCTTTTCATATGAGGAATGCATTGGGCATAGTAAATGATAGGTGGATCCCGCAATAGCTCTTAGATGCATCGATAGGTCTCATGAGAGAAAGTAGTGTCTTGGCACAAGGCCTTGACAAAATCTTATTTGTAGTCTGGGGACAAGGCCTTGACTATTTGGTTATGATGTCTAGTATTTTTCATTGCATCATTATGAAATTGGATATTGATATTGCATGTGATAATTCAACTCGTAGAATATACATGTGAGTAATTAAAAGAAATTATATTGATTTATATTTTCCATATTATGATAAAATTTACATTTAAAAGGATTTTGTTGTATTCTTAAACATTGAATTAAATTCTTATGCTTATTTATTAAATTTAATTCTATATTTTTATCATCACCGAGCATTTGAACATTCCCATTTCAATGTTTTATTTTTCCTAGAATGTGAAAAAGTATATTATTTTTGACCTGTAGGGATAGTCTAAGGGATATGACGGTGGTCAATGGAGACAATGTTTTTGTTGTTTTCATTTTATAATTTAATGTGAATCTTATTAATGTATCTTGTACATCCAAGACTACTACTGTAATCGGTATTTCTAGACATGATATTTTGTGATCATTCTAATGTTATGTAATAATGCATCGACTCTAGGTAACTAGGGTCGGAGCATTATAGTTGGTATCATATGATGTTTAGTAAAATCCTTTTGAATATAGATTTAGATAAACTATGATTAAAGAAAATTACCCTAAGATAGACTTTGAGGATTAGTATAAAATATCTTCCTAGAATTTTGGTAATGTAGATATTTTGTGTATTTTCCACGAAATACATCTCTGTCTAGATACGAACAGGTAGAGGCGGCTCTGGAACTGATGTACCTTGTAGTGAAAACTCTGACAAGGAGTTTGGGGATGGACCTGATGTATCATTGTACATGAAAAAAGGCCATGATAAACTCTTGGTTACGACACTCACGGGGGATATGCTTAAGATAATTCACATTTTCATTAAAAACCACAATTAAGGATTTATGAGTATATACCTCCTCAATGAAAACATTTTTATGATAATGGATATAATCCATAAACTATTCAATTTATGTTAAGTGTTTTACATGTGTGGAATTATGTATTGAGATTCGTAAACTAATCTAGTGTATTCCATTGTCTAGAAATGGTGCATAGTGGAAGGAATGTAAACTGTATCAACGCATGTGATCCATGTTGGGATTTCCTTCATACTCATGATAAGTACAGTGGAGCTGGTGATGAAACTGGTGTTGATCATCTTATCACCATACCTGGAAAACTCACTCAGGTTATGAATAATTACCTTACCTCTATAGAGCATCTAGATCCTTAACGTGGAGGATCAATGTTAGACTAGTTCATGAGGTAACAACCACCAACATCATTGGGGATACAAATCTGTTTTTAGTTGAGCAACAGATATGTTCCATAGAAAAAATACTGCATTCTTTGGGGAGTAGAGAAAGGGAAAAACATTTCATGGTAGTTTATCACCACATAGGAGATGCATATCAATGGTGGTCATTGATTCGAAACAAAAAGTAAGATGAATAAGTATCAAACATGGAATATAGGGTGGTTAAATAGGTCTTCTTAGAAAAATATATTCCTCCTGACAATCGAGCGAATATGGAAAGACTATTTTTGAGTTTGAGGAACAAGGTGGGTGATATTGTCACATAATATGAGGCTAACTATAGAAGGTCAGGAAGGAATACAACAGATTATATACACAACCCAAAGAGTAAGATTGATTGATAAATTTATGGGTAAAACCCATTTCTTTGTCGAACATCAGTCTAACAATCCTTCTAATCGTACAATGATATTTCCTCATGTTCTATCAAGACAGAAATGGAATTCCCTATGTCTTATGACCATAAATAAAGGCATGATAATAAAAGATATTTTGAACACTATGGAAATGGAAATAAGGGGAATAAGGGATAACTTTAACATCCTTCCTACAGTAAATGTGCGAGGAAACAACTCGGTACTTTCCTGAAGAGAATGAGAGTATGTTACAAGTGTGGTGAAAAAGGCCACCAAGACCGTGAATGAAAATGAATGAAATTGGATGACAATATTGAAAACTAAAGTTGTAGAGAACTGGATAATTATGTAAATGAATGTCTTATGCACCATGGAAAATGTCACGACCCCTCCCACGGGGCCCGTATTGTGACTACCCCATGCCCACCTTCCATAGGCCAGGGGCTGGCGAGCAGCACCAAAGGTGTAATCCCCTATAAACCTGGAAAGAATTTCCTCTATAAAATGTGTCACACAGTACCAGATTACAAGAGGATTAAATCACTATGTAATGGAGTAAACAAATTTGGTGAAAGTACAAAGGGTCCATAAATACACGCCCACCAAAAATGTACAACTACAACTGAAGAAAGTACAAATGAAAAGGACAAACAACTGATGGTGAAATCTACTCCTGGATCGTCCTAGGGTTCCTAACTAAATGGTAGTAACATATATCTTCCTCATCACTCTACGTATATTGGTCTGCTCCATGTGTCTTCACACAGAATGATCCACCTCTATGTACCTTCCAGTCCGGGCGCACTTTGCCTCCGTCAGTATTGTCCGTTGTCTTCATCTGACACAATGAGGTGCGTGCATAACCCGTGCAGGGGTGAGTATAACGATACTCATTAGGGACCCAGAGACCCTAAATCTCTCACAAAATCCATCAAGGATAAACCAAAAAGTAATATTTCAACCAATAACCAATACTTAGGTATATGCCAATACATATACCTATGTTATCAAGTAACCCATCTCAATCAATTGGAAAACACAAAGGTCATTGACTAAGCTCAAAATAGGATTTTTATTCTAGATGTCAAAACCACCACTGCTAGAGAACTCATCCTCTATCGAGTACAATGGGCCTGAGGAAAAATCCAAGCATTTTCCACTAACCTTAGACTACTGATGTACTCCACCTGTCGAGTATTGTGGGCCTGCTGCTACAACCAAGCGGTTCCCACCATGGGTCTTCAGCTACAAGAAAGTGCTCCCCATCATTTCCTATAGAGGTACTCATTCTGTCATGTACCATAGGTATTTCTCTACAAGCATGCGATCCTCCACAGTGGGTATACTACTACAACCAAGCACTCCCCACTGGGCCATCCAAATCACACCAAGTCGATCGATCATTAATCGTCAAGTCTCAGCCAGCTACTAAGTCGCTACAATCTGCTCACTTGTCACAGGAAGGGTCCTCTCCATGAGCCACAAGACAATAATCCATGTGTCAATGTGTCTCATGTAGAAGTATCACAAAGGACCGCCACATCATAGGGGTCTCAGTGCAACAGACGGTGTGCCAATCGGATGCCCGGTCTATGAGTAATTGACTTTTCCGTTCCATTGGCGGATTTGGTTTTTAAGCTAAAACAAAACCAAAAATACTCCAATATCATTTGAATCTCATGTGGAGTATTCCAAAAGAACCATCTCAACAAATGGAAACCAACATAGTTGACGAAATGTCAATCATACGGTCGGTCCTTATGTTATAACTGTTTCCGCTCCGAGCACCCGATTGGTTTCTGTTTTGATCCAACCCAACCATACAAAATCTTCACCAAAACCATGAGTTTAATATAATAAGACGATTGTCTCGATCCGAGTAATCCTACACAACTGATGGTGCGTCGATCGGTGGACTATCGCTCATGTTATGGGCAATTAACCAAAAACAGTCCGAATAGGGGGGGTCTAGGCCCGGTCCGACCCGGCCCAACCAACCCTGGGTCGGTCCGAACTGGGTAGACCCGACCTAGGTCTAGGTCTGGCCTGCCCTGGCTAGCATGGAATGGAAGGACCAGCGGCCGGTAGTGGCTCGGCCAGGCTGGCAGAGCGGGGGGGGGGGGGGGGGGGGGGGTTCATCGGAACGACGACGCGAGGCTGGCGCCGCCCGGTTTTCTCGGATCCTGTGCAGTGCAGGATCCTCTCCATCGTCGTCACGGCTGGTGCCACTATGGTATTCCTCTATTTGCGTGCTGGGGCGCCACCGCCTCTGGTCACCTGCGCTACCGCCCCAGCGACCCTCGCGACTGCGTCATTCCGCGGGCGACCGGAGTCATTCTGGTGGTCTGTTTTAGCTCTCGTCTGTGCCTACGGCCTCCTCGTGTCCCGCTCTATACTGTGACAACAAAAAATAAACGTAGACCTTTTGTTAATCCATCTCCAAACATTATACGCATCACGAAAAAGTTGGTGGTGGGTCTGGACTTGTTCTTTTGCCCGTACCCACCGCGTTAGTGATTCAAATAATCACACAACAAATAAATGCCCATGTTCGAGGATATGAATCATTTATATGAAAATATAAAATATCCCCTACCTCGATTATGAAATTGCACATTGTCAAGCCACGAAAAGAGAATTCAAAGGCAATGTCCGGCAAGTCTGATGAGAAACTGTAGTCAACGTTCCTCGCGGATGATATCCTCTCCCTTGTCGTGGAGGAAGAAGAGAGGATGATGTTCTTCATAGAGAGAACGTCATTCTTTATGGAAGGATGAATCTCTCTTCTAATTCCAAAATTTCCACCAAAATATTTTCCATGAAAATTTTAAAATATGGATTCCCTCAATATTATTTTATTTCCATGCATTTAAAAAGGATTCAAATCCAATCAATTTAATTAATGAAGATATTAATTAGATGTGTTGGAGCAATTAAATAAAAGGGAGGTGGAGTGTTCAACCGAATTAAATGAAATGTTGGGGCCTCATTAACTCAACGGGGAGTCCACGAGTTTAATAGGGGTTCAAGGATTTATAAGGGGATAGGTGCTCATGTGGGCCCTGCCACACATTATCCTCCCATGGGAGGTTATGTGGGTTGTGGGTCCCACCCCAACTTCCCTTTAGTTGTTTTAACTACCTCCTATAAAATAAAAATATCTCTCACATATTTATATATATATATATATATATATATATATATTAGAAACCCAAAATTTTAACATCCATACACGATGAAACGCAATTGCTATAAAGGTCTCCTTGAGTGAATACCTGCATTGCGAGTTCATCGGTGTCCTCAGATTACAATTCTGAGCACCAGTTCAAACGATAGAAAAACCCGCATGTACTTTTACTAAACGTACCCAAATAAAACATCCGAAATTTATTCTGGGCACACCGCGCCTCAGAATCAGGTGCCTTCAGAAATGGAAGACTCGTAAAATTCCAAAGAACTATGAAAAACAATTTCCATTAAATTTCAGGGTCCTTACAGAAAATTACCTTAGAAAAGGCCAAGTGAGCAAGGCTAAGCTTATGCTATCACTACGTTTGTGGTTGATGCTACAATAGACGTGGTGGGAGGTAATTTAATGGTTTTCTCATGTTTAACCAATGCTTTATTTTATTTTCAAACATTGAATTACTTCATATCTTCATAGTTTTCTATGAAAATTAGATATTTTTGATTTCATTTAATAAGATATTTATTAGTAAAAACTCATAAGGTAAATATAATTGCAACAATGATTTGTCAATAATTTCCCATTAAGTAATATAAATGTTATTTATCTATTGATATCATCATTATTCCTATGATTGAATTTGATATAATCCTTGGTATGGATGGGTTTTCAGAACATGATGTGAGAATTTGTTGTAAGAATAAGGAGGTTACAATTTTTTATGATGATTATAAATAACACCTTATCTTTAGAGCAGAAATGTCACCATATGATTCTTACCTAGTTCCACCCCCAGTAGCTATACTGAATTCAATTATCTAGGAGGAAAAAAATTAAATAACTATGGGTGAGGAATAGAATGTTCAAATATAGGATGTACCTATTGTGCGAAAATATATTGATGTGTTTCCATGGGATTTACCTAGACATCATCCAGAATAAGAAATTGAGTTTTCCGTTGACTTAATTCCTTTTTAATGTCCCATATCGATGACCCCTTATAGAATGGACACTGTAGAATTAGTGGAGCTAAAGAATCTACTAGAAGATTTGATTAATAATGATTTATTCACCCTAGTATTTCTCCATGGGGATCTAATGTTCTTTTGTTATGAAGAAAGATGTATCTATGAGGTTTTGCATTGACTATAGGGAGATCAATACTATAACAATAAAGAATAAGTATCCCCTACCTCACATTGATGATTTATTCAACCAAATTCATGGTGCTCAATATTTTTTCAAAGATTCACCTTCGATGTGGATATCATCAATAGTGTGTGAAGAAGTAAGACATTCCAAAAAAATCATTTTGAAGAAGTTACAAGCATTATGAGTTTACTATAATCCCTTTTTACTGACTAATTCACCCTCAGTATTCATGGAACTATTTAATAGAGTCAAAAAAATATCTTGATTACATTAGAGTGGTATTTATTGAAATTATTTTGGTATACACCAAAATCTACGAATATCATGAAATTCAATTGTGCATTATTCTAAAGACTCTTAGAAAAAATGAATTATATGGGAACATTAGCCACCGTAAATTCTGGATTCAAGAGTTTTATTTTATTAGGCATATTGTGTCTAAGGATGAAATATCTTCTGATCCTTTGAATACCAATGCAATCCATGAATGAACAAAACTATCATGTATAACTGAGTTATATTGTTTTATAGGTTTAGCAGGTAATTATCGACATTTTGACCAGAATTCGGCCTGATTGGCTAACCCATTAACCAAACTCACACGTAAAGGGGTAAAATTCATTTGGAAAAAAGTGTGTGAAGAATGATTTAAAGAACTAAATAGATGAAAAGTCAATGCAAATATATTGAATCTACTATTGGGGAATGATGGGTTAGTTTTTTAAAGTGATGATTCAAAGAATGGACTTTGTTGTTTCCTTATATAGAATGATAGTGGCATTGCCTATGCATCACAATAGCTTAAAATTCATGAACAAAAAAATCCCACTCATGATCATAAATTATCATCTATAATATTTTCATTGAATATTTGGAGACACTATCTATATGCTTAAAAATGTGAGATTTATACGGGTCACAAGTGTTTGTAGTATATTTTTGAAAAAAAAACTCAACATGAGGCAAAGGTGATGGATTGAACTACACAAGGATTATGATTTCACTATACCCAACCACACAGGGAAGGAAAATAAGGTGGAAGATTCTTTTAGAAGAATGGATCATGGAGTTTTGAACAAGATGAGTGTTGAAAGGGATCTTATGTTCATGGATCTAGTAATGATGGATATAAGAATAACCACAGAAGGTGAAATATCAGCACTATTTCAAACATTGACAAACCATATTTACTAAAAAGGATAAAATTTGCTTATACTGATGATGAGGAACATAAAAAAGAAAATTAAAGTTTTGAACGATGGGAGATTGATCAACTTCATATATGAAGATGGGATTTTGAAATTTGGGAAAATATTTTGTGTTTCAGACATACCTGATCTAAAAAGGGAATTTTTAGATGATGCTCATAGGTCCAATTTCTCTATACACTCTGGTAGTAGTAAGACATATAGAGATTTGAAGGTTACTTTTTGGTGGATCAACATGAAGAGAGATATTTCTGATTTTGTGATGAGATATATGGTTTTCCAATAAGTGAAAGCTGGGAGACAATATCCTAGAGGTTTCAGACAACCTATTCGCATACCTGAATGGAAATGAGATGATATTACTATGAAAATTATCATGGGTCTACGAAATACTCCTAGAAGGAATGATGAAATATTGGTCATTATTGATCGTTTTACCAAATGAGCACATTTTTTAGCTATAAGAGAAGATTTACCACTTGAACATTTTGCAAGACTATATATTAATGAATTTGTTAGACTTCATGGAGTACACCTGTCGATTGTTTCTGATTCTTATCCCCATTTTTCATCAAGAATAATGAAAAGTATTCATAAATTCATAGATACAGAACATTATTTGATCACTACCTACAACCCTAAAATGGATGGAAAATCAGAATAGTATATTCAAACCTAAGAAGACAAGTTGAGATATTGCTCACTTTACTTTCATGGTATGTGCGATCTATATTTACATCTAGTAGAAATTTCCTATAAAAATGGCTTCCATTAAAATATTCAGATGGAACCCCATGATGTGTTATATGGAAAGAGATGATGCACACCAACCTCAGATTAAACCACCTCATTCGGAGCCTACCTATATAAGATCAATGTAATTCATCAGAGTTGTATTATAATATATGAAATTTTATTAAACTTTTTACCGTATTTTACCCACCTCATAGGAGGATTTGTAAATTTCCATAAAACATAACTTTACTACTTCTATGAATTGAATTTTAAAAATATGATAGACATGGTTGATATCAGTAAGTAAAATATGGTTCAATAAGATTAAAATACTTTTTGTGGAAATGTAACTTTTAACTTTTATTTCCAGCGGTTAAAGAAAATAGGGTAATTGAATGTAAAAACTGATATTATAATTACACTAACACATGTAATAATTATATTGGAAATTTTTAATTAGAGCGAAAATAACTTTAGGTACAAAATATAATCATTTTGGTCCACTTGGATTAGATTTGGACATGTATTATTATTTAATTTAAAGAAGAATTAAAAATGATAAATTCATGTTTTTCAAACTAAAACATTTTTAATGTAGGGTTATATATAAGATACATTAGACTATAAATATTCATTAGAAATATGAAATGTTTACGTATATAATTGTATTTTATTCAAAAAAATTAGTCTTTAAATAATAAAGTTTAATTATGACACAATGATGATGAAGTAATTATATTATTAATGAATGATTAACATAATTGATATTATAAATATCAAAATAAATATAATTTGAGAATTTTATTGAATTAAACTAATTTTATAAGTTAATATGACAGGTTAGGGTTGATCTAATGAATTTTTTTTTGATGTAATCATGTTGTTATCACATTATCAAAAACAAAAAATGTGTCAAAATTGATATTAAAATGTTTTTAAAACAAATATTATATTATTAATTGATATAGAATTCCAAAAGATCTTAGGTTTAGACAAATGAATTATATAAAGGTAGTTATATCATTAATGAACCACTTGTGTCTCTCTTGGAATTTTATATTAAGATTATTAACCAATTATATTAAAAATACAAGAATAAATTGTTAAAGTTAAATTATTTAACTAAGAGTTAAATCTAAAGGATAAGGTTAAAATAGTGACCCAAACCTGTCTAAACCCTATTATTTTAGTGTTTTATGACCCATCCCCACCTTATCCTTGAAATAAATAATTTGGGATGCATTAGAAACCGAAAATTATTTTATTATAAAATTATATTTCTAGCTTTTCCTAAAGTTACCCTTACATCTATTATAAAAGGTCACTTCCCCTTCTATCAAATTCACTCCTCCAAAGCCATTTTTCTCAGCTATCCCCTACCCAAATATCCAACCAACTTCTCTAAATTCAACCTAGAGGCCTTATTTTTATCATAAAGTCAACCTAAGGGTCCATTTTGCTCAACTCAAAATGAAGCACTCGAAGAAGAGGTAATAATTTTACCACCCTTTTTTCAATTTTTTTATTTATTCTTCCACTACCTATTTATTTCTTATTCCCATACCAAATTAATAAAACCATTTCATTATACATATTTTAATGTTATAATAATTATGGTAAAATCATATTCATTATTCTATTAATCATATCAATGACATGTCACCATACATGCGTACGTACGACTTATGGACTCTAGGTCATGGTGTAGTTGTTATTCAATATATTGTTATTTGGATGGGAATAATAATGACGTATAACTGATGTAAATAATAAATACAACATGTTATTAATTTTGTATATATTATATATCATCTATTTACATACAGTTTTAATATCAATAGTTTTATATTGTCCCTCATGCCTATGTACGTATTACCATATCCATGAACGCGATGAGATTCATTACCCATAATAGTCATTAAAAAATATTTATCCTTTAATGATTAAAAATAATGTTTAAGAACATAATATCATTATGGATATGAATCAAATACATCCTATCAATAAAAAACATAGATTACATAACCAATCATATAATGGAAAAATGATCAGTTAACACCATGAACGATGGTACTACTAAAATATAAATAACAAATCAATATTAGAAGATTTTATGTGATATTATATTTGATTATGTGGTTCATGAATAATTTATTAAAATTTATATTACTATTTTACAGCTGGATAACATAACTTCGTACAAGGAAAAGTACAAGGTATGTGTTAATTCTACACTCTCTTCAATATATGAGGTTGTTTACATGTAATTATCTACTAGGACCTATTTATTATACACATCCATGTTTCTAAAATATATTTCAAAACATTTGTTTACTATTTACTAGACTATGGTTTAAAGTCATTAATAACCTTTTTTGAATTTATTTGTTTTGAAACAAATCCTTCCATCATTTTCCAAACAAGGTACTCTATGACCTTTTCGACAAAATTTTGGTAAGAATGTCGTTTTTATCTTATACGGAGGGTGCGACTATTTTATGCCATTATGACACCTTCAAATCATCCCTAACATCATTATAATAATATTTCGAAAAAATATTTTTTCATTTAAATGGTTTCAAAATAGAAATAGATTTTTATTTCAAATAGTTATCATTTCATCTATGTCAACATACTTTGATGGATTTTAAACTTGTTTGAATTTGATAAATTAGTATAAAAATATTCCGTATTTTATTGAAGGTTTTTTGATATGATTTAATGTCTAAGTGTAATTTTTATACCATTCATGATATATGGATAGAGTATTGACATTTAGTATTCTAGTTATTATATGAATGTTTATGTTATTTTTAACTCTTTTCATATGAGGAATGCATTGGACGTAGTATGTGACAAGTGGGGCCCACTATAGCTCCTCGATGCAACGGTAGGTCTCAAGACACAATCTAGTGTCTTGGAAAAATGCCTTGAAATTTTTTTTGTAGTCTTGGCACAAGGCCTTCACTATGGGGTTATGATGTCTAGAATTATGCATTCCCTCATTATGAATTTGGATATTGATATTGCAGGTGATTATTCGACTACTAGAATATCCATGCAATTAAATAAATTCGATTATTTTGATTTAGATATGCATTATTATGATGAAATTTATGTTTAAAATAATTTTGTGTTAGTCTTATAAATTTCTTTAAATGGTTACAATTATTTATGAAAGTATATGCTATATTGTTATCCTTACTGAGCATTTAAGATCACCCCTTTCTATGTTTTATTTTTCCCAGTATATGAAGAAGTATATTATGACTAACCTATAAGGATAGTATAAGGGATATGACTATGGTCAATGGAGATGATGTTGTTGTTGATTTCATTTTATAATGTAATGTAAAACATATGAATGTATCTCGAATATTCAAGGGTAATAAACTAAGTAGTATTTAGAGACTTGATATTATGTGATCGTAACAATATTATTTAATAATGCACTGACTCTAGATAACTAAGGTCAGAGAATTATAGATATTTTACATATTCATCTCCAATAATATGTTAATGTCAGATAGAATTGTATTATACTCTATAATAAGAACAAAATTATTGAAATTATTATACTTTCTTAGAAACTAGTGCAAGATATCAGAAACTAGACACCCTTGGTAGAATAAACGAATCAATCCCAATGTTTATGACAACCATCAATGTATTTATTTCCCATGATCAAAATGACTCATCACAATGGATTTAGGAAAGTCCTTGAAGGAAACATCAAAAGGGGGACAAGGATGCATTCAAACAATGAAGTATATGATTATGATTTCCATTTTTTTCATTGATATAATTTCCACATATAAATTTTACTTTCTGTAGAATCTATATTTGTTTTTATACTGGTAACTAATGGTAACCCCAAGGGTTCTCAAAATTGTTCCACACTCTTAAATAGTTTTATGTAGCCCAGTCAAGACCTACCCCCCGTAGTAAATACTACTTAGACTAACGTGGATGAGAGACTGAAACCCCAATAAACCCTTTAATAGGTAATGGTGTAGATAAAAAACCAAGGGTATTAGTTACAAATTTGGGATTTATTTCCCTAAAAAATGTTAGGAAAACATAAAAATTCGAAATAAAATCCCTAATTGGAAGTAAAACTGCATCCCAAAAATTCATGTAATAAAACAATGATATAATTCTTACAATTAATAAAAACAAAAAAAATATCATAATGATTAAACTCTATAGAAAATCAAATGATCGAAGATAGTACTATCCAAATAATATATAAAATCCAACACCAACATCAAAAAAAATATGTTGATAATTATATGTTTACTTAGTAGCATCTTACTAAATACCTCTCTTAAAAATTTGAGACATAAATGATGTTGTATCATTGAACACATAGGATAATAAATATGTACATATGATGCCATTTTTTATAAAACCATTCCAATTAAAGCATACTAAATATTAAATACAAGTATTATAGAATAATTTCAATGAAAAATGAATATATGGTACCCAAAATCAGATGATCACATGTTTTTTACTCTAATCCCCCATCAAAAAAATCATTGTGATCACATCCCATATATATCATCATAACCACATCCATAATCCATGTCACAACTTATATAGTTTATAACACATAACTACCAATGTAATCCTCTGACGGGATCCAAAATCTGATATTGAGATCATTGGAAATACTAATTTCACTACCATTATGGGTTAGACCATATCCCTACCTAACCACACATCTCTTAGGTTCTGATATCTCAGGATATTATTGATTTACAAAGACAATTTAACATCCAAATTCATTTTCATATCCATAATTGTAAGGTATCATGATCATAAAGAACATCTACATCATTCATTACTACAACCATGAATTCCCTCTGTAATGTCCCATTATAAAAAAATTACTACATTGAGAATAGAGTGGAGGGAATATAGTTTAGTCGTCTATTCATTTCCTTACTGACATGAATATTTGGGAAAACACCCATGACCGAAATCATTTGGGCATCAGTGTAGTTATCAATCTATGGTGGGGGACCGTATGATATAATAAGAATATAATATTATATAATGGAACTCACTAATCCATCTAATAAGGCTAACCAAAATAACAGTAACACAAATAACCAAAATCACAAAAACTATAATTCCTTCTACTGATAATGGTTTCAACATACTGCACATTGTAACCAATACTAAATGACCAAACCACCCTAACCTACAATACAAAACAACCACACATGAACCCATAATTTACACATCTATTCATATAATCTTATAATGTACATATATTCTATTTACCAATAAATGTACTTTTAATATAAGTTGAAATTTCCATATATTATCACTATAAATTATCATTCATAACTGTGGTTTAACATATTCATTAACTATTTAAATCAATTATTAATTCTCTATTCATTTTCCATGGTTTATTAAATTTTATCCCACACTAATTCACTATATCATTATCAAAATAAAAAACATATACTAAAAATATATCAAAAACTCTCACACCAACCATGATACACCAAAATAATATCCCAAAACACATAATATAACAACCAAAGAAATTATACCCATAAATTACCACACCACCATATATAAATGACCAACATAGCATCTCAAACATGACAAAAGGTGAACCATCCCAACTCTATACACTAAATTATAACCCAACTGAAGAATTCATTATAATACAAATATACAATTAAATTAAACTTTTTTGTTTACACAAAGAAAAAATCAATTAAAATAATGCGTAGATCATAAATAATCAAATTGAAAACATCAACCACAGAAGAAATACAGTTAATCTCACAATAAACGACCCTTCATTGTAATATTACACATATCAAATTTATTTACCATATTTAAATATTTAACCATTTATGAATGAAGATTAAAAATTATATTCATATAATTAAAACATAATCACGGTGAAAATAATAGTTTTCACCAATATAAGTAATTATGCTTCAATAACTGGATAATTATTATAGAAATAATAAAATACATGTGAATGTCTTCTTCATATTAATTAAATTACATATTATGTTCATTACATTATTTATTATAATCGATAATTCCCACCCACCAAAATAGAAATCATTAAACGATGATAATTTACATATTATAGAAGAGTGTTCCTGAATCCCATAACGCAATTGGAGCATTAAAACAATCGTATAATACATGAATGACGGTGAGATGATCAAGAGACCAAATAAACTTTTTTCAACATCAAATATCATAGATAAAATGAAATACCAATTAAAATAACATAAAACTACAACAAAAAACCCACGATCACTATCAAAAGTATTCTATAAAAAATATAATAATCCAAGAAGAAGGTGGAATAAATAGACCTTGGATCACTTAAAATTGATTTTTTGCTGTTAGAAATTGATAACTATAAATGTAGCAACCATGACCCTATAATATGAGAACCAGTTTCTTGAAATATTACATTGAAATAATATACATGAAATCACATCCCAAAAGACTGAATACATTCTTATTATTTAAATAATATATCCATATTTAGTATTTGTTTAAATTTGAACATAATTAATTAAAGGGATTTTTTATAATTACCTTATTTTATCTAGAATACCCTTGTATATCAGTGCAAAAAAATCACATATAATCCCAAATAATGGTAGCAAAACAAAGGGGAGATCAAATATCCAATATGGTTTGTGTACTTTAAAAGCTATTATGAATGAAAATAAATAATCAACATGAATAGGTAACTAACATGGTTTAAATTCAATTTAGATAATTTTATAAGTAATAATCAATACTGAATTGTAATTAATTTATAACTAATTCCATTTAAATAACTCAAAAAGGAATAATCAATATGAAGAGGTAATTAAATAAAAAAATATTCCATTTAATCATTAAAATGAAAATTAAATGCATCCAAAAATAACATCAATGTGAATTTCACTTAGATAATAACAATAACTAAAATGAAGGAAATGCTGAATTATCGGATTCTATGTTTCCTAGTAATATGATACATTTTGTAAAAAGATCAATACTGAAGATATTTTAGAAGACAATATAATAAATCCCATCTAATGAGGCTAGAGAACTGATTCATCCCATGAATCTATAGAATCATGTCCAAAAAATTCCTTATACATGAAGTAATAAATTAAACTCATATTTTTTTAATAATTATGAAAAATCTATATTGAGTAATGAATATTGATTTACCTATATTTCCATTGATATCAAATAACATTAAATTTAGTGGACCTCGTGTAGAAATTATATATTGTTGATGAAATAAACATAAACCATTTAAATAATATAGAAATTTCAAGGGAACTAAATGTTAAATTATCAAAGGAAAGTGGACAATTAAATGGAATGTTATTGACTAAAAACTGAATCATGGGAGTGAATTTAAAAACATTCATTAGTCAAAGTGAGGATAAACCATACAGATAAATAATAATTATTTTATATATAAATCATATCCTTAGTGATTTAAATGTACAATAAGGGGTTTCTTTGTTGAATAATAAATATATCGTTAAAAAATTCTTGAGGAAAATATAAATTTATTTCAAAATGAAAATTTTAAATCATAAAAAAAAATTGAAAATAGATTTCATTTATTTTTTAAAATCATATATTTCCAAAATATAATTAAAAATATTTCCATGAAATTAACTGTTCATACTTGAAAACATAGTTTAAATTAAATTATGGTCATGAAATTGGGTAATTTAGTACAATCCATAAAGAAAATTCCTTATCTTCTATAAAACTGTTAGAAATGTTCATTGTTTACAAAGTGTTAAGAAAATTCATTTCTAAACATATTTTTGAAAAAAATGGTATTTTTTTATAAATCCTTTTGAAAATCATAAGGAATTTTTTTTATATTAATTAAATCTTGGTTCATTATGAAAATAGATTTCTTGACCAAAGGGAGAAATGAAATTATATTCTATTAAAATATATTATCAAAAATTTCATATACAAAATAGTGGACAATTGACACTATCAGTTGAGAAATATCATAAACAACTATAGTAAAATATTATTATAGGTTTTATTAGAAAATTATAAACTAATTTAGTTCATTTAAATTTCCAGAATAAATGATCCCAATTAAAATTTTATTGTAATATAAACCCATAAAATGATCAGAAAAATAATGTGATAATTAATAAATTAATAAATTATATTCATCAACAGTAAAACAACTTATAAAAAGTTGAAATAAAAACATTATTTAATAAAAATTTATTACAAAAATAATACAAGTGGAAAAAAAATTTATATAATCAAAAGTCATTACACACATATTATTAGAATTACATAATCAATGATGTATATGTTTAACCTAATGATTGTAGACTGAGTTAAAAATCACTTACCACATGGTAATATTTATATATATTCCCCATGGATAAAATAATTAATATTGAAACATAAAATAAAATTTTAAATGAATTATTCATTATATTTCAAGTCAAATGGATGGTATATACACCCCATAAAAAAATAGGTGCATGACAGTGTAATATGAATCATTGAGAAGAAATTTATATGAAAACCATAACTTGATGCTTCTTTTAGGTTGAATGTTCCAAAACCTTTTGTAATGTTGTTTTAAACATGGTATTATCTTATAATATATCCATATAAATATTTATAATATAAGACATTATCCTTTTTTAATATCTTCTCTACCATTCGTTAATGAGGATTAATTATTATTAATGCTTCGTGTGTTAATTTCCATGATTTCTCCTACAAGTTTCTTTATAGATGATCTAGTCGTTTCACATATTATAGAGTTTTATCAGCTAATGAATAATAATAATGATATATTGATAATATTTTTTTCTCAATTTTACCATATAAACATATCATTAATGATGTTTATGAAAAATTAATAATATTATGATTTTAAAGATGGTAGGACTGACGTACACATGAGAAATGTTTCCATTTTTTTACCAATCGTTATATAAATGAGGAAATAAATACATTACCATTATAAACTATTAATAAAATAATAAATATTATATTATATAATTATATATTTAATATAGTTTTTTTAATGATGAAAATAGATTCACATCACTCTGTAAAGGAGGCAGTCCCCACAAACATGACCAATGTTATCATATTTATATGAGTGAAAAGATAATATATAAAATGATGTAAATTATCGTTATATAATGATGTATATGTCTTGAATAACATTATTATTTGATTTATATAACATAAAATATTTAAATTTTTCATTATCACCTTTCATGACAACATTATTAAAGGGTGAATAACATCTCCTTAAGAGGTGTTAGTGGTTCATACAGATGAGCAACATTATCATGTCTCCTAAAAATAGATGATAATAATATATATTTGATATAGTTACTCCATATGTATAACTATGGTTTATATATAATTGATATTGTGCCTCTATATATGTGATAATGTAATAAATATCATATATTTAATTTATATCCATCATCATACCAAACCTTGAGTGGTGGAAATGGAACAAATGAATGTCATTAGTTCAAAAGGAGATTATACATTGTAAAAATGACAAATGCTTTCATTACCCATTAAATAGAAGCGGATATGGAATTACTTAATTTCATTTTTTAAATTCCCAAAATATTTAATATTCTTAGTTCATTACATCAGAATGGGTTAATAAAAAATTAAGGAGGTCGTGAAATAAGAATATTAAGAATCTCTTAGTGAAAAATTATCCCTTTTTATATATCCTGTTAGTTATTCAATAAAGACTTTAAAGGTTAGCTTAATTCAAAAGATATGAATTAAAGGAAGATGGGACAATTGTAAGGATGTTTTAGGGGTTGGTACTATCCAAAAAAGTGGTTTGAATGTGTTTTGTGGAGATAAGAGGTGGTGGGATTTTATAAGAGGGGTGAGAGGCACACATGTGCTCTTTTTTAAGTAATTAATTCCAGCCAAATTTTATTCATGTCACGATTCCCCAATAATGTTCTATTATAAATAATAGATAGTATAAGATTTAATTTATTATCAATGTTAAAATCATTAACCAATTATTTTATCTATAACTCTTATGTTAATGAATACACAATTGATTAGAAAATTTAAAAAATCAATTGATGATTCATAATTCTTTTAACAAAATATCTATTTGTAACAGACAAAAAAATTTAATTTCTGGATCCATATAAATAAATACCTCATATATTTGATTTCAATTTAATAACATTTAATTTCTATATTACAACCTTTATATTAGGTAAATTAATTATATAATACCCAAGAAACACACATTCAATTCAACAAATGATAAATATATCCTTAGGAAGAGATTTATTTCCATACATCACTGTAACAACCCAAAACATTTATCAGTGGAACTCTCTTCTTATAATTATTCTAGTTAGTAAAATCCATATAAAATAACACTTAGAACTTACTACAAAATATATATTGAATAATGATTGAAATAAAAAGTATTTCAAGAAGTTAGAAATATATACCGATGAAATATTATCCTAACTATAAGAATAATAATATGATCTTTATAAATTGTATTCCCATTAAATGAATATTAACCTCTCCCATGAAAGTATAAATAAAATTTAGGCATATTAAAAATTAAAGTATAATTTAATTATAGTATATGATTTATAAGTACATATTTTAAAAGTTATCAATTAAGTATTGGAATTTTTAATGTCATAAATCAATTATTACAATTATTTGATGAATTTAATAATACAAACAAATTATATAAAATATATTAAAAAAAATTATATATTTTTGTCATATTATTTTATTATAAATTTAGGATAAATTAGTTAATTTTTCAAAGTGTTAAAAATTTTCTTGTATTTCTAAAATCTATATATTTGTTGACTAAATAGTGATTTTAATTAAAATAAAATTTTACATATTTACCAAAATATAATCATAATCTAAATTATGTTTTATTATTATAAAAATTGAAAAAAAAAATTAGGGTGATTTATTGGTTTTTTTAATACTAGAATTTTTGGAGGAAAGTAATATACAGTGATTTATTGTATTCAAATATTATAAGATAGATACAATATTCCTTGAATTATTGCTGATTTATGAACCTTAGTATAAAATATATCAAAATTATTATAATATATATGGTGATAATTCTTAAACAACTTGTAGTGTTAATACAAAATAAAAAACTAATGTTTTAAGTAATGATAAAACACCTCTCTCACAACATTAAATAACACCCTCACAACCTCTTATTCTCACACCATTCAAGTTTGAGACATATATAAATTATGCCCAAAACTATTCTAAATAAGCTCCAAAATGTCATATAGATCGTGGTCTCATCATATAACCAAAATCATTTTCATACAGAGCCTCTCAAGTAGTTGAAATAAACAAGTTAAATTCCTCTTTCCCTTTCTTTTATTTTCTATTCACGTTCTTTTCATTTCAAATTATCTCCTCACCTCCAATCATCAAAATTCAATTTAAACTCTGTAAAATTAAATATAATTTAATTTTATTATGGTAATGAAATAATACATCATCAAAACCCCTTCCCATATCTATTTTATTAATGAAATGAATATGTCATTTGTGAGATATTAATTTATCACCATCAATGAAGGAAAATTTTTATTTTCCATTAAAACCTTAAATGATCATCACAAACAAATTTATTACTGTTAAAAAAATATATAATATATGTATTACATAATATATAATATATTGTAACCATTTTATATGTATGATATTATTTAATAAAACAAAACAAGTTTTTATGATCGAAAACCAGCCAAAACAGTCTTAACGATTATCACTAATGTATCATCATGTAATTCATCCACACTGAAAATATACAAATGTCTTATATAACCTTTCAATATTCTATATTTTTATTAATTCCATATATATATATATATTCAATTCTACATATCTATTCTCATTTTTCAATTAACTTCAATATTCATAAACAAGTAAATCTATCATGAAAAGAAAGGAAATGAGTCATCCTGAATGATAAAATTGTATATTATATGTCATTAAAAATCCATATATGAACATTATAAAAAAAATAAAAATAACATTCATGTATTGTTTTTTATATAAATCATTATTAATGAATTTAATTTGATTATTCAGGGAATTCAGTTCAAGTACATAACAGTTTCAGACACTAGGTATGGGATTCTTCCCGAACATCCATTTTTCATTTGAGTTACTCTTTACACCTCTTTAGAAAAATTTAATTCTTCTATATTTTTGTATACGTCATCTAAATTTAGTGAATATTTTCAAAATTGATTATTCTAAATAATATTTTCTTTATTTTATAGGGAACGGTATGTTTTAAAAAGGTTTACTTCTCAATTATTAATGGTTTACAAGCACAATTCAATGGAACTTCTCAATCTATTACCCATTTTCATGTACATTACATAAACTATTTTTGTAAACAATTATTTTTTATAAAATAAATTATTTAATCATGTAAATATATCACGTTTCATTTTTGGTTTTATAAAAAATGTATTCTTTTTCCTATTTAAAATAACTTTAATATTTTCCATAAACCGCACAAGAATGCTTCATTTCTAATGATTCATAAACACTACTTTTACATGATTTCACTTCCATTTGAAATCAATTATTACCGTCCATCAATATTTTCCCTTATGAACATCCATATATGATTTTAATCCACTCTTTCATGGATACATTTTTTATATTCTCATTTGTTAATCCTTGTGAAATAATTTTGTTACCCATTTCTTTCCATGGGTAACCACAATGTTTTTTCATAACATGGAACACATATTCATCAACATGGTATGATAGGTGAACCATGATAGTTCTAAAATTTATTGTGTAATGTTTAGTCAACTGATTCATCATTTTTTTAAAAGGAGTGAACTTGATTCCATTATGTGACTTTTTCAACTATGCGATATAGTCTTGGTAGTTATCCTTGACTCTTGTTTATATAAATTTATATGTAGTTCCCACATTCCTATGATTCCATGATTATATGTTACCATGTTTTATATGTTACTATTTATTATTCTTATAAATTTTCCACACCTTTTAAGGACTCACATTATTCCTTCGAACCCATATGCTCTATTTTTCATATGTTTACTCCCTTATTGGGATTTTAGATCATTATTTTCTCATGTATTCCAATGGTTATCCTATGAATATGTAAAAGAATAAAACTAAGTGGGGATATATTTATGAGGATTATGTAAAAGGTTTTTTATTTTGGTTTCATGATTTTAAACTATTTACATAATCTTCCAAAGACACTAAACTTTATGATCCTTGTATTTTAATGTGATGGTTAATTATTCTTAAATTCATGTAATAATATGTGTCAAATCCAAGGATCAGTATAATAAAACTATTTATTTTTCCTTGAAAATAATATGATTTATTCCCATAACATATATACATAAATTATATCTGAGTTCCACAGAGATACATTCCTAGTAGTCTACTTGCACATTTCTTACACGATAGAAATAAATCATTATTTCCTCCCTTTACATCGACACTGAAGATCGTAGAAAATGTTATCCATCTCTTCATTCCTCATATTAGAGTTGTTTAATGTAGAGTTTGTTAATAATGATATAGGAAAACATGAATAGGAATAATCATAATAATTTTCACTGTTATCCATACCCCATTTGGTTTATCATTGTCACTAACTTTTTCTTAATGTTTGATGTTCACACGATTCATTCAGGTTCCAGCGATTACCTAATATCAAAAACATAGTAGTTTCACCCAAATTTACCACATTTATGGATTTTAATTTGTTTTATATTGTACATCTTGGGTTATCAAATCCACATTGACATAACAAGAAACCTTCAAACACTCAAAGCTGTTGGTGTGTTTAGCTATGATGTTTCCATCTATAAGGATGTTTATAATTTATAAAATAGAATAATAACATAAAAAATTTAATGGATTGAACTAAATAATGAAACATAGATATTTTTTAATTGAATGAATTAATGAATACTTGTTTATATTAAACTGTCAGTAGGTATTAATTTGATGTATTTTTTTCTTAGTAAATTTGAAATCACTAACTCAAGATGTATTCAATCATTATGTTAATTACCAAACATCATTAACTAATTGAATCCTTACAAAATTATCATTCTAATAAACAAATTCACTTATATGGTAACATTAAGAATTACTCCATGGAAGTAGATCTCACTAGCACTAAAAAATGTGTATTATTTAATGTTAGTGACAAAGATAAAGAAAAAATAACTCGTCAAATAAAAATAATAAAATAATGAACAGTTTTAATAATTCAGGACCATAATATAACATTCAATACACCCCATGAAACTCCCTAAGATCAGCTGATAAAATTTAATCCCACCATTGATTATATTTTTTTAATACAAGTGGGATTTCTACATGATGAAGTGAAATTGAAAAAGCAAAAACAATGAAATAATGAACATATCACCGTTGCATGGAGAATTTCACAAAAGATAATGTGGATACATTCACTCCCTAAGGTAACCGTAAAAAAAGTAAATGAAGAAGGTAAATTGAAATGAAAATTAATTACAATAATACCATCGATTAAGAATATAATGATATTGAAAAAAACATATATTTGAACATGATATCAAGAAATTACAAAATGAGAGAGAATACTTACAATTGAAGGATTAAATTGCAACCCCAAATCCCTTCTCCACGAACACCATATATATAATTATTTTGAGTCTTAGTTCAACCCCCAAAAATAAATTTCATCCCTATTAGTTAAGAGAGTCAAAAAGTGGGTGAGAATAAAGAAAATTGGACGTTTCAAACTTGACCATAAAAATATGACCATATTCACCCCCATCTTGGAGTGGAAATAAATAAATGAAATTGGGAGAATATTTTATTTCTGTAGTATAGTAATATATTCTTCCTAGTGTCTACTCAAATATTTCAATATTTTATGAAAATTTGATATTTAGTTAATATTTTATTCTACAAATGGTTTCATTATTTTATGGGCCATCAAGTGAGGCCCGCAAATTAATTATCAAGTTGGGATCCATATATCTCATTGAAAACATTAGAATTTTATCTCTACATAGATGGATAAAATTATTCAAAAAATTCTATCTTTTTATAGTTAATATTTCAGCTTCATTGTTATTGATTTGTTGGTTCTACTTTTATTTGACACACCTAAGGCCCATTATTCTTTTTCCATATATTATTGCATTCATTGAAAAAAGACCATCATTTATTTGGTTTCAACCATTGACCCTAAAATACATTATTGTTTAATAAAAATGAAAAATAAAACTCCCAATTATTTAATTCTAACAATTAATGTAATTTTATTTTTCAAATATAACTTTATTAATTGGGACAAAATTGATATTTAAACATGAATTTCACAATTATTTTAAATGAAGTTCAATTTATGAAATTTTCTAAATCTGTTGTTTATGGATATTGAGACACATCAATATTAATATATAATTAATGAATATTTTACTACATTAGTGTATAATCACACCCCCATCATTATTCTTTCTAGTCTTGAGAAAAATATATCTCAAAATTTTGTCATTGAATTACATTTTTCTTGAACATTTAAGTTACAATTATCATTAAAAGTCAATATTCCAAAAAAATCTAGATGCATTTAAAAATAATTTTACACAAGATAGTTTCACAGCCATATCCCAAGACCATGCCCATTACTTTTTTCAAATTAATCACCACATTTCTTCCTATTTAAATAAATCATCATGATGTGTTGTGTTTTTTAAAAGACATTGGGCCTATTTTATCATTAATGGGAAAACAAATAGAAGCACTATGTGATAATCACATTCAAAAATTAATATGAGTATCCAATTTTTTTTATATGTTTTTGTTGTTGTTTTGTAACCACATTATAGATGAAAAAACTAACACTGGGCAAGAATAATATTCGGTCATGATCCCCACAATCCGAATGCCTCGAATATTTTCATATAAATTATATACAATAGTTATGTAAATCCAAACTATAGGGATCATATCTTTGGAGTCATGAACCCGAAGTGGTGAACACCACACACTTTGAAAAAATATTACTCTACATTGCAATTATTTTTATTTTTTCGGAAAATAAAATTAAACTAAAAGTGGCCTCAAACATCACTCTGTGATTAAAGGGACAAAAAAACAAAATCTTACTCACAAAATCCAATAGAGTTTCATTGAGTGATTTTTATTAAATGTATCTAAATTCTATGATTGAAAATCTCATTAAGAAATCCCACTTTTCAAAAAACAATGCTAAATACCTTAAACATGCATTAAAATCATAATCAAGGCATTAAAAATCATTTAACATTAATATTTCATGATTTTTAAAGGAAATTAACAAATAAAAATATATTAAATTGAATATTTTATATTTAATTGAATTTTTGTCATAAAATTCCAATTGTTAATTGATGATATTCACTCCCACAAACATAGAATGAAAAAACCTAGAATGTTGAATGTTTAGAGAATATAGAGTTATGAATTTGGAAGGATTACTAAAGAATTTAATTTTTAAATATAATCATTCAAAAAATAACAGGGATTGATTTTGGTGACCCTTGAATATGAAATTTATCAATTTGGCCTCATGTCATATGTAAACTCTTTAGGGGTTATTAATTTTTGGCTTTGAACTATATAAGGCATGGGATTTATTTAAAATTTTCAAACATCATGAACTATTAAATCCGATTCATAAGATATATTAAATCACATTGTAATCCGCAAGCGGGTTCCCATAACAAAAAAATGAAAATGACAAAAAATAATTAAAAAGTTAAGAAGTAGGGTTGCCTCATGGAAAGTGATTCATGTGATGATTTTAGATTATCATAGACCCTCAATTTATCCAACACAAACAATCTACAGTTTAGGAACCCCATTTTTCCACATTTTCTATATTTTTATTGATTCATTGTTTTTAATTTTTTCCAATTATAATTATTTGTTCTATAATGAATGGGAAAATCCAAGGAATATTATAACTAATTGGTCTGGTATCTATTATAGTACTTTCTAAGACAACAATGATCATTCATACATTGTTTCAAGAGAAGAGTTAATTATAACTAAATTGTCATGGTTGTACCCAATTTTGTGATAAAGAAGTAGGTAAGGAAGGAAATTTTTTTGGAGTTTGTCTTGATTAAAATTTTCTTAATATGGTTCAAAATTTGAATGAGAATCTTTTTATTCTCTATAAATAATATAATGAACTTCTTTATTTTAAAAATATTAATCATCCTCAAAATTTTCCATTTGAACGTTCAGAGTGGTTATGAACTAAATATTTGTGATCACTCCCAATGATAAAATTATTTGTTCTCATAAAAAATCATCATTTGAGTAGTATTAATGATATTCAAATCATTATGTAAAATTTCACTACTATGAATACAAAAAAATCATTTTCCTCTTGATATAAAAACCCACCAACAATTTCATATGTTCTTCAATTCCCCAACATTCAAAGGTTGGTTTTTAATTAAATTAATTAGTACTATGTGGCTAAATAATCATCTATAAAGATGTAGAAGGGAAAACCAGAGTAGGAATGGGTTCTATAATTGTTTCAATTATTTTGTTTTCTACACTAATTAATAAAACTAATGATTTTATTTTATCTATCTGTTCAAAAAACATCACGAATTTTGTGGTAATAAAAATGTATATGAGATTTAGTGTCTTGTTATTTGAAAATATTCAACACTTAAACCTTCCTTGAGAGGGATTGGAATATTTATTTTATTTTTTCATCATCCCATTTATTTTATATCTCATCGTGTGAGGGAAAATCATACAATGTATGATAAGATAAATTCCATTGTTTAGTGGATTCTTAATGTTAATCAGTCATTTGATTCCATCATGGGTTTATGATGGGGTAACTTTTAAGTCACTTAATTGGAGTAAAATAAAATTTGGATTCATGTTTATTTATAGACATGGAAACATGACAATGAAAATATAATAAAAATGTTCATGAAAAAAAATAATTTGCATTGAGAAAAGTAATATAATGTCTAAATTACTTACTTGGGTCCCGGAAAATGATGCTAAAATTTGGTAAGCCAAAATATGTCAGAGGTATAATATGTAATAAGTATGTTTTTGTACAACTTGTTTTATCAAATCCATATAATCCTAAGAAGAAACTTATAAAAACTCAACAATATTGGAGAGTTTGGATTTGAAATTTCCAACTATGAGGTTGATATTAATTTAGAAAATATAATATTATCATTCCTACATTAATTTATTTAATTAAATATTGGAACATAAATAAATTTTAATGAATGTAATTAATGAATACATATCGATCAAGTTTTTTTTACTATGGATTGATTTTATGTATTTTTTTACATAAAATATAAATTCACTAATTCAAGTTGTATTCCGAAAATGATTTAATTACCCAACATCATTCACCAATTTAACCCTTTGACAATTCCATTGATAATCACTAATTCACTTATAGGGTCACTTTCGAGATCACTCTATGGAATTGGACTAGACTAGAAATAAAAAAGCTTAGTTGTTAAGGTTTGATAAGACTGTAATGAAAAATTAATTCATCCAATGGAAATATTAAATTAATGAACTTATTTATGATTTTAATCTCATAAAAAACAATAAATTAACCCCATGAAACACCCTATTATCAACCCATAAATTTTTATTACCTCATTTATTATATTATATCAATGGAATTGGGAAGTCATTATAAATATGTGAGATTGAAGAATTGAAAATAATGATATAAATATCACTCCACCATTGTGCGATTAATTTAAATGAATATGAAGTGAAAAATTCACTCACTAATGATATGATATCATGTGATATTAGGAATATAAAATGAAATTATAAAGAAAGAGACTAATAATTTTTGTTGTGAAACCAGTGTGATTTGAAAAAGACAAACATGGAAACAAATGGACAAGCACTAAAATGATGAGAGAAAAACATTACAAATTAAAGAATAACATGAACCCCCCAGAATATAATCACCACAAGATCCTTATATTAGATTATTATAAGTATTATTTATACCCCCAAATAATCAATTCCCTCATTAATTAATATATTCAAAAGGTGGGTGAGAATAATGGAAATTGTATGTTTTATAGTTGACTAAACAAATAGCACCAGATTTAACCCCCCTCTTAATGTGAAATAATTCATTAATGAAGGAAAAATACATGATTTTTGTAGAAGGTAAATATATTATTTATAGTTTCTATTAATAGATGTTAACATTTCATGACAATTGGATCATCCATATTTATTTTATTCATTAAATGGTTGAATTTTTTATTAGCCTCCAATAAGGACCACAAATTAAATTTCAACATGGGATTCTTATATATATTTGGAAACATCAAACTTTTATCTGTTCATTGTTGAAATAATTTATCCTTGTAAAAATTTCTTTCTACTATTAAAATTTGAGCTTCACGGGGCTTTATTTTTGGGATCCATATTTATTCGATGGGCCTAAGGGACATTATTCTATATCTATAAATTTCATTATTCATTGAAAAAAATACCCATCATCAATTAAGATTCATCCATATATCCTAAAAGTAAAATCATTAAAAAATGGTTATAAAAAAATATTCCAAATTATGAAATTTAGATAATAAATATAATGTTTTCCACAATCATTAGGTTAATTCCTACCATATTGAATCTTTAAACAATATGGTCACAATTATGTGAAAGGATGTTGAATTTTTGAAATTCACAAATATTGGTGTTTATGAAATGTGAAAAACATAAATATTTATATATAATAAATGAATATTAGACTATTTTAATGTCTAATAACTTGGTTTGTGAAACATTAATCATAGTGATAAAATCGTATTATTTGCAATATGATGAATATATAAGGACACACTATTTTTAATCTAAGACACAATAGGGTTTACCTGAGTCATTAATCTTCATCATTTATTTAATTTATTCATAGCCGTTTTAAAATAAAATGTGAATTATCCTATGAATATCCCCCTATAGTGGCAATCGAGGTACACAGTAAGACTTGTTATCATCTACCAGGTAATGTTTGAGTCAAACCCAATAATCCATTTCTGTAATTATTAACCCTAAGTACATTTGTTCTAGAACAACATAAACAAATAGTGTCCTGATAAGCATGTACAAGGAATGAAAAAAATTATCTATCTTATCCAAATATTATAATTTTAATCTATAATTATCCGTAAAAGTCTATCTTATGATTATTTTACCTAATATATATTATCTTAAAACAATTTCTCAAGGTTTCTAGTAAACTTTTTATGATACCAACTTTATAAACAACATAGCTAGAATCCAAGACATGATTTTGTACTTCATTACATTTTAATAAGAAACATGAAGACACATTTTAAATGGATGAATATTTTATTTGACATGCTAAACAAGATATAATTTTTATTATTAAATTACATTTGAATACAAAAATTACAATATAATTTTTTTCTAGACTATATTTTTTTTATAAAATATTTCCAAATATCATTGAATATAATATTTAGTGGATCTTGTTTAAAAAAATAATGGTTAGGTCAAATTTCATGTATGGGTAAAGCACATACAATTCTATCATGAATGACTATGAATAATCAACATGATAACGAAATTGAATGAGAACAATTTTTATTTTATTTACCGGATAGTGTATAATCTATATAATAATGTAAATAACATTACAAACCTGCTATAACAAAATGGATAAAGCATAATCAATATCTATTTGTAATTAACTAAAAAAAATTCCATTTAATCAATAAAAATAAATGAAAATAAATCAAGAGATATTTCCATATTTGATATTAATTGGATTTTAATAACAAATGAAATTATGGTAATGATTTTTATTGGATGTGATGTTTACTAGGAAAAATTTAAATTTGCCATTAAGTTCTATCATGAAGACTATTTAAAACAAGGATTGTGAAAACCCATTTTGATTAGGCTAGCCAACTGATTCGTCCCATGATACAATTAATGAATGTCTATTTCATTCATCATATATTGAATAATCATTTTAATTCATTAATTTTTATCCTTATTATCAAGTATCTATATTGATTAAAGAATATTTATTTTTCAGTATTTACCTAGATATAAAATAACTATCAATTTTTTACACCATATGTACAAATAATTGACGGTTTAGGATGAAACATCCATGACAAATAATATAGTTATTTTGAGGATATTAAATGTAAAATGGTTATAGGAAGTTAAACATTTGAATGAAATTTACTAACAACATGAATGAATCATGGGGCTAAATATAAATTATTTCCTTAGGAATAATAATAATAAACCATCTAGAAGAATAATAAGGATGTTATAAATAAAATATATCCATATTACAGTATATATAAAATATGGGTTTTCTCATTGATGATTAAACAGAACATTAAAATCATTATTTTGGAAAATAACCCTTTTATATAGAAAATCACTTTTCAAATTATAAGAAATTTGAAAAACAGATTTCATTAAAAATATTTTAAAAAAATGAATTTCTATAATATTAGTAAAATGTGTTCTCTAAAAATTACCTTTAAATATTTTAATGGAATCATTAATGAAATGGAGTTCATGTATGTAGGTAATGTTTTACATGCCATAATGAACATTTCTTTTATATGGTAAAAAAATATAAAATACTCATTGTTCATAAATAAAAAATAAGATTGTATTGACCATATTTCTAAAAATGAAAAATTTGGTAAAATATAATTTTAATAAATCATTTTGTAATGGTTAAATAAAGTATTTATTTAAAATATTTTTATAAACCATGGTTTTGATTGAAAACGACTTTCTGACCAAAGAGAGAAATTATGTTAGACTTTAATAAAAATAATTATCCGTGATTAGAAGTACCAAATAGTGTTAAGATTGTATAATAATCTATTAAATACAATGATTAACTAGAGGAAAATAAAAATAATTTTTTTATTAAACAATTATAAAATACATTATTTTTAATGGAAATTCATAAATAAATAATCTTGATTAATATGATATTTTAAAATTACTCTTTCAAATTATCATAACATTAATGTGAGAATTAATAAATGAATTGATTAGGTGTTTCAAAATTTAATAAAAAAATTTTAAAATAATAATAAAAATTAATTACAAACATAATCTGATCATTACATAATAAATAATATTTATGTTTACCACAATTAGTGGAATTTGAGTAATGAAATCCCTTACCAAATAGAAGCTGTTAACTCAAATACCCTTAGAATAAATAATTCAATTTAAAATGTAATATTACATAAATAATGAGGTATTCATGATATTATGAGGAAATAAGAAATTATATACACTATAAAATTAGTTATGCGAATAGTAATACAATATTCCTTAATTAAATGAAGTTGATATAAAAAACCATACCGTACGCTTCCTTTTAAAAAAATTATTCTACCACCTATAATGTGGATTAATACATGAAATTAACAAACACCATTAGTATATTAATATATATTATATCACATTTGATCATTTTATAATATCATATCACTAGTTTGTTAATGACCTATGTTTATTTTCATTGCTTTAGGATTTATTTCATTGTTTTATCGTGAATGTTTCATCATGAAAGATCCAATTCATGCTCATATTATGTAGTTATAAAAAAACTAAATAATGATGACATAATGATAAATTTTTTTGGTCAATTTTACTTTTTAACCCAATCATAAATGAATGTTATGAATAATTTACTATGTTATGATGATAGAGATGGTATAACATTCTTAGGAATGTATAACACTTCTATTTTTTCCATTTTTGATTACATGAAATAGATAAGTAATATTTTACCTTCATAGAATGATCATAATTTCATTAATATCATATAATATACATATATATTTCTTCCATTTATGGATTTTATGATTACAGAGTCTCATCTCTTCATGGAGTCGGTAGTCCACATGTACAAGGATTATGATATCATCATTACAAGATTGGAAAGAAGAAAAATGTTTTATATTATAATTTCATAATGGTAATAAAGATTCATGAATATCCAAATAATTTAAATTACATCTAATATAATTATTAAAATTATCATTATCAAATTACATGTGAATTATTAGTGATTGAATAATAACATCGCTTCATGAAGTTGTTGTCCGCCTTATACACAAGTGATGATATCATGTCTCTAACAGAAAAGATGGTAAATTTGTTCTTATTATATAGTGACTAAATAGGTATAAATATTTTCAAAATATATTCTATTAATATTATATATATCATCATATCCATCCTTTAATAGTGGAAATGAAAAAACGAATGATATCAATTCACTGGGTGGCATTCTGCCGTACACACGAGTGATGATTTTATAACCCATTTGATGGATGTGGATATGGATTTATGTAATTACCATATTTTATGAACATAATAATATTTTGAATATAATTTATTCATTATATAATCATTGTTTAGTAAAAATCTAATGAGGTGTAGAATTTTGTAAAATAATGACACTCATTGATGAACATGAGCTCTTTTTCGAGTATCCTCATTATCCATTCACTAAAACATTCAATGGATAAATATATAACCAAAATAAGACTTATAAGATTATTTAGTGAATATGGGAATTGATTTGGGTAGATATTTTTGAATCCAAATTTTTTTAATGCGTTATTTATATAGGAGAGTAGGTGTCCTTTTAGAAGGAGTGATTGGAAAAGTGGTAATTTGTTTGATAGAGTGAATTACACCTACACTAATTTATGTCACCTGGCCCCAATAATGATAAATTCTAAATAAAATATGTGGTATAGATTAAATATGTTTATAAAATGGGTTTTTGTCAGAATTTGGTTCTTTTATAAACATTATATTCTATGATTGGAAATAAGGTGAACTTATTTTTCCATATTCCCTATAAGTAATGATAATTAAATATACTAATAATAATGTTACAAAAACTATATTGAAAATGGTAGAAAAGATAAATAATTAAAATTCCAAATATGTAATCCATTTCTTTGAAATTAAATTCCTAGTACTAGACGACTTTAATACAAATTTATTCCCAAAGATGTTGAGAGAAATAGGGTTTTTAAAGAAAATAAAATAATTAAAAAAATTCAATGTTTTTATATCCATATATAATATATAAATTTTTCAAATGTCATAAATTTGATAAATTGATATAAAATTGATCTAGTTTACTCTAAAAAAATTTATACCCTCGATTTCAATGGAAATGTGATAACTATCATATTAAATAATAATATTAATAGTATATTTTTGTTCGAAAAAATTTGATCTTCAATGAAATGAAAGATATCATAGTGAAATGTTATTGTTTGTAATGAAAGATAAAATTAGTGTATAATTTATTTACTATTTTGGAATATTTTATATTAATTTAAATATTATATTTATTTGAATAATATATTAATTTAATAATTATATATATATATATATATTAAAATCAAAAGTTGATATATTACATTCTACTCTTAGTGTTGTGTGTAAAAAAAACTATGAAATATGATGTTCATATTTTAACATTTCCTAATGTTACAAAAAAATGAAAATAATGTCCTAAATAATATAGTTTATAGGTCTCTAATGAGTCAGGATAATCTATGTGTGATAAAAATCGTGTGGGGAACCTAAATTTATTCTCACAATAGAAACAAATAAAACACATAAGGGGTCCCAACTCCTAAAATTTTAAATAAAAATCTTTTGAGGCGTTACATGGTAAAAACATTGGAAAATGATAAAATAATAACAATAATTTATAAATAACTAAAATAAAACACCTAGCCACCATCTCATAATTGTGTCAACCATTTCATACTAGAATATCCTACTGATTATCCATGATTCAACAGAAGCACCAAGCCACAATCAAATCTAAAATTTTTGAACTATGGATTTACCATATCTATTCCTAAATAATGAAACCTGATCCACCATGCCACAAAACTAATACACAACTAAAATATCATCACAAATATCATACACAGTTCCTAAAAATTCATTATAAATCCTCCAAAACACAAAACACACAATTTAATTCAGTAGAATTTCTAGGTTGATACATTTGATAAAATTATAATGATTCTAATTTAAGTGAATCAAAACTACAGCTAGAAGAAACCATCAATCACAAACTCCACAAACTCTCCACCAACATATATATGTTAAAATAGATTAAACCATCACAAAAAACATAAAACAATACTAATATATCCATTCTAGAATACGTGAAATGAAAATTATATCACACAAAAAGAAAAATCTATATCCAAAAAATCAAATTAACTATATTTAAAAAATATATATATAATAGAATACTAAGGGAACATCATTGAATCATGATCTCACATACACACATCTGTTTGTCTATTCCTCAATGTAATATCATAATAATGGATATGTTTCTAATCAAATATTTTTTTATACTAATCCTGAATCTTAACCTTCAGTTTTATTAATATCATTTTATACTCTACATCGTAATCTATATAATATATTTCATGGCCATCGTTATGATGATTTTGATGATGTTTTGACACATGGAATCCGTTGATAATTTAGTCCATATAACGAGGAAGCACTAACGGAATTAAATACTTAATAATAATCAATAATCCGTTATAAGGTACAATATTTTTTTGGAGAGAACTCTCTACTCAATAAAACCCTCCACTACCCTTGACGAGTGAAACACCACAACAAACATTATCCCAAAACTCATATTATATATCTCTCATAACTATTCCAGAAAAATAATATCGACGATACTGAACAACCATTACACCCTCTTAAATAAGTTGGTTCATCACTATCATAATCATCACTATATCTTAACCAAGGACTACCTAATCATGAACCTTTTCCTATAACAATATAGATCAAAAGTATAATATGTAAAACAAATAAAATGGATAAATTCAAATGGTTGAGTTATTTTTATTATTAAAAAAACATCACTAAATTTTTTGAATTAAGCTTGATCAACTAAAACAATAAAAAGAATACCATAGCATATACTTCATCATCATGATGGTTTACTCAGTCATATTTTGTGTATGGGGATGAAATATAGTAATTAGATTTAGATGAGAAGTAAAAGAATCTTAGATACCTATCATGACTCATGAGTCGAATCATGGATGCAGATTGTAGTTGAAAAAAATTTACACCACATCAATTTGAACCACCTAGTTAAATTATTGTCTTCCTAGAACGTATGAAACACGTAATTCCTTTATCAATATTAAATGGCAACATATTTTAAACAAATATTTGATAAATAGAATAAAATCAAATATAACCTATAATATATGAAAAACTATGACAAAATCTATCATGTTTTTCTCCCATTTCAACTCATGCACATCCAAAATAAAAAAAACCCCGATCTTGATACTCTACCTTAATGTATAATAATATGAAACATCGGGTCATGACCAAAAATTCATACCCATTCATCAATGTAAATTGATGTATAACCCCTCAAGGCCTGATACATATTCGATTCTTCAAGATGATGTTTCACTTTTGAGTTATGGATGTAATAGAGAAACTACTTATGAATCCTATAAAGAATAAATATTCTCCATAAAAAGAACACCAAATGATGATTATAAACAAATCATTCATCATGAACACCAAAATTAATGGACAAGAATTCACATCACTTACACCGTTGTGAGTACCTACTATGACTCCAACACATACAATGTCATGATAAATTTTACTATAATCTAGAATATACAACCTCTAATATCATCCCTATATTAATCAGGTTGTTCAATTCATGCCCAATAATCACCTTTCAAAAACCACTCATTTCAAAAAAATCACTCCCTGAATATGTTCTCAACACATATGCAACAAAATGTTCATTTCATGTGTTGTAGGAAATTGGAAAACAATAATCATTACAAAAATATAAACTCAAACATTGTCCATGATTTTAATTATGCGATATTACTGTTTGCCTCAATATCAATTGATGTTTAAATACCCTAATGAACCATCAATGATTTTTTTGAAGTGACAAGTGGATCATGAATGTACAATAGGAGGGGGTGAGGGTGAATAATTAATAATTAGTTTTTACAAATTATTCTTTTCAATTGTCTAAACCCTTTTAATTGAAACATATAAACTTTTTAGTGTGAATGAATCTTCCATATTTAGAACTAAATTTATAACACTTGCAATATAGAATGTAAATGAAGTAAACACTCAATATTTTTACATGATTCACACTCTTATGTGTGTGACATCACCCTTATTTTGATTGGGATGATCTGAGACAAATATTATCCACTAGAAATTAATAAACAATTACATGTGGGGTGGTCAGGTATCACCATGTGACCATTTTGGGAAAGTATTAATATTTTTCCCAATTTAAATTATAATCCCACCAGTGTACATTATTATATAACTCCACTTGTGATTCACTAACTCAACACATAGAAAATGAGAAATATCCAACAATAATCAAGTTTCTACTAAAAATACTAATCACCCTCTAAAATCCACTAAAATAATCACTTTTAAAACTTCCCCACTTAAACTAAAACCATTTTACTATCACTGAATATAATCAACAACACTATATACATGTCAATTTAGTATACTATTTTAATTAAATGAAAGAAATTAATTCCCCACAAGATCAATGTAATAATAAAAAGAACAAATTATTATTTTTCAAAACAATGTATGTTTCATTCTTCCACACATTACTAAAAACTATTCCTACAATTGAACTCAACAACAATAAAAAAAATTCATCTTGTCTGTAATTTAATGAATGATAAAAATTATATTTTCATATATACATGTACTCAAATCAATTTGTAATACATGTATCTACGATGAAAATAATCATCCAAGGTTTTGTGAAACACACTTTCTACATTTGGGTTCTTTTATATACAAAGTGTATGCTCACACAGACCGACAACCCCTGTTTTATTAATATAAAAATAGATACACTAACTTTTTCCCTATTTTCATTCATGGAAAATATAGACATAATATTCTTGCATAGATAATTCATACATCAGGAATTTCATTCTATACTGATTTCAAATACTATAATAGGTGATCACTATTTTGTTTCTTCTTTTCAATCCACATTTTGACACACAAACTTCTTATGTTCTAGGAATTGATATCATGTATGCGCAAGAACTCCCTCTACTGAAAACAGAAGGATATATGTTCACAACACGTCTACCTTGTTCACATTAATTCTTTGTGTGGAAAGAGGTGTTCATTGTTTTACACTTCACCATAATAAAGTAGAAATCATTGTTCTGTATATTTTATGTAAATACATGGCCACATAAAATAACAAAATATTCAATTCATGAGAAATTATCAAAATCCTCACATATAAATATGTGTTCTACATATTTATTTTTCCAGAAACACATGTGTAAAAGGTTCATATGTGGTTCTTATTTCTAATTTGTGAAATATATTGAATTATTCACTGATTCTTGGTTCCTCAAGATTCTTGTGAAAACCAATTGACCAACACTACTGTATCATTGTTCCCTAAGAGTTTTGTAGAACCATGTTCTCTAAGAAATAAAGGATTGTTTTTTGCATAATTTTCCTCATACATAATATCTTCTTTATTCACACAAACAAAATGTATGGAACATAATTCATTCTCCATCCAAAGAGATTTGTGTTGTCATTGATTCTCTATTAGTGAAACTATCTCATAATCCAACAAAATCATAATTTAATGCCTTGATATTAATAGAAAAATTTCCCAATTACTTAACTGATGTGAACTTCCTAACTTTAATCAAACTATCACTATTTCATATCTACTGATTCACACCATCATCATAATACTCATTTTCTCAACAGAAATATTCTTTAGTTTATTCTTCATTAAAAAGGGAAAATGGGGTAGCATGTGATTTTGATCACATTGTAATTTCCTGATGATCAAATTGTTTTTTGAATGACTGGTTCGGTACTCATGTGATATGGCTTCATGAAAATCTAAACACGCATAACTTTATCTCTTGTATGGACTTTATGGGGATGATGTTTAGAAGAAGAAATTAGATGGACTAGATGATTAAATTAGACATATCCAACGATGGTGGTTCATTCATCATTGAATCTACAATAACTAGCATGATCCCAAAATAAAATAACCAATAGTTCTACGATCCATGATAATACAAGACTCTTTCTATGTGTCTTAGAAATTGGTTATCGAATACTCTCACCATTTCCTAGAACTACCCTTTTCTAGGCACTCTCATCCAGCATTATGATGACCCAAAATTTTTTTCCTTTGTACTTCCATGAACCAACATGTGCCATGATCCCTACAACCTCTCCCTTGGATAATCCCTACTATATGTATTAGTGGATTGTCTACCGACCTATGTAGTGTATATGGTCCACTTTTTGCCGGATGGCCTATTGAATCTATTTTTTTAGTAGGCTGACAAAAAACAATAACAATATTAGTAAACCAAATTCAATTCCAATAATACAGATTTATACTTAATATGAATTAAATATTTTTTCATTGTTCCTATTCTTATTCAATAATTAATGGATCCATTATTTGAGATCATAAAAATATTATCCGTTTTCAGTTTTAATATTTTTTTCAACTTACTATCGATTGATAATTGTCACGATAAGGTCTTCCAGAACTTTGGTAAACAATGTGAATTATCCTAATGTAATTATGATCATGATTTGGATGTAAGAATAGTTGTCCAATGATGAATAATAATTTTCCTTCAATAAAAGAAACTATTACAACAAATTCCCACATAAAAAATTCATAATTCATCTCAAAGGCATTATAATAGAAAAAAGCCATATACCAAACTGTAAATGACTATCACATTAAATTATTTTTATCAAACAAGGTTATGGAATGAAATTAACAAAAAATTATTACTTTTAATAAATTTTATTTTTTTAATCTACCCTATTGGATTTCATGTCAATACCCATTTATCATTTATTGTCAATTTTTTCTTATCTTCCTTACTCATAAATAAAACTAATAATATATATATGGGAAAAAATTAATCATATCTCATTCTATAACAATTTATCATGTGTCCTTATCTCTAATAATCTCATCATTTAATAAGAGAAACTACATAAGAAAAATTCATATTGATATTCTTAAGAGAGGAAAAATAACATATTTTATAAATTAAAGAGACATAATTAATCAAATCCATGTCTATGTCACCTAATCTAGTGAAGAAATTAATTTTTATCTATATAGACATCAAGGATTTCAATAATGTCTTCAATATATTTTTTCCAAAATTAAAATATTATTTCAGGATATGTTCAAATGTTTTCCAACTAATCTATTACATTAATTTGAAAAGATAGATTAAAATCATTCAACTACAAGAATTAAATTTCCAAATATAAATCCATTTTACTTTTGTCAACAAATAATATATTTATACTATTCTATTACTAAACAGTCATTCATATAGAGATATGAGAATATACTATTTTAATAAAATTATTTAATGTTTAGAATTTCAAATTATCAAATAAATGAATTTTTGGATCTTCAAATATTTAATTATACTAGTTGAGTTATTAATCTCCAGTAGTTGTTTATATTTTCTACTACTACAAAGGTTAGATTCATTCTTGTTCTTAATTAGGATTTTATTTAATTAAGACTACAGTTAATGAATAATTTTCTCTCTAATTTAAATAAATAACTCCATGGTGGATAGCCTCCCAGATGCTATATAATTTTTTAGAGGAATATTATCTCCAAGACAGTACCTAAATATTTTCAATAGATTCAATTCCTTGCATAGGTGAACAAAATCAAAATATACATTAGAATATAGTTGTTCTTCAATGATTTTTAGTTAGATTAGTAAGAATTAGATTAATCTCATAACCTAGAGACCCCTTTCAATTGTATTTAAGATTCATGAAAACCCATAATTCATTCTCATTATTTGATTTTCCAAATTTTATTATTTAAAGGAATCATGGACTTATTGATTTTATCTGCTCTTATTTAGATGTAATAATCTTCTTCATATAAGAAAGTAATAAATATTCCTTCTTCTGTTCCTACTCATGCATCTTATCCAATTCCATCTTATTTTTTTGTATGACTATGCACTCTTTTGTTACATCCCCATTCTTATTAGTGTGTGTGTAGAATACTAATTTATAATATTAGTTTTATACTATAATCCATCAGTTCTTTTTCGTTATTATACACTAGTTCAATTTTTTCAGGAAACCATGCCATTCATTATTAATCAATATGCCAAGAAAATATTCACCATCCGCACAAATATCCAGAAATCATAGGGTAAAACATTTTTGAAAACCTCTCATGAAATTTGAATTTTTCACCATGATTTTCATTCATCAAATCAATCATTTTATTTTTATCTGATATTGATTTCATTTTTTATTCATCTTTCTTCCACTACTATTGGTTTTACAGACCTTTTTGAAAAGATCTATGATATTTCCATTTCATCTACCAGGAAAGTCTGAACCAGGCGAAAGCCCGATCCCCCAAATTTATTAAGAAAAAAGTGCAAGTACAGACAGTAGAAAATAGAAGCGCTACATTACATCAAACCCATACTCATCCCTCTCCCTATCATCTGATAAATCATCGCCAGGATCAGCTGACTCCCATTCTGAAGATTCATACTTCCGCATCAACTCAAGATACATGTTTTTCTTCCTAAGCATCTCCTCAGACATCTTCGCCTTATTTGACCGCTTCCCACTGAGCCCAGTATTCGCCTTCGGAGACCCTCCCCTTCTCTTGCCACTGTTCCCATGTGCATGAACATTTTCTTGTGACCCTACATTCTGGCAAGAATACCTCGTCGCCATTGTCTTGGGTAGGTCCATATAATCCCTCCGTGTCTTCCTCCTACTTTGGGTTTTCCCTTCCACTTCCTTGCTTAGGGGCTCATGAATTCCATGCTTTACCACCTCCGTGTAGGATGCTTTGTGATTATGGATCTCTTCTTCACACTCGACTCTATCCCCCCACTTCTTAAGGGTCATGGGGGAATTGATATTTCCATCCTTCCCACCCTCCATTTGAGTTGTCTTGACTGTGTCATCAGCACATGAACTTTTATATTCATCATTCGCTCTGTCTAGGTACACATGACCTTCTTTCCCTCCAACTTCCTCTGCCACTTCAATCACCTTTGCCTCAGTTGATTTAGCATCACCCAGCACTGCAAAACTGTTTGCAGAATAAGTAATCAAGTCATTAGGATTTACCTCTACCATACAAACAGGTGTGTTCTCCTGTTCAGACACTATTTCCATCGGTGTAATACTATCCTGCATCAAGGCAGATCCCCTGCTAGAGTACTGAAAATCATCATTTGACCCTGTCATATGTGAAACTGAGATATCAATCATATTCATATTTTTGTTAGATTCAATCAGAATTGAATCTCCAGGCCAAGGCACATCCATTCCAGGATTGACCAGTTGGATTTCTCCAGCATCCTCCACTGAAACTTGGTCAGATCTGTTACTCAGAGATGTTCCATTCAACACATCCTCTGGTGTCACTCCCTGCTCCATGATAGCAGTGGGCTCCGGAAGAGAATCATCAACCTGTTGCACATCTGGAGCAGGATCATCCACCACTGTGCAGGCCTCCACTGCCCATGCATCTCGACCAATCCTTCGGCAGACTTCCATCCCGTGTCCCTACTTATGGCAAAAAGAGAAGAATGGCATCCAAGACTCATAGAAAATCCGTTGTGCATACATGTACTCACCCTCCACTACGATCCAAACAGTATCAGGTGGGCTCTTTGAGAGATCCATCTCCATGAAGATTCGTGCAGATGTAGGGTTTCCCATGGAGGCTGTCCTCCGATCAACACAGATGAAACGCCCAATAGAGTTTCCTATCGACTTCAGAAGCCCAGGGTTCTTCATTTGTTAATTTTTCATTGATTCTGAATGATTTATAATCCAATATTATATTCTCACCATTAATACTAGTCTTCTGTTATTATAATTCATTAAAGAAATTATTCCAATATTCAATATCTCGATGGCCAAATTTTATACTACACAAAACAATATCCAACATATCATTATTTATTCTTCTATGATGCAACATGAATAAATATGACATCTTGTTGTTTTTGGATAGTATGATTCTTTATTTGAGATCTTTATAGGGATCTAGATTTCACACACTTAGTTATATCCACCATTGATAATGTTGTGCATTTTAATATAGTCTTCTTCACCTATGTTTGAAAATAACTCCTTTTCATACCTATATATGTAGATGATACAATATCAGTATAAACATAATCTTTTGGAACAAGGGTTACCTATCTCAGTTATTATGAAAAATATTAATCTTTAAATTATTTATAGATTCTCTTTCTATGCGAGTGAGTCTTTTCCTAAATAAGAAACTATTCATAATTACTCTTTATATCTTTTCTGAGTTGATAAATTTTTTAAGATTCATCATGAATGTTCTCAAGATTTTCGAACCTGACTTAAAACACAATATATTTCATAATTATAGATATCTTCTGGTCTCTAGGATATTTCAATATATATTCTCATTATTTCAATATATTATCTAAATGTGTTTCCATAAAAATTTTCAAATGAAATTCAAATTAAGACACTTCATGTTTAGGAACTTTTTATTATCCTCACTAAACATCAGTTTATATTACTATTGACGAATCATTATCTAAACTTGATCTTCATGTATATTATTTCACTCTAGTGGAGAATTATTAAAATCATTAATTCTCTTTATCTTATCCTCTAGTAGGAATTCTTTAACATTTTTTCATCTACTATGTAGATAACCAATTTCATATATCACTTCATTATATATATTATTGATTGCATCTTTCTAAAAAATCTTCCATTGTAATTCATCATCAATCTGTGTGAATATTTCATTGTAATGAGATAGAGATAGTGATTTTTAATCATTGTCTAGGATGAATGTATCATCATTATGTGTGATTTTCAAATTTGAGTAATTAATACTGATGGAGGATTTATTATATTCATCATGTTTATGATTCATCTTAGTAAGGACTTTCTCAGTAACATCTTTTTCACACACATTTTGTTGAAATAATTCTTCACAATAAGGGAAAGGTCCATTGCAATGTGATACAATGTCTTAATTGGAATCAATAATTTGTGCGAGAAGATTACATAATTGATACATGGATCACAATTAATTTTTCATATCCTCTTCCTCCATTTCAAACAATTAATTTTAATCATATTTTCATAAGAGAAAAAAATATGTAAGGTAAAAATTAATTATGAACACTTTTTTCATTAATCTTTCACTTCAAAATATTAAAAATTGATTGATTTAATAAATTAGTCTACATTACATCAGAAACCAGACTCATAAAATGAGTCTTTATCAACTTATTTAACCAATAATATATGTTGAAAACCACTTGGACTATATATATATTATGGTGAATATGAATTCTCCTTCAAATTATTTCTCATTTTCATTCCTCTTTGTGATTTATGTTATTTTTTTTAATTTATTTTATTGACACTACAATATATTGAAATTAAAATTTCTATCTAAGAAAATAATATTTCTTAATATCATTAAAATCTACACTTCATATAAATAAGGTAAAAAACTATGAAAATAAGATAGATCCACCTATAGGTGTATCGTTTTATTTGACACCAATTTAAGTATATAGGGTATTATGCAGGTAAACTGAGATGGGGGGTGATAAATCATTGTAAACATGTTTTTACTAAATATTATTTTCTTTTATATTACCCCATTTAATTTGAACATCTTCACCTATTAGAGTGAATGCATCATCCCTGATTATAAAAAAATTTATACTAAATTCAAGTGATAATGTAAATTAATCCTAACACCATGTATTTTAAAATGGGTTTCCCCTGATATACGTGAATACGTTCTTTAGATGTTCATGATTATCCGAGACACATATTATCCACTAGAAAGCAATCAACAATTACCATTGGTTTGTTCATGTATCAAAATTTGACCATTATGGGTAGGTATGAACCTTTTCCCAAATTATGCTTGTATCCCACTTGTCTGATATATACTATCACTCCACGAATGTTTTACAAAAACGAAACAAAAAATAATGTCAATGAACACTAAATATTTAAGATAACGCTAAAATAGAAAAGTTACTCTTCCTCTTTGAGCGAATGAAATAAACTGTTTCTGTACTTTTTTACATCAACTAAAAATATTTGGCTACCACTGAATATAATCAACAACACTATACTGAAGCACGTTCAGTATACTCTTCTGAGAAAGTGAATGATATAACTTTCACTATAGGTCACGATAATAATATAAAGAACAACTGAATATTTATCTACAGGCTGCATGATTTCTTCCTCAAAATTTAATTAGAAAACATTCCATTAGAAAAAATCAATTATTACAAACATGATTCACCATGTGTTCATCATTAATGCATGATGAAAATTATATTTTCAACCGTCAATGTACTCATATTCATATTTATTCTATTTATGTATAATGAAAATAATTTGAAGAAGGATGTGTTTAATACTCTATATTCTTTTCTGTTCCTTCTTATACACCTTGTATTCTAACACACACTGAACACTTATTTTTTCATGCACATTAGAACAAATACAATGAGGTATTTTTCTTCTCATTCATGCACAAAATACACATAATCATCATGAATTAATAATTCATAACTCTTTCATTTCATTCTCTAACAATTTCACAATCTAGAATAGGCTATCATTGTTTTGTATCTCCTTCTCAAACATTATTTTAACACAAACACTTCATGTGTTCTAAGAATGGATATCACACTTGTTCATGAACTTCCTCTATTGTGTACACCCAGATATATTTTTAATACTCAAATTTAGTATTCACACTTATCCTTTTTTTACAATACATATGTTCTTGTTAACACCACACACAACAAAAATAGTACACACTTTTTAGTGTGCTTCATGTCAACACCCGACCATTTCAACTAGTGAATTACTCTCTTCATTCATAATTATAAAAATCATCTCATGTTAATATACGACCTACCTCTATCTTGATCATGGATAACATGGATATGATATTTAAAAATTATTATTCCTTATACTTAATTATTCTAAATTCAAATTTTCACTAATTAGTGGTTCCTAAAAGTGTTTGTACAAACCTTTTGATCACATGCAAGATTATCATTCTTCTAGAATGGGTTCATAGATCCATGTTCTTCGTAAAAAGAATGAGTGTGTTGTGAAAAAAATTACTACACATGAAAGCACTTCATCATTTCACAAATAAAATTTGGGGAACATCAATATTCTTTTAACCAGATTGAATTTCACTATTTATGTATCTCTGGAAACATAATTCTCTTGAAATTAACCACACTAATGGGTGTGTGCATTGATCTATATCGGTAACATTACCACTAACTTAGATTTATTTAACTCACTCCATTCAATCATATTGCCTCTGTTTAAAGACTACTGATAAACACAATCAGTGTATTATACAGTTTTTTACATGAATCAATTCTTAGATTTATTATTCATTAACACTACAAAAATGTTGAAAGTTATTTCAATCATAGTATTATTTTACAGTTGAATGAATAATAATCAGAAGGAATGGGTCGATCATTAGGTGTCTTGGATTCATGAATACACTGATGCATGGAATGTCATCTCTCTAATGAAATTGGTGGAGATTAAGGAATGCAGAATAGGTCGAATGGATGAGATGGACAAACTATATAGATCGAATGGTTTTAATTATTTCCACAATAGGGAAACAGTACCAAGAACAATTTCACATCAAAATGGCATAGATTTCTCTACTCCCTTATAATATAATCCACATTATATGCATCTCTGAAATTTGTTACCTAATACACTCATCAATTCTTGGAAATACCATATTCCAGGCGATCTCAACTTATATCGTTCATCCCCATACAATAGTTCCACTTTACTTAAACGTTCCATCATGTGTAATTCTCATTGAAAACTCTCAGTTTACATAATCTTATTTAATGGAGTATGGACTTAGATATCTACCTTAGAAGTGGATGTGACCCCCCCACCCCCCCAATTAGTGGGATATCCTGGTGAAGCCCATATTTTTTGGTAGACAAAAAAATAATTACAATAGTAGAAAATGAAATATTTTAAATCTAACCATTAAATTTTATTCTTTATAGAAAATAATTACTATTTCTGACATTTTTCCTTCATAATAACTCACTTTATGATAAATGATTCAATATCACCAAAATATGATAAACTTCCACCTTTTATGTTTCCACAAATAATTAATGATTGATAATTATTATAATAATGTCTTATTCATTTGTGGCTATCAATGTGCCTTATCATAATGAAATTAAGAACACGTTATTTATATTAAGAATAGCTCTAGAATCATCACATTTAATGTTTTATCATTAGAATAATACTTTTCCATCCCAATAATCTATTCTAATATACAACTGTTTCTCTAGTAAAATTCTATAGCAAAACACTAGAATATAAAATTTCAATTTTTGTGACATTGAATTTCCATCAAACAACGGTATTGAAAAAAATTAAAAAATAAATATCATTTTAGTTAATATTTGTTCATTATTTTAAACATAAAATTTTTGGGATAGAAAAATGATGAAATTTTTGGATCAAGGATTAAATTGTACACTAATTGGGTAATAACTAACATGAACCAATTTGGATCAATCCCATATACTAGATCAAGATTCATACAAAAATGATGGGAAATAATCTTATATAAAATCAAACAAATACCTCTTATCATGAAAAGGAATGATGGGTTTGTTGATTGAATTCCCCTTAAGGTAGTTTAAAAAATAAATAACATTGAAAATTCGATAAAAAAATTATAGTCCATTCATTTCAAGGAATTCAATAGGGAAACGATATAAGAGATATTATACAAGAAACTATGACAATGGCCAATTACAGAAATGACACTATGAATCTATAAATGAATATTTAGTGATTCTTTGGAGGTCCCAACATTGATTTTCAAAGGAAAAAACGAAAATTTCATAAAAACACAACATTGCTAATGAAATTTACCTAAAAAATCATAATATGTACATGTAAAACAATCCATAGTGCCAGTAGTGTTAATGATCCTATAAAATAATCCAAAGGTTATCGAAATGTTCCTTTTAAAATATAGACTATAAAATGACCACACTGATAAGAACTGCCATTAAGATATCAAATAAAATATGGAAATAAATATTTATGAGCCAAATATTTGTTTTTGGTGAATTCAATAAATGAAAAAACGTTTCCAAAAATTCAATGTTCCCCTTAGAACATATAGAAATAATAATTAAAATATCATCCTCTTTCACAGTCATATGGTGATTCTAAATATAAAAATAAATCATTTATAACTAATTATGTATGAACCCATGTATATATTAATTAAATTATTTTCATTTTTATTATTAAAAATTGCATAATTATATTAGTTATTAAAATCTTAATTAATATTTAAAACAAAAGGAAATAGTTTAACTAAACTTAGTACATATAAGGTTTAGATTGAAATATTAAATTATAATATATATATATTTATTTTAATAAATTGAATATCATTTTTGAAATAATTCTATAAAAGTTTTCTTTTTTGTTCATTATAAAAAATTATTTTTTCATTTAATAGTTAGTATTATAAATTTTTATAAATAATAGTTAGTTTTTAATGAAACTAGTAATTTATGAGTATGAATATGTCCCAAATATTATTTAATAAAACTATTGTATTATTTGGATGTATTTATTCCACATATTAATTTTTTATAAAACATAAAAAAATTAGTATAAGATTGTTTTTTGTTTAAATATTTGTTTCTCTATAAATTTTTTAAAATAAATAATGCATCCCAATATTAAATAAAAAAAATACATTATAATAACGAATGTCTCAAATGAAACATACTTATTATATATGATTAAATAGTTATTTTGTGTTATATAATTAATTATATTAGATATTAAGTCAATACATTCTTATATTTTTCATCAAAATATACTCTTATTGAAAACAAATTGTCTCGCTGTGTGTTCTAGATTAATAATAAAACAATATTTTCCAATTCAGTGAATTGAATATGAAAATAAAATACATTTAATTATCATAATTTTAAATTTAAAATAAGTTGTACACAATATTGTTTCACTGTTATTAGTGAAAATAAATTACAATGAATTATGGTGATTAAGGTAAAAAATGTTTTCATAGTCATTTAGAATTGAATATATGGTGTAAAAATAGGTTAAAATTAATAAAAACTGATTTATATTTATATTTATACATAATACCTTTCTAAATCTATATTAGTACATTTTTGTGTCCTTGTGGTAGCTAAAAATGTCTGTTCCCCTAAATTACTTCAAAACAAATTACAGGTGTTCTAATCACCTATCTTATAAAATCACACCACTTTCCCCCATATTTCACACCTTTGAAACCAATTTGATATGACAGTACCAACCCTAATCACTTCTCCAATTCTCACCCCTAATCATTGAAGACTTTTTTTTCATATATCTAACCATAGAACGTGTTTGGTGAAATCCAATATGACATACTATAAGAAGATGTAACATTTTCCAAAAAGAATTTTTTTATCTCTTATTCCAGCCCCTTCTATTCATATTATAACATGTTCATATAATAAAATAATTATCTTAAATATAATTAGAATTTTTTATATTATCATTATGACCACCAACAACAACCATATCAATCAAATGGGTTATGAAAACCGTTATTTTTGTATATAGAGGACTACCTCTTCATAAAAAGAAGTTATTAGTTTTTCCCATCACCGCCACTCACGGTTGGCTTTGATGATGGATTTAATGGTTAAATGTGAATTGTATTATGTATTTACACCTATAGAATAATTATGTCATATATACCCTTTTTTATTTAATTTCTTAATAGATACATTATCTTTTCTCATCTGTACGACATACTATCATCTCACAAATTAATGTGATTATTTTTATTTATAGCATTACGTGGAAGGGAACAAGGTAATAAAAAATAATTTATGAGATATAAATTACATTATTATTATATTCATGACATATTAATAATTTTATAAATAAGATACTTCATTTTCTATTAACCTTTTCAATCCAATAAAATAATGGCAATGTCACTCATGGATGTCTGGATTATCGCCACCTCGAAGAAATGAGATTCCTTTTGTTTATCACTATGTCACAAAAATTATATATATAATAATTTATAATTAAATAATATTTTTTTTATATATTGAATATAACGAAAATATAAATATTTATCTACTTTATTTCCATAATGGCCACTGAAAAATAGAAACGTGGCACATCCGTACCTACGGCATGTCATCTCCATTATCATAACAGTAATTAATTTTTAATTTCTATATTTCATGATTAGTTTAAATGGTATAATTAATTAATAAATATGATAATTATTATCATATTATTATTCTAGATATTTTTATATATTGACCTATTTTTTAAAGTAAGCATTCCAAAACAATTTTTGATACATTCAACGAATATTGTCAAAACATTTGAATTAATCTTAATTGAATAATTAATCGTATATAAAACGATAATATGTGAAATTGAGGTAATAATAAATATGATAAATGGTTCAAATAATGTAAATAAATAATATATTATTGCTATTCATGAATATAAATATAATCATGGAATGTTAGAGTAACGTTAAGGGACTTCAACTCCGTTTCCATTCATTTAGGAATTTATTTTAATGTTTTAAACCGTTATTTATTTATAAAGTGTATATATAAACAATTTTTCATGTTCAATAATTAATTAATATATTCTAAAAAAATGTAATTATTGTTTATATTTTATTATTTCATGGGACTTATGATTCATGTCTTTCCTAAGTGATATGTGGATTTTGTTTATTTAAATTATATATTAAAATTTACAATCAAAATATTTTTCTCATATATATCCGTGTTTTGAAAATGACTTTATAAATTATTTATATACTGATAAAATAATTATTAAATATATTTTAGGACTATTTTTACCTTATTAAAATTGTTTTTATTAGAAAATATAATTTTATTATTAAAAATGGTTTTGAAAAGTAAACGGGTTTTTGATATTGAAATTTGGTTTTTAAAATCAAAGGGTATTTTGATTTATTAAATTTATTTTTTACTTTTTTTAATGAGTTCATCATATTTTTTATGATTCAATGTTTCAAGACTGAAAGATTACTCCTGATATGGTACTTGATCATTATATGATGGATGGACCAAATTGCATTAGGTTATCCTATTGTAGTATTTATGATGGTTCATCCATGATAGTGAAGTGTTAGCCCGTTGCAGCTTATACAATTTGGTGAACTAGATAGCCCCGATTAAGCCCATTATAGATTATTTGATGGGTGCACATAGATAGTGTTCCAATGTATTGGGTAATTTTTATTATATTTATATGTATGAATGAAGGAGGTAACAAAGGTTTTCTCTTATTTAGTAAACTAGTATCTGGTTACTTGTGAAACTGGTTTTAAATGATTTTTGAATTTGATTCTCTATGACAATGATAATTATTTTTAATTTATTTCAATGGGTTTTAATTATTTTCGTTTTGAACAAGGATTGTCTATTTTTTAGTTGAATTTTTTTTATTTCGTATGCTTAATGATCATTGATGAAAAATATAAACATTATATGAGTTTTTATTTATTTACATGACTAAAATTTTTCATTCTTTTAGTTTACATCTATGATTTTTTTTATTATATATTATTTTTAAATTTTTTTCAATGGATTTAAGTATGGTAAATGTAAAATAATAATTCATATTGAAATTGATAAAGATTTTCCATAAAAAGAAATAATTTATTATTTTAAATGTTTTTCATTATAGTAAAAATGAATACCAATCAAAAGTGTCAAAATTATATTATATGGTTTTGTGATGTGTGATTTACATCCCAATTCTATAAATATATAAACATAAAATGGTCCTCAAATTAAAATAAAGTAAATTCATGATATGAAATAATGATTGTGTAATTCATATGGAAGGGTTCTTATAGTTTGTATAAATGGAATGGTTTAAATAAATTCACATTTTATGATATTAAAAATAAAGTACCATGGAAATATTTTTCAAAATTCTTATTTTAAAATAATATTTCATTTAATAATTACCTTATTTACTTCTCTTAATCAATTTATATTCATAATTTCATTCCATAGAGTAATTATTGAAGCTATTTTGGGAAGGAACCAAAATGAAAATATACATTTGAATTAGTATCATGAGTTTTTTATAATCTAAATAAATTAGTATTATGAAGTTGTGGATTGATTAATAAAAAATTTGTAATTGTTGGAGGTATCCATTCAAGAGAGGAAGCTGATCTACCATGAATGTTCATATCTTCTGTGTATAATTTCACGATGCAGCATCTGTTATCAATCAGTATATCAACTGAAACTATGGTATCTGAAGGATTGATAAATGATCTGGAAAATATATTTGATGTAATTGGACATTTTTAACATCAGAGTGAATATCTTAATATTTATAGTTTTTAAGGTGATGTTGAATGATGGTGGATATTGGTTAAGAATGCCCAAGAAAAATATGAACATGATGCCATGGAATGGGAATCATTCACGGATATATTTTTTATGAATATTTTCAGGGTTTTTTGAGAATATTGATAACAAAATAATTCTTATAATTTATCCAAAAAGATGACAATTATGTAGCTTCATATAAAGGAAGAATCACATAGTTGGATAGGTGTATGGATAATTTTATTTGGTACACAAATTGTAATATTAATTGATTTTACATCGGGTTGAAAATGTGCTTATGAAATGAATTTGAATGATAAAAATTTAAATCATTTGAGAAATTGATTTGTTGTGCTAAGAATATTGATATAGATTTTAATGAAACATAAATATCATTTAGATGAAAAAAATAAGAAAATGTAAATATGATAGGAAAGGGATAATCAAACAGCTATGTAAATTGGATTTAAGCCCCCAAAATTGTCAATGTGGTGAAAATTACATTCCAAAGAATGTTTTCCAAGATCTAGGATGTGTTTTTAGTGTGATAAATTTGGTCAAAAGTCTCATGAATTTAAATAAAAGAGAATTAAACAACCAAATAATGGGATAACCAATAGCCATCCAATGGGGAGGTGATTATTTTTAATGATTTGGGTTATTATACTATCTTGTATGAAAATATATATCAATGGATGGAAATAATTATGATCAAAAATAGAAAGGTTTAGAAAAGTCATTTTCTAAAAACACAGTTTATGTTGGTCCATTAAATGATGTGGTGACAAGTATGTTACTTATGATTTTGGATTATGGTAGAACACTATTTGACTATGGATCCTAATTAATTTCCATTTCATATAGACATTAGATTATAACAATAATATATCCTCATTAATGTATGACAAAATCTCTTGTGGGATCTTTGGGTTGATGTATTAAAGAATCCAATATTTATCAGAATCTTCCTATTGCAATAAGTGGGATGGTATTTCATAAATATATTGTTGAACATACTATAGTAGAGTATGATATCATTCATTGTATGGATTGGATTTAATTTTATCATTATATTATTCATATTAATTCTAATAAAGTTTTGTTCAATTATTTCATAACATTAATAGCATAACAAGGATCTAAGAAATTTATTAGAGTTGTTAGCAAATATTATCTGGCTCACATCATTTAAATGAATGAAACTATTTAAATTAGTGATGTGATCATAGTAAATTAATAAATTTATGTGTTTACTAATTAAATTCATTCTTTTATTGAAAAATGGGAGGTTAGGTTGGATACTGATTTAGTATATAATGTTAAGATTTTTCTTATACACCCATACCAAATGTCTCATGTTTAACCATTATAATTGAAAATGAGATTCCACAAGAAATTTGATAATGTTTTAAACTGACATAGTACTTCTCCCAGAGTTCTAATATTTTATTTTTCAAAAAGAAATTTTCTCAATGTTAATTTTCGATAAATATAGAACGATGGTTAACCTCACCATTATGAATAAGTATCCTTCACCACAAATCATGAATTGTTTTCTCAATTTCCATGGAGCTCATTGTTTTTCCAATGTTTACATGAGGATATGGAACTAATAGTTTAAATTTATTGGGAGGATACATTCTCATGGTGATGTTTACAGTAGATATGAAAACTATGAGATTATAGTTATGTCATTTACGTTATCTTATGAACTTGTTGTATTTATGGACTCAATGAGTATAATTTTCTATGTGTTTATAGGAAAGTACATGGATATTTATATTGATGAAATTTTGGTATATTATTAAATTCAAGATGACAATAGGAGAATCCTATGGGTTGTTTTGAAAATATTAAAATAACATAAATAGTATAGAAAATTTAGCAATTTTGAAATTCAATAGATAATAATTTCCATCCATTTCAATATTGTATTAAAAGATGGTATAAATATTGACCTTTCTAAAAAAAGTTGTTAAAGAACTCCGAATTACAAATAACATTCACAAATATTCATAGTTTTCTTTTATTAATGGGTTATTACACTTAGATATTCAAAAAAATTGCTTGTTTTTCTATTTCAATATCTATGTTAACTCAATAAATAGTTAAATTAATCTAGATAAAAACAATTTATAATTGTTTTTGGGAACTAAAAGTACCATTGGTGAGTGCACTAGTTTTTGACATTCTTTCTAGAAATGTTGAAATTTTCATCCATAATTATGCATCATTAACTGTTCTTTATTGTTTCTTAAGGAAGAATGATCAAGTAATTTCATATGATTTACATCAGATGAAACTATAAGAGTTAAATTACAAAAAATCATGTTTTAGTATTACATATTATGGTTTTTTCATTTAAAATTATTAGTAATAATTTGTATGTAGTGGAGTGTGAAAAATATAGTTATAAGAAATGTTTTTAATAAATTTCACTTTGATAGAATCAAACATGATACAATGAAGATGGTAGAAACTGATCAAAGATTAGGATTACAAGATTTATTACCATCATAGAAATGAAAACTATGTGATTCTTTCTTTGAGTTAAAAAATAATGCAACATTAACAAAGTCACATTTCAAAAATGACCCTCTAGTTAATTATTTTCAAAATTTTGGATTAGAAGTTATGGATGCAAGGAAATGCAATGTATTTTTAATTTTTTGTGTTGTTCAAATTATTAAAAATAATTAATGAAGATCCTAAATAAGATCAATATTTTTATGAAAATCATTAATCCATTAAGAATGGTATGTTTTCTTATTTTAATATTGATAAATATTTTATTTCATATTTTGGAAAATATTATGTGATTAATTTGATTCCCAGTTCAAAAAAGAGTTATAGAGTGAATATTAGAGTTTTCTATTTTCAGTTATTTGGGTAGCACCCTGCAGTATCAAAACAATCAGAAGTATTGATGGTGTGATGAAATTAAGATTGTTATTTTTAACTTCACCATAATGTGTTTGAATTGTTGTCAGGTTAAATCATAATGATGGTTACCAAAATAAAATATTCAACTATTTCTAGTGCTATAGTAGTAATGGGAATATATATCATAGTATTTCATTGTGATTTTTCATGTACATAAGTAGGTATCAAATCAATTTGGATTATTTCTAATATATTAACAAAATTTAAAATTTTCATTCCCATTCAAGATAAATTTAATTTAGATCAATTTATTTTAAATTATCTAAATGAGCTAGTTAGGATAAGTGGAATTATTTTATACATTGTATAATACCTTGATCCTAGGTTCCCGTCTTATTTTTTGAGAATAAATTTAGAATTCATTGGGAAATAATTTAAATTTCATTGTAGATTTTCATCGTATATCCTAACGAATGATTCAGTGGAAAATTAATACTATTTAAGATATGCTTCATTCTTATTCAATGGATTACCTCTGAAGATGGGATGCACATATTTTTTGGTTGAGTTTCCATATATTTAAAATTTACATTATATCATATAGTTGGAATCATTTTAGGAGTTATTTATAAATGGTTTTCAAACACTGGCTTTTTGGGGTCATGTTTCTGAAAGGAATCTGATGGAACCAATGTTTGTGGGGGGGGAATGAATGATAATGTTCTGTTGCCCCAGCGGCACATATGGAATGATTTATGATGGATGACCATTTTGTGAATAACTAAAGGAGAATATTCTTTAAGGTAAGTGATCTCGTACATGTCATATTTTCTCCATTGAAAAGTGTAATACATTTTGTTAAAAATGTATTGTCAGTCCATACTTAATTGGACTGCATGAAATTGCTTATAATGTTAGATCAGTTGCGTACAGATTGGATTTTTTTCTAAGTTTATCTCAGGTACACAATGTATTTCATATGTCAATATTAGGGAAATATGTTCTAGATTCATCCAATGATATGATCCCAAAAGTAGTTTCGGATGATGAGAATATTTCTATTGAGGAACAATATGTCCATATAATTTATTTTAGAGCATTGTTGTTGTGTAATATGGTGGTTTTCCATGTTATGTATTTATGGAAACATCGTATGGTTGATGAAGAACATTGGAATATGAAAATTATTTGATGGAAAAAATCTCCCAATTTTTTTAATAACTGAATCATATTTCTAGGTCCAAATTTTAGAAAGGGGGAAAGATATAATAGCCCAGGAAATGATTGAATATATTATTTTTTATTTATAAAGTAAAATTATATAGTATTTATAATAATCATAATTTATTTTTAATATAAATAGACACAGTTAATTAAACTATTTTCAATAATGTATTTATAAAAATAGTAATTTAGAAATTTATTTACTTTTAAATTTATAACATGAATATAATACTTTAAAACAACCAATTAGAATTCAATTTCTTTGAAATTTTGGGATTTTTCATATAATAATGATTTTTCATCAAATAGTAAAAAATATGTATATTTATAAAATGTATTATATTTTAAATACATTATGTAAATATATAGTGAAAATAGTCTATAAATGTAATATAAAGTTAAAACATATTATTTATTTATATCTAACACACATAATTACTATTGAGTAGAAATTATTTTGATTTTTAGTATAAGTTTGTTGGGGTTTAAAACAGGATTTTCTGAAATCAGTTTTAAAATATATAATGTATCTAATTAATATATATAAAACAATACCAAATAGATAGTGTTTTATAATAAATGTATAGATTATATATCAGTAAATATTAATTTATTTACATAAATTTATTATTATTATTCTTTGATTTAACATATAATCAAATTTTTCAAAAAATATTACTCTTCTAAAATCCGCATATGGTAGATTAATATTTAAATTAAGTTTTCATAATGTTCTAATAGAATTTGGAAAAATGGATTCCATATTTGAAATCATAATAATATTAAATTTCTACTATGTCAAACTAGTTTTTTACCAATGTGATTATTAAAAGTAAGAAAATTAGTTGCATATATTTTGTTTAAAAGGAGTTTACTTAATTGTTAAATATCGAATATATATTGTAAAATGTCCCAATAATGTCTAAAAACAATGTTATGACCATATATACACATTTTACTATCTATTATAGACGTTTTCCTTTTTTATTGGATCAATTTTTAGGTAGAAAAATGAATTTTTTGACATTCTTTAAAACAATTACTAGTTTTCCACTATTATCATTTATAAATGCCACTACATATCCTGTTATTATAACATGTTCAAAACCAATTGTAATTTCAAATCCCTATAGAAATTAATTATCTAATTTCATACTCTCATACAAGAATTATCACTTTGAAATGAATCCAAAAAATTTGAATGCATTTTCTATAAAAAAGGAGTTTCATGAAGTTGAGGTGATGTTCTCCAAATGAGCATTTTTTTCATTCTTCCTCCAAACACTTCAATTATTCTCATAAAATGATTATAAAATAAAAAATTAATATTAATTATAATAATATTTTTATTTTAATGATATTACCTGTAATTAAAAACACTTTCATTAAAATTGGTTATGAATAATAAGTCATGTGACTACCACCTTGCTAAATGATGTCATTCGTTTATCCGTTACCACCTCTCATCATTTGGTATGACGATGAATATAGAGTTTATTTATGATATTTATGGCATAATTATACATATTTATTCATTATATCATATATATACTCTTTTTATATTCTATATAATAGCATATAAGAAAATGTCGCTCATGTGTACGGTGGAATACCGCCTCACGAAGCGATGTGATTCGTTTTCAATAACATCGTTTAATGGAAGGTAATAAAGAGAAATATGATAAATATATGTGTTATAAATGATATTACATTGATATTAAAGCAATATTTATCATTATTTAAAGATAATATATCAACATTCTACATTTTTGATCACTATAAAAAATAATAACGTCATTCATGGGCTTGTAGACAACCATCTCCCTGAAGTGATGTGATTGATTTTTTATAACCTTATCAAAATAATGATTTATATAAGTATGTATAATTAAAAAATTTATTTATTATATAATTATCATTTTGGAAAGAAAAAATGTTACTTACCTTCCTTCTATAACAGTCATTGATAAATGAAAAATTTATCCATGCATACATATGACCTACCATATCCATGAATTTAATGTTATATGATTTTTCTTAAACATTAATTATGATTAGTTTTATAAGTATAATTGAAGTATAAAAATGATGATTATTTCATAATTATTATTTTATATATGTTTAAAAAACAAAATATTTTTCAATATTCGACCTAAAAAATCAATTGTGACACATAAGATGAACATGGTCAAAACATCTGAAATAAAAATTGATTAAGTAATTTCATATAAATGGTAAATTAGTGAAATAAAAGTAATATTAAATATTTAAATGGTTCCCATGAAGTTCAATAATTATCATATTGCTTTATTTATGATGATAATGACATATGTGACACATCAGACTCAATGTAAGGCACTTTGTCTCAATTTCCATTTCTTGAAGAATTTATTATGATAGTATTCACCATTATAACTTTTTAAGGGGTATATGAAGCTCCTTTGAGATGTTATATAATTTATTTATCAATTATAAATATCATTAATGATTATTTTAATATTATAAATTTATGGGGAATATAATTTAAGTGTTTCCGAGGTGATAAAAGAATTTTTTTTAAACATTTATCATTTAATATTTGCATTGAAACTTTTTTTCTCATACATATTTATATTATTAAAATGCATTATATTGAAATAGAATATTTATTAAATATAATTTATGTATCTTTTTTTATTTTAATGGAATTTGATAATAAACTAGTATTTGTTTTACTAAAAATGGGTATCTAGAAGAAAAGTTTATGTTGATATACAAAAGTTATTTTCATAGGAGTCCAAATGTGTATTTCATATTTTAAATAATGGAAAAGGTAAGGGATAAATTGTTTTCAATGAAATGATACTTAATATTTATACGAGGGGGTGTCCTAAATAGCACCGAGTGAGCCCATTAATGCTTATACGATTGGAGACCAAGATATCACCAGTTGATCTCATTATATCATATATGATATCTCATCACCGATAGGACTAGTTGAGTCCATTAAAAATGATGCAATGGTATAGACCAAATAGCAGTAAGTTTATTAAGGTAATGATCATTGTCTTAATAGTAATGAAGGATTCAGTTACAAAAGGGTTTCTATTATAGATTTTACTATTCTCTAGTTACCACATACACCAGTAAACAAATGTTTTTTAATGTGGTGATATTTATCATTAAGAAAGGTTTTTTATTTATTTATAGGGTTTCTTCTTATTTTATTTGATAAAAAATATTTATTTTTCACTTTAAAATTTTTAATTTCATTTTCCCTATGAAAATTAATTATAAAGATAAATATTTTATGAGTTTTCATTTTTCTCATAGGATTGACAGTATTCATTCGTTTTGTATCCCTTACTAAAATATTTTCCTCATTCATCATTATTTAAATTTTTTATATGATATAAGGATGGTTATGGGAAATTAAGCAGTCTTATTGGAAGCAGTAAATATTATCCATTAAAATAAATAAGGTTTTAATTTAAATGATTAATATTATGGAACAATTTTGATACTAATTATTTGTGTCTATTTTATAATATTTCAATTTCTAATGATTGACTTTTGACATAATTCTATAAAACTATAAACGTGTAATGATCCTCAAAGATAAAAAAGTAACTTCACAACAAAAATATGTATTAATTAATGTTTAATAATGAATCCTTAGAAATTGGATCGCATTAATTAGACAAATAAATTTCCATCCATATGAATAGTGTAAATGTTCATGAATATAATATTAATTGGGATCTGGTAGTAAATATGAAACCTCATATCATTTTTAACCTTCTTTTAGGAAAAAAATAGAGCACATAAAAGTGAAAAATGTGGCCAGATGAAATATTTTTTCCATTGATCATTAGTATAGATCCTCACCAATCACATGTTAGAATATTTTATCCAATTAAAATCCATTAATATCATAATCAACCAAAATTAAACATTATCTAGAACATGATATCACATTGAGGGGGGGGGGGGTGTTTTAATCCTCCCTAGTAATGGAATCGCAAAATACTTCTTCAACTCTAGTAAACTCTAATATGTACAAATATTCTAAATCCTTTGGCAGTGATACCAATAGAGATATCAGTGGCTATAATGGTATATAACCGATATACTAATTTTTCTCACCATCGAATATGAAAATATATAACTACTAATAAGATAAGAACATTCTACTTCATATGAAACTGTTGAATACATAGATAAAATACAACAAGTCAATTACAAGGATGACTTAGTATTGATATATTTGTATGACAAGAAAAACACTCTGGTTAATACTTCCAAATCATAAAATTTCTACCTTTACAAATATAACACAAACTTATCGAACATTCAAAAGTTATAAATAAAACTATGGAAAATGAAATCATATCCTCCTTGAGTACGATGTCATGAATCAATCAATTTTAAAATAAATAAGTATGATGCTACAAATCATGTAAATTATATGCCATGGATGTGGATAATATGATGGATCCAGATATGATCTGCAACATACGATTGTTCAGGGTCAACGCTAATTCCCCCTTCTAGATTACATCATATAAAGACATTATTATCATTATGTCTATAATATTGAGGAAAATTAATGGTGTTTGCTATACCTTATTCATATCCCCTTTTAAAAAATAATTTTACTATCATGTGTGCTGATAAAGAGTTCATGGAAACACATACTTATTCATATAACAAGGAATACAGCACCCCATTCCATGGTGTGACCATGGAATGGTCGAGATATAATATCACAGATGACCATAAAATAAATATGGAATCCATACTATCCCAAATATCTAAAGAGATTAAGAATAATGTTTATCCTAAAATAAATGAAAAAAAATATTGAGAACAAAGGCCTTATGAAAAAAATTCCAATGATATTGATACGAGATACAACACACTAATAATTATAATCCTAGATGAAATATAATGTGTTACCTATTAATATTAACCTAGTAATGTATTCCTCCACTCAATCACTTTATCCTTCTTTTCCACTATTAAATACTAACAACAAATAAATGGGTGTTTTTATATTGAATAATACAGAATAGTTCCTCCACTAGATGAAACACTTAGTCTCTTCATGGTGAATAGGAATTATGTAAAAGGTAAATATCTTCTTAAATAATATCCTTCCACCCCCAAACACACACGATCCCTAGAAAATGATATAGAAACTTATGAATATATATTATTCTCATTGATTGAGATAAATAATCTACATGAAACTATCACTAAAAATCAATTAATGAAACATATTCATCTTTTTAATCAAAGAGATACAAGATGCCCCGCTACAACTCTATGCCTCACATCTAAATAACTACTAATAGGACAGGATAATATTCCATTGCTCGAATCATAAACAAAATATTCCTGAAATCCACAAATTAGTTCCCAATATCTAAATTTGATATGATCCTATCATAATTATACAATCCACAATGCTATTAACATTATAGTATCTTCCTACAAGACTCACATTCCTAAGTTGGACCAATCCTCTATAAGTACACTACATTTCTTGATGTCCGAACCAACATGCCCCTAATATGAATGATGTATAGAATGAATGACTAAAAATGTAATAAAATTATCCAAAACGCATTACCATATAATTTTTTTGGAATATTTAATTTGATTTTTTGATTTTTAAAATAATCAGAGAAATTCAAACAAGAACATAATAAATAATGATGCATGGTCCCATCCATGTTCTATACATTATAAGAAATATCACATCTCATAACACATACAATATGCTTAGGGTCCTTTCATTGGATCAAAATAGAACCTAAAACCCCATATCGCTGCTAGTCTCTCTTGCTTTTGTCATTGAAAATTATTAATTAATGCTTCTAATACCAACATTGGACTCCATTATTAAATATTTTCTCACAGATCTATAATATAAACAAAAAAATATATTATTATACTTTTTTATAATCCAACCCCACTAGGAAACACTCATAGGATAGACGCCAATGTAATTGAATCCTTGGGGGCCACCTGTTTTGAGACACATGATGAAAATTAACACATCTGTTATAGATCAACAAAAATTAAGGGCATTTCCCTCATATATCATATAATAATATTAAAAAACCTTGAATAAATTATATAATATAAAATAAAACAATTTTCTAAAAAATAATGTAAAACTATACAGATTCAATGGGAAAAAAATTATACACTAAAATAGTCTTTCGGGAGAAATGACACATCAAATCACATGTTCTAAGAATGTATTATAATAATCATTCACCAAATTCCTCATATAAATCTATATAATTTATTTTTATATATGTAGGGGTTAAAAAATAAATTTACAAAGTATGATCATACTCGAGACCTTTCATGGAAATAATGAAGAAGCATCCATGTTCTTTAAAAACATATAAAATAATTAACAATCACCCTATAAGTCAATTATCCTCTACCCTCACCATGTCAAACAACAATATTTTAAAATGAATATAAAATCCAATAATATAAAATATAATCATATAATGGTTAATACAAATGAATTCTCTTTATGATTATTACTCTCAATACAAAAAAATCATATACCTTCCATCCTTTTCATGTTATCTCAACCATATCAATATGCTATGTAATGTTTGATGTTGTTCAGACAATACAATTACATATCCCAACCACTAATTGGGTCCAACATCTAACATTATCATCATTCCAAATAGTCACACCATTTAGCTTATATTCTAGATGGATGTATTACTTTTTTTCAACCTCCTACAGAGTCCACCATGCCATGTTAACATTTGTCCCTAGCTAAAACTTCAATTCCAACTCCATATATATATTCAAAATATAATGGTATTATGAACATGAAACTCTTAAAACTAATTCCTCCATTATTCCATTAACATCCCCCATAATTTGACAACATCCCAAAGATCTGACATAATAAAGTGTGAGGTAGACATAATAGTCAACATTATCTTCAATCACTAACCATAATGTTACGTAAAACACCAAAAACCAAAATAAATTTTTTTCATTAGCAATTGAATTCAACTCAATTGGGGTGTATGTTAAATAAATAGAATGTAAAAATTATAAAATAATACACCAACTCGGTTTATAACATTCAACCAAATAATTGTAACACGCCCTAAAAACGTCATCACAACTTCCTAACCTTCCACTATCAACTACTGTCTCATAGTATGGAATTAATCTATTACTAAACCATATTATTCATATTATACGTAGAAATAATTTATATAAGCATCTATTATTTAACCATTTACTCATATCGTCACACCATTTAATCATTTACTATTTACCAACAAAATTATATTTACTATTCCATTCAATTTCTATATATAATGTAATAAATTATCATATATCACGCATTTTTATCCAAATAATTACCCATTAAAATCATTTATTAATTATTTGTTCATTGACCATAGATTATTACATTTAAATTCAAACCCATTTACTATTTCATTATAAAAATTATATTCACTTACTACATGGAGAATTCGATACAATTCCATAGACATCAACAAAAAACCACATTAACATATCATAAAAATTTCTCATACCATTGAAAGAAAAAAAATTGACATAACACCACACCACCATAAGTCAAAAAAACAGAGAAATATCAACTAAATATCATTATTAACAACCCCAATTCATTTTACTCAATTAAATCCATTCCCCCCATAAAGATTCTATTTAACAAAACTAATTCAATCATTAATCTATGACCAGAAAAATCCATAATATCACAAAAAATCAAGCATGAAATTTAAATCATACAATTTATAGTATCATAAAATTCCAAAAAAAAATAATTATTTTCTTAACAAAACATTCAATATTATATTCCACTCAACTAGTTTACAAATAATGTTTATGTTGTTATCCCTTTTAACATTTATTTTAAAGTACATATTAAAAGTAACCACATTGAATAATACTAGAAGTAGTTATTTTCAACAATATGAGTAAACAGACATCATCCATATGAAGAATTTCATAATAATTGTTAAACACATAAAAACAACCCTTCAATGTAATTACCATTCTGGTTCATTTAATTATATTTTTTATGTTAGTAAAAATTATCCAATAAATGTAATTAACATAATTAATGATCCCTAATTTAGAGACAAAAATGAAAATGTTCATAAATCCCCTTAATCATCTCAATATTTTCTACCATTGTGCATGAGAAATGAATGGAATTGATATCCAGGAGGAAAAATACACATGATGGAAACAAAAAACCTAGATCGAAAAAATTTTCCATCAAAATATCATCACATTGCCACAAAAAATCAACATCTAAAAATGTCACATCCTTATAAAGACAAAAAACAAGGAATATACAATGAAAATATTAATTGTATCTAAATCCAAATAACAAATTTTAGATCCCTAAAATATAAATATTAAATCAATGTAAAGTTATTAATAGATCTCTGTATAATTCACTATTAGTCATCCAAGAGTAAAGGGATTCATAGGCAGAATAATAAATTTTCTAGTGGTACCCCAATTGATACCCAGAATGAGAAAAATTGAAGAACACAGAATAAATGGTATAACCATGACGTAAAGGGTTTATGTTCGATGAATATTAAGATGTCTCATCATGATCGATAACAAAATCTGATACACCCAAGTGAAATCCATGATGTATATGGATATCAACAAGATAAAGAATCACTTATCAATAGATTTTAAGAGAACCCTTATGTGAGAACAAGAAATAACTAATGTTCCACATCGCAACTTCACAAAAAATGTATGAATTACTAAATTCATTGACATAACCTCCAACTAAATACAAGGTTATCATCTCATGGTTGATCATATAATTCACATTCCATTGGCTATTAGAGGCCAAATTCCACATCGATCCCTAATAAATTGTAAATCTAGAATTTCCTCATTTGTTCCACCATGGTGAAACAAAGAATACCATCATAAAAAATATATCATTAGTGGAAATAACATATATAAATACACCATTCCATCCTCCACCCTCCTATTATATTCTCTATTAACCAAAACATGCATGGATACTAGTTTATAGGGATTAAATATTGTAATTAAAGTCTGTTAAGTCTAGTTTCATTTTCCTTCATGATTTGAGTCCCAAAAAAATCTATTCATAACTATTTCAATAGTTCTAATGACTATTTAAGGAAATAATATAATGAAAATCATTTGAATGGTAATAGGTGATAAATTATTAATTATAGGACTGATCATTTGAATAAATAATTGAGAATTTTCCTTCTAAACCTTGGTACATCCGATGATCCTATGTACTAGATGACCAAAGCATTAAATATATATCATACATGAAGATAGTGGATCAATTATTTATTCTATTGGGTTACTCCCTCTTGAATAACCAATCCATTAATAAATCATTTTTTCCGTCCAATGGTTCATTATATGAGAAATTAAAATTTGACATTTTTATATTGACTTGTTTCCCCACTATTTAACATATTCTTCATAACATAGTTGGGAATTTTTGAATTTAATTGTTCCTACCATTAATGAAAAAGACAAAATATTCTATATAGAATAGATGATAAATTTCATAGAAGATATATCATACCTAGAAAAAAATGCCTAACCATTTTATTAACATTAATCATTATTCTTTTAATTATGTATTCTATTAAAATAATGTTGTTGGGGTAGTATATCATCATGATGGTGACCATGAACTGATTTAATAGAACATAATATTTCCCAAATATAGATATTAAGAATACTGATGGAAAATAATTGTGATATAAAATGTATCCTACCTAGTCATAGATCTCATATAATATCATAAATATTAAGATAAATTTACATTCTAGTATTTTATAATACATTTTCATATCATACCCCACCATGATTATGGATATGATGAATTTCTTATTGAAGAAATCTATCATTTTCTATTCCTGGCGTATGGCTTAACACATACATGTAAAAATTATAATTTATAACACCCTAAAATTTTTAAATATGACTATATTCATGAAAAAATCCATGAAATAATAGAATAAATCATTTTAAAATTTATTAATATGATTTATATAGCTATATTGTTTCTAAAAATATCATGAAAATCATAATAAAAATAGAATTTTTTCAAATAATAATTTTTATTATCATGTTTTATTTAAAATCACAATTTCAAATTTTTAGAATTTTATTTTCATAAAAATAAATATTTTTTTTGTAAATTGGAATATGAAAATTTTATTTGGGTCATGGTTTGGGATTTTATGGAAAATATGTTTTTAAATGAATGGTAAGAATTTTAGAATTTTTTAAAATAATGTCATTTCATTATAATGAAATTTTAATGTAAGAGCCGCAATATGTTCACAATATGTTTATAGGTACCATAATTTTTATTTATTTATATTTATTTCTCATAATTAATTTTTAAGAAAAAATTTATGGGTTATTAATGTAATTTTTTTGTCTAAAGACAGGTTTTCATAAAAACTATTAAAAAATTCATAATAATTACCCTTTTTATTAATTAAAATTATCCTTAATGGGGTTTGGTCTAAATGAAATGTATAAAATATATATCAATATATATTAAAATATTTTATAAAATTATTATTATATGTTATATAGTTAATATAGAAGAAGCATTTTCTTAAAAATACTATTCTTAAAAAAGTATTTTCATACTATGTATGCGCGATTAATGTTAAATTAAAATAATACAATTTCAAAAATTGAATTTTGAAAAATGAATTTAATATTTTGAATCATAAAAATTTATAATTTAAAATATATCCACCAGTATTTTTATCCAAAATTATTAAAGAAAACAATTAAAATTAATCATAATGATTGGGGTAAAAATGAGATTACCAAGAGGATAATCTTTAAGACTTAGAAGAAAATAAAACAGAAACCTATAAATGATTCATTGGATGGTTTAATTTGTAACTATTTTCACCTATGGTCTAGTTTTGTCCATTATTAGTGGAAATTCAACTGGAAAAAATGTGGGTTGAGTTCCCCATTTCAAAAATTTACATGGTTTCCACTCACCCCACTTATAAAAGGCCTCCCACTCTCGTCCTCTCTCAAACATATCAGGCCATTTGGATCGAAAAATATTTTAAAAAATAGCATTTCAACTTCCTTATAATCATATTATAATACTTAATGATGGAATAAAACCAACCAGGCATGTCCTTTGTTGCAATCCAAAAATATTTACCAAATGAAGAGGTAACATTCAACAATGAATGATTTAGTTTTATTTTTTAAAAAACCCCTTAATTTATTTTATATAATTATAATATAATGATATTAGTATCATAAATATATTAATTCGTTTTTATGTTAATATTATGAGCCCAAACTACACATAATCTCATAAAATGGGTTACAAAATCATCATTCATGTGCACCGTGAATTACCATTTTGAGAAATGATGTCCTTCATTTTTCCATTACCAACTCTCATGGTTGGGAATAATGATGGAATTACTATTTATATAAATTATTTATTATGTTTATAAAATTATTATACCTGTGTAGTCATTATTTCACTAACACCCTTTTTAAATTTCTTACCATATGGGACACAATAACACTACTTATGTGTATGGATGACTGCCACCTCATGAAGTGATTTGAAGTGCATTTCACTACATTGTTACAAGGAAGGTAATAAGGGTAACTATAAGTAATATATATTTTATAAATTATGGGAATTTGAAATTATTGAAATAACTTTCTTTAATTAAATATATTATATAATTTTATTCTTACAATTTCACACACTGAAGAAGTTATAACATCTTTAGTATACATGTGAACTACAGCCTCCTCAAAGTGATGTGATTCTTCATGTTTCATCCCTATATCACGAGAATAATATATATAATAAAATAATATGTTATTTATTATATATATAATTATTTAAATATAATATCTTTCCTACCATCTTTTCATACTGATAATTGAAAATTGGAAAAGATACTCTTTTGTTCACACAAAATTTCATCTCCATGATCAATAAATTAGTGCATATTTCATGACCATATTTCATAATTGGTTTTCAAATTTTTAATAATGTATAAATATATTAATTATTTAATTATTATTATTCATTATATGTATATATAATGACATCTTGGTCCATAGCTAGCATACTAAGGTTGTTTTTGACACATAAAATGAATCTAATATAAAACATCAAAATTAGTTTTATTTTTTTTTAATTTTACATAAAATGTTAGAATGTGAGATAAATGTAATAATAAACATGGAAAATGTTTTAAAAAATTTAAATAGTTAAAATATTTTTAATATTCATGAAGATAAATACACACATGACATGTCAGACTCATGGTAAGGGAATTCAGATCAATTTCTATTCATTGAGGCAATTCAAGATCCTATGCAACGTTACTTTTATTAAAGTGTATATACATCATCTTAAACATATATATCATGATTTTAAGTATTGTAGTGAATTTTTAATTTTTTAAAATCATTCTTCAAAGGGGTTTACTATTCAGGATTTTCTCAAGCGATAATAGTCATTACTTTGAATAACATTTTCATTATATTTTTTTTCATAAACTCTCTTAATATACTTTTTCATTTGTTAAATTGACAATTGAAATGTTTAATTTGTGAATAAAAGATCATTAAATATAATTTATGGTCTTGTTTATTAATTTTTAATGTTTTCAAAATGAATATTTTTATGTGTTTCAAATGAAAAGTATTTATAAGAATTAAATGAAATATCATCTTTTTAAAGTAAAATTGTAGTGTCCATGCATGTCAAAATTAATGTTATTCAATTTCTAGAATACGTTAAATTATTAAATGTTTTTTAAATTAAAACCCTTTTTATTTTTTTATTTTTTTAATGAATTTTTTTTTTAAATAATAGTGTAATGGAAATTAAATTTTCTAAGAGAATGGTATTTTAATTTCAGAAAGTGATTTATATATGGCTTTCAAATAGTTTAACAATTGATTAAATTTTATTTCATATAGATGATCATGGAAATTATAAATGATGGCATCACAAATATAGTGGTGAGTGAGCCTATTATTTCTCAAATGATGGGTGTTCCTAGATTGAACTCCAATCATTTGGGAAATGATTATATTTTCTAGAAAATTATATTGTAAGTTCGTGATATGGTTATTACAATTTTTAATGGTTGTGTATGTGTTCTATAATGGTTCTATGAGAAAATTTTCCAAGTTAGCTATATGAAATGTTTATTTATGCTATTTATTTATCATGGGAATCACTTGTTCCCAAAAGGTAAAATGTATATTATTATTAAAGTAATTGTATTTCCATTTGTGGGTAAATATTAATTTATAATGAAATGGGTTTTCCTGGGTTATATGGTTTTTCAATAGAATAATGGTTCAATTATTCTATATCACCAACTATTTAATTTATTATCCCATGATTAAATTGGTCATTATATGACTTAAAGATTGTTAAGGGATTGAAAAGGGCCATGTTCATTCTATGAAGTGTTTTCATAAAAGGGGATGTGGATTTATATTATGTATTCTATGTTTTGGTTAAAAAATGATACTAATTGTTAGTGTCCTAATATTGTTTTGAATTTAAACTATGTATAATTTATAACATAAAAATCTAATCTATTAAACATTAAAAAAATACTCAATGTTAATGAAAGTAAAATCCATGACATAAGCACATGATTATGTAATAGTTATGTTCCAGCCATTATAGTTGGTATGAATATAATTTTTTATATAAATATATAGGTTGGTGTAATATTAATAGTATTCACCTAATATATTATATGATATATTTATGTTAAAAGTTTTTGAATTTGAATATTACCATGTTTATTTCCTAAACTATATATGTTAGGAATGGTTTTCCATAGAGGAAACAATGAAGCATTAGTGGGAAGGAACTGATAAAAATATATCCTTCCAAATGAGTATTTTGAGAGGGATGGAATCAAAAAAATAATATTTTGATAGTGATGTATCATTTAACTCAATCGATACATGGTGGTGATATGCATTATAGAGGGGAACCAAGTCTACCACGAATGAACATGTTTATTGTTGAGAATTTATAAAGGGAACATACCCAATATTTTACTGGATCATCTGAACCTATGATTTCCAAAGGATGAATCGATTTACTAGGGAAGAAATTGGAAACCATTGTATATTCCGAAAATCAAAAGGCAACCCTTTTTGTTTATCATTTTATGGTAAAAATGATTTATTGTGGAATTTGGTTAATAATCTAAGAGTGAAATATCATCTCTATGACAAGAAATGTGTAAAATTCTATGATATATTCCTTGTCATGTATTTACCTAGGGTTTTTTGGATATTGATGGAAAAAAATATTGGAAAAACGTAATAGTTATTATGATTTTATAACAACATATGATGTAAAGATCACAATATTAGATAGTTAGGTTCCAGATTTATTATAACACTGATATAAATATTATTAGGTTTTTACTCATGATTGAAACCACATATATGAAGAGTTATCAAATCATGAGAATTTAAAATCAATGATAATGTTTTTCATTGGTTTGATAATAATTAGATGGAGTTTTTTATTCTTATGTGGCTCCAGATGAGGAAATGATGAAGTAGTCGGGATGAGTAGTGATGGTAAAACAAAAATTAGTGAAATATGTATGTTTAATATTGATCTTGTATTCTTGTGGTATGTGTGGTAAAATGATCCCTAGAGATTTTCTTATGATTTTGGGGAAGTGTTACGGATGTGGAAAGATTTTACACTATCAAACATATTAATGGAAATGAATCATAATGATTCATAGAATGGGGTAACTGATATCCATCCAATAGTAATATAATTTATCTATAATGAGATTGTTCATTATAGTAAGGTGTGCTCGAAGTTAGTTTCACTAGATTGAAATATTAATTATCATAAAAGGAATGGTGTAGAGAGGTAATTATATAATTCCATATTAGATGTTGGGTATTTAAATAATTTTTTCTTTGATATATTAGTTGTGAATTAAAATTATGGATATACTGTATTTGACTATGTATAATCACATTTTATAATTTCTAATAAATTAAAAATTAATTAGGAATATCACCTCATGAATATATGATAAAATAGTTTTTTAAAAATATTTGAATAAGTGTTAAAGAAACTAATATTTATAAGAATTTTCTTATTTTAATATGCGTGAGGTTTTTTCAGGAATTTCTTATTGAACTGACCATAGAAGAGTTTGGTATCATTCATTGAATTGATTGGAATTTAGATTATCATCCTATGATAGACTGCATGTAATGACCAAAATCCTTGAACGATGTACATATCATTATTTTTCCATTTTAATGTCATAAATGGTTCTAATTAAACCTTCTAATAAATCAAATGAGGCCACGAATGAATCTAGGGAAATTTTAGAGATCTCATATCAGAAAAATGGAATGCACACTACGCCACATTGTTTGTCTCCAACCATGCAACCCAGGGGCATGGTCGTGTGGCCAATGTAGTGGGGGTTGTAGAGCCCATTTTTTACAGTCTACGCACAGTTAGAAAAATTGTGTGCAAAGGTAATGTGGTGTGCCCAGTGAGGTAGTGGGTTTTGAATGGTGTGCGCTATGTTTGGAAAAATTGTTCACATAGACCATGTAGACTTGCAGGAAGAGATATAACCTTGCAATAAATATGGGTATAGTTTGGAAAACCATGTGCTGAAACCATGCAATCCAGTTTTTTTGTGAAAAATAACAATTATCCCCTCTCTAGTTTTATGTGATTCTTTACTTTTTCTTCTCCTTCACGTGGATTGAACCCACACACCAACCACTTTGTTCTCTCAAATATCTAACTCCTTCATCCTCTTATTAATCCTCTATCTTCTGTTCGATCATTATTCTTCCAGTGGCATTAAATCCCATGAGGTAAGGATATACTTTAATTCTTATATTTACTTGCTAAATATCGCTATCTGTTATTCTATATAGATAATTTCTCTTTCGACCTATTTTACAATGTTGGATGAAAACACAGATCTACTAATACATACCCCAAATCTGGGGTCAATACTTATCAAGGCATCGTCTATGGCCCAATGTTTGGTGGTATCACAGTTTTCCCTTTTATATTTGATTGTTTCTTATTTACTCACATTATTCCATCAGCAGCACTTTTTTGGGCTCCTTTATTGTGTTGATCTATCGTGTCTAATATACCCTTTTGTGATAACAGAGTATAAATAAATATCGTTTAAGGGATTAAAGATCACCATTTCTTCATATTGACATCAAAGGTGTGTTAAACATAAATTGGCCGTTGTAGGACATTTTTAAAAAAAATAAAATTATGGTCTATTTTTTGTTTGTATTTTAATCAAATTCACCATCATTCCATGTGTATTTTGTCTAACCCAAGACTCCCCATGGGTGTTTGGATTCCTTTGGCCAGGAATTTCCAATTTGAACCTATGATTATTTTTTATAACCATTGATATGTATTTTCCCAATATAATAAAATTTACATGATGGTTAAAAAGAATTTTATAGTTTAATTCCCTTTTAATGAAATTCCTATTATGTAATGGTTCAAGGGACAACATGGAAACACCCTTGTTAAGAATTATCATAATGAAAATGCATTATATGGTTTCATGCTTTTAAATTTAATAATGTAAGATAGTTTTCTTTACATTGTACATAGTAAATGATAATTTCAATACTCTTATTATAATATACTTGTGGGTGTGAGGCATTCTTAACCTATGCCACTATTTAATATTAGTGGGTGGAATTCCAACTCTCTGTAATTGTTTCAAATGTGTGGGAGGAATTATTACCCTATGCCAATATTTTTTATGGGCCAGAGGAATTCTTACCTCGTAGAAATATTTCATGTAGATGGGAGGAATTCATACTACATGGAACTCTTTAATTCGAGCATGAGTTATTCATACCTTCTTCCAATATTTTGAATGGGAGGGATAAATTCAAACCACATGCCACTATGTTTTATAGCTAGGGGAATTCTTACCCTATATAACTATTTTGTATGGGAGGGAGGCATTATTACCTCATCCCACTATCTTATTTGGGTTAGAGTAATTTTTACCCCATGAAACTATCTTATATGTGTGGGAGTCAATCTTACTAAATTCCATATATATATATGTGTCTGTGTGTGTGTGTGCAGCTGGTAACATATCCAGGAAAACCAGTATTGAGCTGATGAAGGTTGACTAGCCTACTGTCCATTAAGAACCTGAGTAGGAGGTTAGTCATTTATACTATATAGATTTTCATACTTCCCATTGGATGCACACTGGATACTTATGGGCCCCACTTGTATTACATGTATTCACTGTTGGTTGTGGCCTATTGATTTTTATCGCACACGATATTTGGGATACCATTGGGAGTCAAGTTGATTGTTTTCTTGAAGGTATTCATAGAAGAAAACATTGATATTCGGGATATTGATTTATTTAGATTTATTAAGCTTAAGATGAGAGGACTAAGAATAGGCTAGAGATTTAATGAGGATGCTTTTGATTTTTTTTCATAATTGTATTTATGTATTAGCATTCATGTTTTGGGTTTTCAGTTCCCATTTTGTTTTAACATACCATTCTTGCATATCTATATCATAAATTTCCTATGGGGATTTTGTTATATTATTAATACAACCATTGTATTTGTTTTTCATATGTTATTGACCTTATTTGTTTTTCTTCGTTATGATTCTACTACTTATACTTTTGTTTAATTTGTCATGTACTCTTTCAATGTGTTATTGTATTCCTACCAATTTCCTATCAATCTCCCATAGCTAGTCGATATCCCATGGATTATGGGGATACGCGTTAGGGGCCATGTGGCCAACCAGAACTGCAGCACATGTTATATGGTAGCTGGGTTTGATACTTCATGAAGTGGTATTAGAGTTTCTACCTTTCTTTCATTACAATTTTATGTCAATAGATTATATATTTTCAACACATGGATCTTGGTCATGAGTCATTCAAGGGAATAGAGAAACATTTATGGGGGAATTACAAGGTTAATTGAATTGTTTCTATTATTGAGTCTACTATTACTATTGATATTCTTTCACCATTGGGTGAATCACATGTTTTTGTGATGTTATTGATATTGTTAATATTTAAATTGTTATTTTATTTACGGATCCAATGAAATTATGGTTATTAGTAGAAAATGCATCATTATAGGCACCGTATAAATAGGCCATGCATTTTTCCTTGTAACATTTAAATTTCTAGCAGGAATTTCCTGTTTCATATTGTTGTGTCTTATGTTACCTATATATAATTGTATCGATTCCTTTTTGTAGTGTCTGTATAATTATATTGTGTGATGTTTTTTTGTGCCACTCTATGATTTATAATAATTATGGGCCCTTATGGATCAGAAAAGGACATTCCAACTCGATCATCCTTTTGATAAATTATATAATCAAATGAAGAAGACCAATTTAAATGAAAATGACATCCAATTAATTTCCATCTTTTGAATCATAATATGTATGAGCCCTTACGGACTAGAAAATTACATATCATTGGATACAACTATTTAAATGAATTATAATTTGGGAATATAATTTTTCACATGCCGAACTTAGAAGCATGAGCTCGACCTGACCGTAGTAGTGGGTGGTTTTCATTATTATGGCCTATTATGGTATGTTATATCGTATAGAGTACACTTTTGAAGTAGGTAGAGAGTAATGTTAAATCTTATAGAAAGGATTTCGTACAAGTCCCATTCTTCTAAATGAAATACTCTTAGTTTCTGGAAACCCTTATGGTACATTATTTTGAAATTATAGCATTAGGCTGCCATGAAATCTTCGAGCCACACACCTTGAAGGTGGAATAATCATTTCCCAGAGGTGGCAGGGGATAAACTTCCAGTTATCATCACAGTCAAAAAAATTGGTTCCTCATAATATAACTTAATTCTTCACAGATACCATATTTAAAGATGGATTCTTGCATACGAAGTAGAATTTGCAAGGCAGAGGGAAACCTGCCCTGAGCATGGTTATGCTAGCGTGCATCTTTCTGTAGTAAAATCCACCTAACATATTAGGGGGTTTGGGAAAATTGATGCCGAGTCTTGGATCTAGTTAATACTATCTATCTTTGATAACCTATAGATATCCTCATATTTTAGGGTCAAACAAGTAGATTACATTCTATATCATTCATCTAAGAGGTGGTGGGATGCCATCACTCAAGAACTCTAGAATTGGGAGATGGTTTGTGATTACTTCAAAAGTGTCAATTTTGACCAACTATTACCCTATACTATGAGGGATGATAGAGTAAGAGTGTTCATGAATCTATAGTAGGGGATTATGTTTTATTTTTGATTACTCATCCAAGATCACTAAGCAATAGTGTTTCATTCTTTCTCATGTTCATGATGATTTCATGGTTGCTAGGTTATTTATAGATGGTCTATGTTTCTCCATCCGGTCGCAATTCAATGTTTTTAATCCAATGACTATTTAAAAAATCATAAATTATCCCATAATTATATTGAAAAATAAATGATATTATAATGGTGAAAGCTCATGCAGTTCAAACCCAAAGACTTTATGTGAATATTATTATTAGAAAAAGTGATTTTTCGAGAGGTTCATGTTTGTACACGTGATTAGGTTCCATTTTCCATGGGTTCCCTTGTTTATCACCAGTGTGGTGTGATAGTACATTTCAAGAGACAACGTATGCATAAACTAGTGTAGTGAAGTGGTTGTGGATGGATGGGTCAACTCTACCATTTTTTAATAACATTCCCTCTGGTGGCTAGTGTGAAATAATAAAAAACAACTCCACATTTTGAAGTGGTGTTAATAGGATATTGAACATCATGTTGCTGGAATACCATTTGTCAATCAGGATGATGTTGCAGTCGAGGTAGAGGTACCAGACTTATGATTCTTAGTACCAATAGAGTGGGCATCCTCAGTGTAGTTATGTAGTGACTCAGGGATGCAGTGTAGGACAGTTAGAGGTCATTCATTCTACTATGTAGGAGTAGAATGTCAGACCATCTATTATATGAGGTACTACTAAAGTGTTTTAAATCTAATTATCTTGTTTTATATATGTTCTTATCACTTATTATTATTTGAGGATATCACTATGTTTCGGTGACTCATCACTAAGAATAATCATGGCATTTGGATTATAAGTAGAACCTTAAGTATTCGTTCAGAGTGTGTTCTCCATTGTTATAATTTCCCCCTTGAGAAAGGTAGTTTTCGCTTCAAATGGAGCTTGTAGGTTCTTGACATGATAGGGTTTAATGTAATCTTTGGGATGGATTGCTGTGTTTCTTACAGAGCCCATATTGACTGTTATCATTGTAGGGTGATGTTTACATCCCCTGAGGGTGTTACACACATGAAAAGGGAGAATGATACTGTTTCCCCTTGAAATGGGATATTAATAGAAGTAATTATTCTTAGACAATTTCCATAGAATTAATTTATCAAAATGTTAACATGCAATGGTTCTATATCACGGGGGAACTACATTACAAAGGTAGGAATTCATAAATTGATTTAGACGATGATTCTTGATAATAAACAATGGTCAAGAGGATGGGAGGTCGGGCTCATCACACCATGTTGGGGGGATTATTATCTTTTATGGGACTCTCTTATAGATGTATGATTTGATCATTACTCATTATTAATTCACTAAGCATGAAATGAGTTTCCATTGTGATTTAGAAATCAATGATTAACATGTATGAAATGTATTGAATCATATGTATCTGAGGTTTTTATAAATGGAAACATTTTTATGTATTAGAGGGTCTTCATTAATGATATCCTTTAGTTTTCTAAACAGACATTATAGTAGTTATTATTACAAATATAATAGTTTTCAGGCCATTCAGTGTGGCACTCAAGAATATATGGTCATCCAGGTAGAAAGAAATAACTCTATAGTTTATTTTTATCTAGGTAGAAAAAGGTTAAACTAGAATTTATTTCCCTCCAGGTACAAAGAATTTTACTCTATAGTTTATTTTTATCCAGGAAGACTATATTTGTTTTATTTTTGGGATCAAACTAATAAATAGGCTACCTACATATACTTGTTAAGTGAATAAGAATAGAAATAGTTTGGTTCTTCTTAAAGGGACATATCATACATTTTATTTTCATCTAATAAGGACAAAACCATACAGTTTAATTTCATGTGGAAAGGACATTTAGTCGAAAGGTGCCTAATCATTGTTTTTTAGGACCTACAATGAAGTCTCCCAAGGAAACATGAAGGGTTATTGATTTCCATGTTGATTTAGACCCATCTAGGAGTGTGGCCCAGATAACAGGGTTGAATTTTGGGTGTTGGGTTTGAACCATAAATAGGCTTCATACGTATCCCATATGTATAGGAATCAAAGCCCAAATAATTCAGTGATTCTCATAAGAGAGTTTTGTTCACTTTGAGAAATGAATTATGGATAATTTCTAAGAAATATACCCAATAGATCATATTTTGAATAATGTATTAACCCATGATAATATGGGATTATAATTTGGGGATCACTCTAAAGGGGGATGCCCATACAGAGTCCATGAATTTTTTTTAGATCTTTGAGATTTGGGTATTTTAATTCGGTGCATAATCCTAATAAGGGTGAAAAGATTAATGGAATTATAACTGGTTTCTGATTTTATGGATGAGTTAATGTGGAGATTGGTACTTATGAAGGCTTCTTACACATCATAGTTATAGAAGGAATTATAGTTTTCATAATTCATGATGTTTGGTTTATTGTGAAATCATTGTGATAATTAGAAACCATTATGCCAACATGACACTTGTATTGTGTGAGAATAAAGAGGATACTAATGATTAAAAAAATCACACACTATATTTCCATTGTGGGTGGAATAGGGTGGGCCTATAGTGGAAGAGTTCAAGGTGATGGTTGATGATGGAACAATGAAATGATCCAGTCAATGTGAAATTTTATTAAAGGTCATTGGGTCTGGCCCAAAAGGTTAGGGTATAATTAAATAATTACTGACCAAAAATTGATCTTAGTATGGATGGGAAAATTATATATTTCAAAAGGAAAATCATGTTTGAATTATACTTGTCCTATTAGAGTCCTGAGGCTCCGGGTCTTAGAGAAGGTAATGAATGAGCATGACCAAACCCCTAATCCACCAAACCAGGAACTCACAAAAACTATCTTTAGGGATAGAATATGGTATATGTGAATATACCAACCTACAGTCTTCATGAAAACCATGAATAACTTGTATAAAATATTGGAAACATTTGAATGTAGATATAAAAAACCAAATGTGAGACACATTATTCTTTTCCAAAATATTTGATGAGTTAGGAGGTTTTGGTGGTGGTTTCTACATGGTCCCCCTCAGATGATGGAAAAAAAGAACTAAAGTCCATGGAAAGAATTTATTAGAAGAGGGCTTGAAAGATGGATCACGTAGGTCCTCATCATATCACTACCACATAACAATGATTTTTTGGTATGCCATATAGGATTGTCATGTATGTCCTAGGAGGAACTGAAAAAGTGATTTCTCAATTGGAATATAAGCGTATGGAAGCTGGAATTTACTCCCATTAAGAAAATAGTAGGGTGTGGATTTTATCTAATCACCCCAAATCTCCTTCCGTGAAATTGAAAGATCCCCAAAGAGGTCCTTTTTTTAATGAATGGGCCTTGCGTAGGTGGATTCTAATTTGTGAAAGAAGTTTCCTCAATTAGATGTTTTGTAATTAAAACTCTGATGGGACCTCAATATTATTTATCCCATTTCATTTCTCTTCTCCAGTGTTCTAGAAATGAAAATGAGAAAATTTGGGGGTCCTAGGTGTAAAGATGCTCAACTGACGCTCTGGAAGTTCTTTAATTTTTTTAGATATCATAATAGGGAGCCCAATAGCCATATATATAAGCATTGAGGGGGCTGGTCAAGTAGGGTGTGATAGAATAGGTATTCCACATCTCTTTATAGTATATACCTTCTACGTAGGGGTGTGGAAAAGTATAATTTTGCATAGTTCGATGGTGTAGGTACTCAGCATAGCTCTTCCATGATGCTCTTCCACACAACCCTATGGTATATAATTTGTCTGTCTTTTGAGTGGCCAAACTTTGGATCTGTATGTGCATTTTGGCACTGCGACTAGAAAAATAGAATCACTAAAACAAATATAAAATGATTTATATTTTAAATTCACCATGTTTTCTTGGATGAAACTCAAAAATTGAATTTAATGTTTCAACACATTTTTTTTCATCATCCATGGAAATATATGACCAACTCCTAGAGGAGATATCATTATACTTATCCATCACTACGAAGTAGTATTTTCGAACATGGAAATACATACTACATATTTTTTGTTAATAAATATGTATTTTTAATCAAACATATAATTTTGTGTCTATGTGAGGTTCACACATTAAATCTATGGAAAAGTAAATAGAACACATTTAACGGTGCCTACAAAATCCCCCTACAATTAGATTCATTTAGAATAATAATAATCCAGTTCTATGGTAATATTAGGGAACATTGATGTATTACCTCATCATTTGATTAGATTTGATTCTATGTCAAGTCATGAAGGATTCTCTAATTTAGTCGAAACCCAAGGGTCCTAGAGAGTATAATTTGACTTTTACTCAGGTTATATAGTCAACCCCACAAACTATGAATCTTTTGGGACATTACCCCACTTTTTACATAAACTCAATATGGATAAGACATATTGGGTAAGATTTTCATTTTTCTAAGGTTTATCTTTAATTATTTCCAACATATCATGATTTTGGACTTTTATATTTTAATTTCAAAATATTCCCTGGACCATAAAAAAGAATAGAACTAGTGACCTGAGACTTGAATTTTGATCAGAATAACTTTGTAGGTTTTCCATCTGGTGAGTACTAAGTCATTTTTATGTTGGATGTTTAATTCCATGCATGTTCGACTAATAAGGCTAGTGATTAAGGTTGAATATTGTGCGACATAAATTTTTATATTAGAACCCAAACTAGGATATATCGATGGGAATGATCTAATAGTCATTATATTTGTCCAAGGGGAATCTGTTGTCATGATTATTATTGTCACCAAATCAATAAAATGATGTATATAAATAGAGGAGGTCCCTTCGAAGAAAAATGTAACCACTACTTGAAAAACCCATTATATGGTATATATTAATTAGGGCCAATAGGGGCATGTGTTGCGGAGCCAAAAAATGGTATCCTTTGACTGAAAAGCCCATTATAGAGGAGAAATTTATATAGGGCCACTGGGGGCACATACTACATATTATGGAATACGATCTCTCAAGAATTATGAAATTATATTTTTAATAGAAATAGGGGATTTTGATTTGGGTCTCTCAAGATCATATTAGGTAGATTTAATTATTATAGAGATATGGGAATAAAGGGGCCATCTATGCTGACATAGGTTATGAATGTAGAAACCACTCCTACAAAAATTTTATGTTTGAATAATGGTTAAAATTTATCATGAAATGAGATTTCTAATATTTTGTTGCATAGTTTAAAGTCGTAAAGTAAAGAAGTTAAAGGTAATGTATAGTTTAGATTCATGAAACAAGAACATTATACAGCGTATTTTAAATTCATGTATCAATGAAATTTTTATGAATTAATTTATGGTTATTCAGTATGACCAAAGATTTGTCAAAATCCAATTTCATGGTAAATTTTAAAGGAACATGATTCCATTTTCAGGTATGTAAATGAAGAATTATAACCTCTTATTTGGGAATTTATGGATCCAATTAGTGACCTATAAAAATGGATAATCACAATGAAAGAGATCTTCAACAATAACAACGTTACCATTCCTTTACAACCTCTTTATGGGGGGTGTATTGTGTAGGGCCGACTGGGGAATTTGATGAATATCCAAATATTGATATCCTATGAATCAAAGGCTTGTTATTTAGGATAATTGTATGTAAGGACACCAAAGGTCACTTACTGCATAGCTTTGAAAATGTAACTTTAATAATTTGACATTTTATTTATAAAAGTTTATAAATTTTTATGGAGATTTAGATATTCCCTATCACAGAATTTGGTTTATGGGGAAAAGTACTTGAATACGGAAAGAGTATTTACAATCATGATTTCCAAAGAACTGAAGAAAAAGGATTTCAGTGACGTTCTAAGCTATATATTGTAATTGTGGTGTCTACAGTTTTAGGTCATATAACTAGGACAAAAATATTATGGAAACAATGAATGGAATATGGTCCAATGATCCAAGGATACTTCAAGATGATTTGAACATATGGAGGGGAGAAATTTGTAAACCAAAGTCATAGAAACCATATATTTAGGATAAATGATATGGGAAAAATATACAAATGATGAACACTTTAAATTATGGGTTGTTATATACCATCATCCATGTTTATATAGAATGAATAGGATTCTCCTAATAATGAAGTTACTACTATTTGACAGCCCCCCAATGGGGGTTGAATAATATATGGTTGACTTGATCATTTGTTTCATAGTAAAGTAGTGTAATCCTTTGACTCAACGTCCTTTCATGTAGGAAAATTTTACGCAAGGCCATCAAAGGGAACATACAGTATAGTCATGCAAATGATCTCTCAGTTATTAGACATTCTATCTTGAGAAAATTAAGACTATAAGGGTATGAATGTATTTTATATTAGCAGTATGAAATATGAATAGGGAAATTTTCAAAACTCAAGTGACATATTTGGAACAACATTGGACATATTTTTGTATTCCCTAACATACATCTTACTCATATGTAAAATTTGGACATTTTTTGTTTCTTTGGTGGCCTCTCTAAAGAGAGGACCTAAAATAATGACTCCCCTATAGAATGTTAATTGTTTGTGGAAGAGGGATAATTTTATTTTATCTTGTTTGTGGGACTAGAACATATATACTAGTCATCACAATGTATCTCAATGGGATGATAATGAAGTGAAATGTTGTTCTTTGTGTACTTTATAGTTTAATGTTGTATAAAAAGGACATTGTGTTGTGCAGTTTAGAGTAATGAAGGGAGTACATTATGGGATTTGATATGAAGATCACTTGAATAACCTCATATAGATATGACTTGTACATGGGAGAGAAGAGTATTTATAATATTATAACAAAATACGGTTCAAAATTGAAAATCAAGACATCACTAGGTATCTCATATAGATGAGAATAAAGACACACATAGTTATTATAATCCCATAAGGTTATGTTTCATGTGGTGAGGATGTGAAGTGATTCTGTCATAGAAATAAATATTGGATATATAATAGGGGATGAGACCTAGGTGTCACTACGTATCTTTTGGGGAAATAATGAAGCCCCACATAGTTCTTAATTAAAACTTCCCTCACCCTAATTGAATTCAAAAATAGGGGAAATTGGGGGTTTTATGGATATGGGTTCATACATAAGATTTGAACTCGTATTGACAACCTCACGAAGAACTGATTCATACTTGGGAGAAAATATTCATTTATTTAATGGTGTTTCTTCTTAGGGCATGATTGAGATTCTGGACATCAGTATTTATCTCATACGGATGAGAATCAAGAACACGTAGTTCCTGAACATACATGAATTTTAACATCATGTTGTATGGACGAAGGGGAAATAATGTGAAATGAATACATATATTGTGAAAATAAAAATTGAATCACATGTTGGATTGTCTAATGATCATGCTGTTTATCACCAAGAAACATTGAGATATGTTGTTTCATTTATGGTCTTACATCCATGACCCTTGATAACCGAAAATAAGAACTCAAATTCATTATTTATATAAAGAAGCTATTTACCCAACTCCTAAGCCTGTAAAAGCTATTGTCAGTGTGAGAAAATAGGGGTTGTAAACGTTTCTTTTGAAATAAAATGGTAAAATTAGTGGAATGTATGTGTATAATGATTGAATAGTGGTTGATACAATATATACGGTCCGGGTGTCACAACTTATATTTCTAGGAGAAACAATCAAGCCACACGTAGTTCATGAAATATTCTCTATACAGATTTGACACATACACACCAGGAATGAAGGGGCTTGTTACTTTTATCATCGAATCTACAAATGTTAGAGATCAAACTTTACTAACATATCTGATATGGATGAGAATCAATCCAAACATTGTTTTTAAAAATATAATTTCCCAGACAATTTTAGTTTGATGTGAAAAATGGTGTCTTTTAATACATTCTAGAATAATGGTTAAACTCAAAAAATAAGATGGTATAAGTATAAAGTCATATATTATTGAAGAGTGATATGTATAGTTTTAGTACATATACATGAAAATGGGGAAATATTTTTCATTATGATAGTTTCTTAGTAAATGATTGGTTTAACACCCTGAGATTTTCTGAAAAATATTCTTTTAATTTCATTGATGTCTTGTATTGTAAGCTACAACAAGATTTCCTTGCGCAATATGTAACACCATATGAGCATGCAGTATACACAACACTATCCTTGGATCATGTTACACACAATTTTGATAGAAGTTATTCAAAAAAACATTGAGTGTGTATATATATATATATATTAAATGTATAAATGAAATATGGTTGGATTCTGTTATACGAAACAACGGCGGAGTTTTGCACAACACTCAACCCTGACTTGGCATGCATTACACGCAACCGCGACCTTCCTCGATAGTGTGTGTTATACGCAATACCAGGTTTCACTAAACAATGATATATTGTTATAATATTATTATGGAATAGCTGTTATGAATATTATTAACTACATTATGAATTTTATAACATTATTATTCATCTTAACATTTTTCTAGAATATGGTATAAGAACCAAATAAATTTTTTATGTAAAATATATATTTTTCAAATATTTCAGTTTTCCCGCCTTTTGATGATGCACTCACATTAAATACTGTTTTTGACATGTATATAAGATCAATTTGAAAAAATAAAATTCTTCTTTGGAATCAGTATATAAAAATTTACTTTGGATAAATTTTTCATATTATTCTGATAACTTTCATATTTTAATGAATAGTAAAAACACGCTATATTTTAATTAAAAACAACTTTTTTCATCGCAATAATTTATATGGATATATTATCTTTTTAATTGGTTATAAAGTGTAATTAGAATATATTTTTACCATTTAATCCAATATTGTTGGTGGAATTAATTTCACATTGAAATTGGATATAAATAAGTTTCAATCTTTTGAATGTTTTTGTTTCTTAAAAACATGCTATTTGTTTTGATAACAGGAATTGAATTTAAAATTAATAAATTAAAAATATATGTTATGAATTTGGAATAATAGATATAAATTTTGAATTTGGAATATCAGATAATTCTTAGGCTGAATATATGGTATTTTCCTGAAAAACATCAATTTTCGATGAATAGTGAAACCACTTAGTTGTAGTTAAAAAAACTGACTTTTTTAATTTAAATTAAATTTAACCACTTCTGCGAATTGAGTTTCAAATATACAAGAGACACGGTTAATATCAAGGACTAAAATGTGGTTCAATGAGATGAAAATAATTGTTGGTGAATAGTAACTTTTACTTTTATTTACCACGGTTAAAAGTAAATAGGATAATTGAGGGTAAAAATGATATTATTATTACCCTAACTCATTTCCTAATTCTATTATATAAGTTTAATTCGACCTAAAACAACCTTAGAAATAAAATATGACCATTTAGGCCCACTTGGATTAGATTAGGTCATTTAATATTAATTTATTTAAAGAAGGGTTAAAATAGTTAAAATCAAAGTTTAATAAGTAAATCAATTTTAATATAGGGTTATACATAATAAAATTAGAATATAAATATTCATTAGACAGATAAAAAGATTTCCTACATAATTGAAGTTTATTTATAATTTTTAGACATTAAATAATTTACATTATTTATGACACAATGATGATGCACTAATTATCTTATTAATGAAAAATTGACATAATTGATTTTATAAATACCCAAATAATTGTAATTTGATACTTTTATTGAATTTCACTAATTTTATAGGTTAATATTACATGTTATTTTTAATTTAATTAATATTTTTTGAACTAATAATTCTGTTATAATTTTCAAAAATATCAATTACCAAATAGTTTTAAAATTGAGATAAAATAGTTTTTAAAACAAATATTATATTATTAATTGATATTTTATTCCAAAAAATCTAAGGCTTGGCAAAATGACTAATATAAGGTTATATATATTAATAATAAATAACTTGGGGTTCGTTTGGCTTGTTATAGTATGTTTATTAACTATATAGTGTAAGAAAACAAGAAGACAAGGTAAAAGTACAATTATTTACCTTAAGGTTAAATCTGAATGATAATGTTAAAAAAGAAACCTAAACTTATCTAAATTCTATTGGATGGGAGTATTTCGACAAATCCCCACATTAGCTTCTAAATAAATCAATTTTGAGCTATTAAAAACAAAATATGACTTTATAATAATTTAATATTTTTTGTTTTTCCAAAGGTGCCCCTCTCCTCCCTTATAAAAGGTCACCTCCTCCCTCTCTTCCTCACACCACTTTGAGCCTTCATGTTCGGCCAACCCCCACCAAATTCTCTTCTCAACATCCATAGAAACATCCAAGTGGTTATGGTCTTCTTCAAAGTCCAATTTTAATACCCTAAGATGATGTCTCAAAGAGGCGCTTCAAAGAAGATGTAATGTCTATTACCGATTCTTTCAACTCTATTTCTTCTTCCACTTCTTCTTCATTAGTTGTTTCATTATGAAGTAATAAAATCAGAATAACTCATATACCGATATGTTATTATAAGTATTAAACAACCCAATTTCACCATCTATCCATCCTATGGAAAACAAAATCACCACGCGTGCGTACGTACGGAATACCGTCTCCACGCCAGGGTGAAATCTGTTTTTCCACCAACACCTTACATGGATGGGTATAATGGTGTAAAGAATAAATATATATGGTTATTATAACATCATACTTATTCTTATATATTATACCACCCACTCCAATTCTATTCAATAAATATGGGAACGATATCATCGCTCGTGCGTACGTACGGACTACTGTCTCCATGATGCGATGAGATTCATTCTCCATGTTAACCATACATGAATGATATTAAAGTTTATATAATGAATAAAAAAAATATATGAAATAATAATTCTACTGGATTTATTTATATATATATATATATATATATATATATATATTTATGTCATCTATTTAGTTTCATTCAATTAAATAAGGAATCAAAAACAGTGTTCATGCGTACGTACGGCCTACCGTCTCCATGAACGGTGTATTTCATTACATTTATCGATCTATCATATATATATGTATATGATGAATATATATTATATATAAATCATGTTTTAAATTCTGGAATTATGTAAATCAGGTTATAAGAAATAATATCAAGAACAACAAGTCGAAACACATACGATAAATGAAATGATTTTACCCAAAACGCTGCTTTAACATGGAATTTAAAAAAGAACGGGTAATATAAAGTCATAAGGGAAACATATATGATATCATAACAATAAAAATGATTCTGTAGTAATTCAATGACATTATTTAAATCATTATACAGGAGGTTCGGATATGTATGAATCATATCAGACCTAAGGTAAGGGATAACTATTCTAATCTCATTCTTATCCGAGATTGTTTATTCCTATGTATTTACTGGGGTTATTGTTATCATCCGTGTCCATGTTGTATAAAAATGTTTTTATGTATTTTTAATGTCCTCTTTACCCATATTGTCTTTTACTAAATGGTATTTAAGGAATCTTTATTATTTTATGTTACGAGGTACTTTTGTACTTTTCCGACAAAAGTAAGAGAAAATTGTTATTTTTAACATATACGGCATGAATGGATTTTTATGGTCTTATAAAGCCTTATTTTCATGAATCTTCCTCCAAAATATTTCATGACTATTTTCAATAAAATACAATTCTATTAATATTTCATAGAATTTTGTGAAATGAAAATGATTTTGAAGAAGAAAGGATGTTTTCCTCAAGAATTCATTTCAAGTGTTTTCGCAAAACCACTTTTAATATAAGATGACATTATTTCATATATGTATGATTCAATTATAATGTCTCTATAATTTACATGGTTTCACTTTTCTTATTATGAATTGATATCCATTTCTTTTATATGGATTATGTGATGATGGGATGATGTTTATGAAAACCATTTTATTCGTTGGGTTATTATGAATGATATATGTTTATTTTGTGGCACAAGTAAGAATGATTTCATTATGAAATGGGTGGGACCTATATCTCCCTCCAATTCATTGGGTATAGATTTATATCTCAGGATATAGACATTACTGGAATGGCAAGTAAAATCGGTTCAGTAATACAGGACTTGAACGAGGAGTGAACTCGATTCAGAAAGGGACTTTGTCCACTAAGATGGTCTTGGGAGCAATGCCTTGGAAACTATGGAAATCATATCATGTGCTTAATGTTTGCCACAATTACATGTTTTATTACCATTCTAATTTATCATGATTAATGTTTCTTCATGATCTATGCCTTACGTAGTACCATGTTTTATGTCATTTCTCATGATTTTATGTTTAGATTTTATGCTCATGTTTTTTTTACATTCAAATGTCTAAGGATTGTTTTATATTCTCTATGCTTACCCTTACTGAGCATTTGAGGACACCCCTTTTATGTTTTCTTTTCCCCAGGATATAAAGAAAGGTTTTTGGTATGAAAAAAATGGAAGATCATTATGGGAGATGTTGAATATCTTTCACCACGATTAGAAGATTATATTCAGAGTTTCCAATGAAACTAAACTATTACAATCCTCATGTGTCTGTTTTTGTTATGTATTAATTATTCTGCAAAAGTAATGTAATGACCATGTACGTCAAGCTTTTGGTCTCTATAGTTGGTATCAGTGGAAAGGTTTTGTAAACCATTGGAAACTAGGATACAAGAACATTAGTGAGATCCCTAGAGATATTTCTAATGTATGTCTACGGATGTACCTAAGGATAAGTAAAAGTATTTGATATAGTCCTAGAATTACGGTATCGATCTTAGAATTAAACATAAGATGTTAGATATTGAATATACTCCCATTTATTATGTTGTTTTCCCTAGCATGGTATTTGCCTCTCACACTATTATTATTGGGTTTTAGACGATGGCTGGAACCCGAAGGAACCGTGTTGACCAATGTAATGGACAATGAAATGATTTTCCTCCTGAACAAACAAATGTTATAGGATATGGAGTGAAAAATCTTATTGCTATACTTACAGAAGATATGAATAATTCTGGACTTCCAAATGAGTAGAGAAGGGAACAATATTCTATTGAGTCCTTCATGAGGCAACGTCCACCTTCTTTCAGTGGGTCTTATGATCCACTTCTTGCTGAACAATGGATCAGTACCACTGAAAAGATATTTTCAGTTCTTTAATGTTCTGAACATGATAAAGTCATCATAACAGTATATCATTTGGAAGGTGAAGTTGATCAATTCTGCAATCTTATCAAGAATATGAGGCCAAGATATGAGATTGAGTCCATGGAATGGGATGATTTTAAGAACCTATTTTTCAATAAGTACTTCCCTCATATTCTTCGAACAATGATGGAGAAGAAGTTTCTTGAACTAAAGAAAAAGGATAATGAATCTATTGGTGTATACGAAGAGAATTTTACAAGGTGTGAAAGGTATGCATCTGGTATTATCATCCAACCTAAAAGTAATGTTGATCGATTCTCCAGTGGCTTAAAACCAAATCATCGAAGGGCATTAGCAATAAGAGACTTCAGTAGCTATGAAGAAATTGTGTGTTGTGCTATCAAGGTATAAATGTAAGTTGGTGTTACTTATCCATCTCATGGTTTTGACAAGAAATAAATGATGGGGTTCAAGGAGAAATTTCAGAATAATGGTGAAATGAAAAATAATGTTTCCTTATGCTCAAAGCGTTTAAAGAAGCATGGTGGATATTGTCTTAAAGGGACTAGAAAATGTTTTAAGTGTTGAAAAGAAGGTCATCGAGCAGCTGAGTGTCGATGTAATGGAAAAAAGTGTTTCTAATGATGTGAATAAAGAAAAGACTATAGAGAACGCACCACCAACACATCATGATTCAATTGCAAGGAAATGGGGAATTATGCTAATAAATTCTCTAATCCATCGGTTAGTGATGATCGACATGAGCAACCAATTAAGGAAAAGGACAAAGGGAAGTAACATGCGATCACTATTGGTGATGTTGAATATGAAAACGATGCGGTGGAATGATTAAGTGTTTATGTAATGGGGTTCCAAAATAATGTTGTATATAGTATCGTGTAATATTGGAATATTTATGTATTTGTCTATTGTGGTTTTCAATAATTTTATGGTACCAGTAACCATAGAATGTGATTGGGAAATTTTTGGAAAAAAGATGACATGTGAATAATGAAGGGATAAGGAGAAAATGAAATGTTTGACAGTATTCATTAGCTCATGACTGGTATAAAGAAATAGTTATATCATGGTTTGAGTATATAGTATTTTTGGGTTTTGTATGTGGAAAGAGTTAGCTTTTGACAGCACTCATGTTTTCACTAAGATTCAATGGGTATTCATTTTTCAAGAGAACACATGATTAAGGCCTTTGAATGTTTGGAATGTGACCAACAAGACATATCTTATGATATATGGGGATCAATGATGGTATTAACATGCATGTTATATGAAATCTCTGGTAATAATTTTCACTATAATATGAGGGTGGACTGGAGTATTATAGATAAGCCTAAATATTGGAATGGATTATGTTGGACATAAGTTAGTATTGTTTAAGGATTGAAGTTTTTTCGATATTATAGATGGGATGTTATAGTAATGTAGTATTAGAAAAAGGAATACCTACAGGATGGGTGACAACCCATCGCATCATACAAGGATATGGGAATCGAACCTACAACTGAAGTGCGACTGGCCTTTATTGCCTACCACTAGCCTACAGGAAGTCCCTGTTTAGTAGAAACTAGATTTATTATATTAAGCAGTATGATATATGAAGTATAAGTCCATTTTAGGAACTATATATGATTAATCTCACTATAGATGTACATATGTATTTTTTATAACTTTTATAACCTCTTGATTGAGACAGATGGAATGACCCATCATTTTATGACATGATCTTCTAACACTTCACGAATGACAAATTCAACTTTATTTCGTTAAGAGATGAAGTGGAAATTATCCAAAGAACGACCAACGGTGAGACTGTACCAAAATCACGAAAGTAATTCTTCTAATTGCAATATCATCAACATTAGGGAAATGATCTTGAAACCCAATAATGTTGTCCTAGTGCCCTTATATCTGATGAATCAGATGGTACCTTAGATCATCACAAATATATGGCTTTGTGATTGAGGGCTTTTTCAAGGCCATGTTCTCTACCACTATCCATCAGAACTTGATGGATAGATTTTTCTTCCATAACCATATTTTTACCTATGTTATCCTATATGGAAACCCAGTGATGAGTTTCATTGGGTAATCGTTACATTTCAATCTTTAGTTTTTAAAATTAAGTTTTAGTATTCCTTTCTACGATGCGGGTTTCTATAAATAGTAAAGGATTTATAACCCCGACGAATTTTGAGGGAAAAATTCATTTTAAGCAGGGTAGAATGTAACACACCAAGATTTTAGGAAAAATATACTTCTAATTTCATTGATGTCTTGTGTTGTAAGCTACAACAATATTTCCCTGCGCTATACGCAACACCTTATGAGCTTGTAGTATACACAACACTATTCTTCGATCATGTTACACACAATTTTGATAGTAGTTATTCTACGAAACATTGTGTGTATATATATATGTATTTAATGTATAAATGAAACATGGTTGGATTCTTCTATACGAAACAATGGAGGAGTATTTCACAATACGCAACCCTGACTTGGCTTGGCTTACAAGCAATCACGACCTTCCTCGATAGCGTGTGTTGTACGCTATACCAGGTTTCACTAAACAACGATATATTGTTATAATATTATTATGGACTAGCAGTTATGAATAGTATTAATTGCATTTTTAATTCCATAACATTAACATTCATCTTACACATTTTCAAGAATATGGTATGAGAACAAAATAAATATTTCATGTAAAATATGTATTTTTCAAAAATTGCAGTTTCCCCGCCATTTGATGATGCACCCACCTTAAATCATTTTTTTACATGTCTATAAATTCAATTTGACAAAATAAAATTCTTCTTTGGAATCAGGATATAAAAATTTACTTTGGATAAATTTTTCATATTATTCAGATAGCTTTTATATTTTAATGAATAGTAAAAACACTCTATATTTTAATTAAAAACAAATTTTTTCATCGCAATAATTTATATGGTTAGATTAACTTTTTAATTGGTTTTAAAGTGTAATTAGTATATATTTTTCCCATTTAATTCAATGTTTTTCATTGGAACTAATTTCACTTTGAAATTGGATATAAACAAGTATCAATCTTTTGATTGTTTTTGTTTCTAAAAAACATGCTATTTGTTTTGATAACAGAAATTAAATTTAAAATTATTTAATTCCACTTATATGTAATGAATTTGTAAAAATAGAAATCAATTTGGAATTCATATTATCTAATAATTCATAGGCTGAATGTTTGGTATTTTTCTGAAAAACTTCAATTTTTGATGAATAGTGAAACTACTTAGTGGTAGTTAAAAAAACTGACTTTTTTAATTTAAATTAAATTTTACCACTTATGTGAATTGAATTTCATAAATCCGAGAGACACGGGTAATTTCTAGGACTAAAATGTTGTTCAATGAGAAGAAAATAATTTTTGTTGAATACCAACTTTTTACTTGTATTTACCACAGTTAAAAGTAAATAGGATAATTAAGGGTAAAATTGATATTATAATTACCCTAAAACATGCCCTAATTATATTGGATAAGTGTAATTAGACAAAAACCATCCTTAGGAATTAAATATTACCATTTAGGCCCACTTGGATTAGATTAGGACATTTAATATTTATTTATTTAAAAAAGGGTTAAAATAATTAAAATCAATGTTTAATAAGTAAATCATTTTTAATATAGGTTGATACATAAGATAAATTAGATGGTAAATATTAATTAGAAAGATAAAATTATTTCCTACATAATGGTATTTTATTTATAATTTCTAGACATTAAATAATTTAATTTATTAATTACACAATAATGATGCAGTAATTATCTTATTATTGAAATATTGACATAATTGATGTTATATATACACAAATTAATGTAATTTGATACTTTTTTTGAATTTAACTAATTTTCTAGGTTAATATGACATTTTAGTTTCTCTTTAAGTAACATTTTTAGTACTAATAATTCTTTTATAAGTCTCAAACAAATCATTTTCTAAATAGTGTCAAAATTGACATAAAATTGTTTTTAAAACTAATATTATATTATTAATTGTTATTTTATTCATAAAAATATATTGTACTGACAAATGACATAGATAAGGTTATATATATTAATAACACACATATTGGGGTTCTTTTGTATTGTTATAGTATGTTTATTAACCTTATAGTGTAAGAAAACAAGAAGACATGGTAAAAGTAAGATTATTTAACTTAAAGTTAAATCTAAATGATAAGGTTAAAATAGAAAACTATATTTTTCTAAATTATATTGGATGAGAATATTTCGACCCATCCCCACATTATCTTATAAATAAATCAATTTGGGGCTATTAAAAACTGAATATGACTTTATAATAAAATAATATTTTTTGTTTTTCCAAAGGTGCCCCTCTCCTCTCTTATAAAAGGGCACCTCCTCCCTCTCTTCCTCACACAACATTGATCCTTCAAGCTCTGAAAAACCCTGCCAAATTATCTTCTCCACTTACATAGAAAAATCTTAGAGGTTATTTTATTCTTCAAATACCAATTTTAGTTCCCTAAGAGGAGGTCTCAAAGAGGCGCTTCAAAGAAGAGGTAATGTCTGTTACCGATTCTTTCAACTCTATTTCTTCTTCCACTTATTCTTCTTTAGTTGTTTCATTTTGAAGTAATAACATCAGTATAACTCATATACTGATATGTTATTAGAAGTATGAAAAACCCCTATTTCACCAAATATCCATCCTACGGAAAACGAAATCACTACATGTGCGTACGTACAGAATATCGTCTCCACGCGGTGGTGAAATCTGTTTTTCCACCAACACCTTACATGGATGGGTATAATGGTGTAAATAATAACTATATATGGTTATTATAACATCTTACTGAATCTTATATATTATACCATCCACTCCAATTCAATTCAATAATTATTGGAATGATATCATTGCTCGTGTGTACGTATGGACTGCCGTCTCCTCGATGAGATGAGATTCATTCTCCATGTTAACCACACATAAATGATCATAATGTTTATATAATGAATAATAAAAAATATATGAAATTATAATTCTACTGGATTTATGTATATATATATATTTATTTCATCTATTTAGTTTCATTCAATTCAATAAGGAAAGGAAAACAACGTTCAAGCGTACGTACGGCCTACCGTCTCCAAAAACGGTGTATTTCATTACTTTTATCGATATATAATATATATATATATTTATATGATTAATATATATTATATATAAATCATTTTTTACATTCAATAATTATCTAAATAAGGATACAAGTAATAATATCAAGAATGAAAAGTCGAAACACATACGATAAATGAAATGATTTTACCCAAAACGCTGATTTAACGTGGAATTTACAAAAGAACAGGTAATATAAATTCATAAGTGAAACGTATTTGATATCATAATAATGAATATGATTCTGTAATAATTCAATGACATTATTTAAATCATTATAAAATAGTTTCGGATACGTACGAAGCATATCGGACCTAAGTTAAGGGATAATTATTCCAATCTCATTATTATCCGAGATTGTTTATTCGTAAGTATTTACTGGGGTTATTGTTATCATCCATGTCCATGTTGTCTAAAAATGTTTTTATGTAATTATAATGTCATTTTTATCCATTTTTGTATTTTACTACATGGTATGTAAGGAATCGTTCTTTTGTTTACGTTACGTGGTACTTTTTGACTTCTCCGACAAAAGTACAGGAAGAATGTTATTTTTAACTTACACGACATGAAAGGATTTTTACAGTTTTATAAAGCCTTATTTTCATGAAGTTTCATACAAAATATTTCATGACTATTTTCAACAAAATCCTTTTCTTTTAAAATTTCATGAAATTTTTTGAAAAGAAAATGATTTTGAAGAAGAAAGGATATTTTACTCAAGAATTCATTTCAAGTGTTTTATCAAAACCATTATTCATCTAAGATGACATTATTTCATATGTGTATGTTTCAAGTATAATGTCTATATGATTTACATGGTTTCAATTTTCATATTATGAATTGATATCCATTTCTTTTATATGAATTATGTGATGATGAGATGATTTTTATGAAACCAATTTTATTCATTGGGTTATTATGACTGATGTATGTTTATTTTGTGGCACAAGTAAGAATGATTTCATTATATTATGGGTGGGACCTATATCTCCCTCCAATGCATTGGGTAATGATTTATATCTCATGAGATATACATGTATGGATTAGAAAGTTAAACCGGTTCAGAAATACAGGACTGAACGAGGAGTGAACTCAATTTAGAAAGGGACTTTGTCCACTAAGATGGTCTTGGAAGCAATGCCTTGGCTACTATGGAAATCATATCATGTGTTTAACGGTTTCCACAATTACATGTTTTATTCCCATTATAATTTATCATGATTAATGTTTCTTCATGACCTATGCCTTACGTACTGCCATGTTTTATGTCATTTCTCGTGATTTTGATGTTTAGATTTTATGCTCATGTTTTTTTACATTCAAATGTCTAAGGATTGTTTTATGTTCCCTATGCTCATGCTTACTGAGAATTGGAGCTCACCCATTTTATGTTTTCTCTTCCCCAGGATATAAACAGAGGTTTTAGGTAAGAACAAAAAAAGTGAAGATCTTTATGGGAGATGTTGAAGACCTTTCACCAAGATTAGAAGATTATATTCTGAGTTTCCGAAGACACTAAACTATTACGGTCCGTGTGTGTCTTTTTTTGTTATGTATTAATTATTACGATTATGTAATGCAATGTACATGTACATCAAGATTTGGGTCTCTACAATTGGAGATCTAGGCATCTCTATATATGTCATATAAATGAAAATCAAGCCATACATAATACTTGTAATCAGTATTCCATGGGCGGATAAGACTTATACACACAATAAATGGGGGACCTATTTTATTGTGATAGGGGTGAGGATTGGAGATCTAGGAATCTATATGTATCTCATATATATGAGAATCAATCTTAACATAGATATTAAAAATGGACACCTATGCAGATCTGATTGACACATAACGAGATATTGGGTTCGAATACCATAGGGGAGTGACAAATGATATGAATAATGATTATGAATTGAATATAATAATTTCAAAAGGACCAAAAGGAATAAAAAAATTTGTACCATAGGGTATTTCATAATGTCAAATGAAGGAGGCATTAACCGCACAGTTTAATGTTGTATAACATGAACATATGATTTCATGTGGTTTAGCGTCGTTTATAAGGAAGAAGATGATACACAGTTTTATGTCATATATCATGGATGTATTTTGTTGTAATAAAATTTAAAATCATGAAACAAGGAATTTGTTTTTAATATATTATATCATCACTCAACTAGGAAAAACATTGTATTATTATAAAAAGTTCTTCTTCGGGAATATTGAATTGGCTGGAGTTGTATTGAGTTCTCCATCCATTATGATTATGGAATAATATCCATTAGGGAGGACCTTATGTATGGAGTAAGGTACATACCACTTTAGATCAAGCATTGGATGATTTAATCCTGGTATGATCAGATTTCTGAATACCTATACCAACTCTCCATGAATAAATAAACTAAGTAAAACTATTTTTATGAAATCTCATGTTATTATTTTCTGATGGACCTGTATGTGATGTATGGTTTGCAATATATTTATGAATGATTGTTACAATTCATCTACTCACTTATAATATTCCACATATTTATTAAACGATTCACAAATAGTAACCCAGAGTGAAGGAAACTGAAATTCAATAGGCATAAATTCTTCTGTTCCATATACCGATGAGTATGGAGTTGACCATATAGCAGTACGAATATTAGTTTATTATTCCCAAAGGAAATTCTAAGGATTATCACACCAAGACATTTTATAGTAATCCATTAACATTTAGTGAATTATTGATATAGTATTGTTAAAAGACTTTATCTATCCATTGGACGATGCATGATAGTAGGAATAATGGTTAGATTTGATATTCTTCTCCTCATATTGATTCTTTACCTTATAAGAACAAAAATTGGTGCCATTATCCATTAATATGGTATTAGGGACACCCAATATGGTAATGATATTATTTTTGTCAATTCTATCAAGGATTGTGTCCCCTATTTCTCTGGCAGTTATTTTCTCATATCATTTGGAGAAGAAACCAATAATTGTAATGATGTACTTGAAATTAATAACTGCATCTATGGGTAAGGCCTCATCACTACAATTCCCCATTTATAAAATGACCACGAGTATTTATTTGTATGTAGAAAATCTGTGGGTTGATGAATGGAGATGGAATGTACATGGTAGGAGTAAAAATTCATTGATGTATCCATGAAATACTACATCATTGAAGTATAGAAGTATCCAAAGATTCAAATTTGATTAGAAATCATATTCATAGAATCGTGGGAACCACAGGCTCCTTCATGTCCTTCTCTCAAGACATCAACAGTTTTCTCTATCAATACACCTAATGTGGACTCTATCAAATCCTTGTTTGTAGAGGATCTTATTGTGATCAGGGTATCATAAAGAGTAAAACTGGCCACTCATTGACGAACCTACTCATTTCTTACTCAATCTAGTGGATGTACTCCATTTTGATGTTATTCCATGATAGGTTTCATCCATCCCATTGTATGAACATATGTCTCAGAAATATGGTTGATTTCATTTATTTCTTCAATTCTAATATAATAAAAAGGTGAAACTTCATGACAATGAGACATACTACGGATTGTATCATCCAGATTTAGATCTTTTAGGGATTTCATTGCATTATAAAATGCATCAACATATGAATTTTTTGATTTTGGGACATATGATAATGTTGTCTCAGAGATAAAATCTTCCATTAACCATCAAAAATAATCTCACATAGGGATTAATTATTCATTTATAATATTGTAATCCCATTTGGTCTGTTTGATTATTAATTCTGAATGACCGCTCACATTCAAGTGGTTCACAGTTACTTGTAGTTCCAAATCTAGGACTCTAATGAGATTTTGATATTCTACATCATTGTTGGTACATCATTATGATAAGAGAATGGAATATGGTAACAATACATTTTTTGGGGAGATATGAAAATTCTTATCCCATTTTATTTGTGATTTGGTTTTTTCATTATCTTCCATAATTACTTCTAGAAACACCATCAATGTTCATTTGCCATGTTTTAGGACTATCTAGAATAAAGAATATTTCTTTATCAGGATGTTCTGTATTGAAAGACGTATCTTCTATAGATGGGTGTTCAACAACAGAGTCTTCCAAGGAATGGACATTTATTTCTTTCTAAGGAACATACTAGATATCAAACTATTTCCAAATAACTACCCACCATTCTGGACGTCCTATTACTATATGATAATTGAAGATAAATGTTATCAGGATATTTAAAGATATCAAGTGGACCTCGTGTGTCGGTATGTAGTACCTCATTTTATAAACTGAAAATATTAATTCAATATAACACTTTGTGACAATTGAATATTGATTCTCTATGTCTATCATTGTTCCAACAATACAATACATGTTTTTCTCATTCCATTAATTGTTATTTTGTCTGCGGAAGGAACATATTGATCACTCTAAATCTATTACATAGTGAAATTGTGTCTTTCCTTCAACATGTGTCATCAATATCAGTGTGCTCAATAAATATTTCTTGTGGATATCAAAGGCATCATGGCAATCTTTGGTATATTGATAAGTGACTTACTTCCTTATCAATATATTTAATGATAAACACTTACCTTACATAATTGAGATAATTCACAAAATATAGTCCACGATTCCTTGATTTCCACATAATTCTTTATATTTTTATGGAGGTGACATGATAGGGAATCATTTTTTCTTCTCAACATCAACTTCGATTCTATGATGGTGTACAATGAAGAGAAATAATTATCATGATGTAACCCCAAAATAACATTTTATGGGGTTCTCCATCAGATTATGATTCCAATGTGTACAAAACATGGTATTTAGATAATTCTAGGGATCATAACATTGTCAATATTTTACCACTAGATTAGCCACATAACATTCGTCAAATTTTCCCAGGATGTGTTTGAAGATATGGTTCATGGAATGTTGATACATTTCACTGGCATTCATTAATACAAAGGGAATTACCTGATATAAAAATACTACATTAGGGTACCTTAAGGCTATATAACCCTCATATTATGGGGCCATATACATTTTTTTTACCAAGAATATCCATCCATGAAGGAGACAGATTCATAACCAGCTGTTACATCAATTAAGATCTCATTGATTGGAATCAGACCGTCATCTTTGGGACAATGTCGGTTGAGATATCTAAAATAAATTAAAACTATAATTTCATCATTCTTAATTTTAACTGGAAAAATATTATAAACCCATTAAAGATATTTCACCTCTGTAATGAATTTTTATATTATAATCTTGTCGACATCAAAATCAATTTTAGTGGCATGAATTGGGTGTGTTATTTTTGGTGCCTACCTAAATAACCAATGATCTTCTACAAATCCCATATGATGGGTTTCCAAGTTAGGTTCAAGACCAAGAATTTATATATATTTATAATCAAACACATCCAATTGATTATTAATAAAGAAGAATAGAATTCTTGTTCTTTAGGATTCCTAGCTGCACTAATCAGAGCGGACCATGGATCCTCATCTGTACCGAAATTTATTTCTATGAGTTCACTACTGTGGTGGAGATGCATTCCTAAAATGATGGAGGGGAATCTATGAGATCTTCCTCATCTTCCTCTACATCATCTAGGACTTATTCTACCTCTTCTTGAATCTTATCTCTAAGGTAGACTATGAAATCGTATTTTCAAAATTAGTGGAGGAGTCGATATTATTATATCATGATGAAGAAGATAACATTTCTAATTCAACTAATGATGGATGTTCCTCTAACAAAGCACATACATGATAATGTTTAAAAGATGAAATGATGTTTCATTCACCAAATATATGATTATTTATTTGATAACTAATTTTATTTTATCTATGATTAGGTTCAATTGCAACAACTACCACTATAGAAGTCCCTAAATGTGTGCTTTGTGGATTTTGGAATAACCTATCAATTTGATTGATGTTTAGTAGGTAATCCAAAACGAAATTACTGAATGGGTTTGATGGTATCATTTCCAAAAAATTCAGAGCATTGATCCTAGTTATATAATTTTCTATGGACCACTTTTCCCTTGTGTGAAAAAACACTACATTAATATATTTTGATTCACAAGTATTTAATGTGGATTTATCACCATGTTATATTTCAATTTGACCATTTATACGATAAATAAAACATTGATGATAGGATGAACATATAACCCCATGTTCATGAAATATGTGTCCTCCCAACAGGATATTGAATGTTGTGTCTTGTCAGACAACCATAAACTTTGAATCAAAAACATGATCTCTAAATTGAGTCATGAGGTTAATTTCACTAAGTGGATCTTGTTCATTCATTCCATAAGCATGTAACATCGATGTGGAAGGGAACATATGTGATTTAGTAATGCTGAACTATTGATGTTTCCAGATTGGAATGTGATTAACCCTTGAGCTAGAATCAATGAAGGCTCACCTAGTATCAATGTCAATAATCCTACCTAATAAATATAGGAGCCACATGCTTCCCTACAAAACATCCTCATCATCATGATCCATGAAAGAAATGACTTCATAACATTATGTGGGATCATTCACTACATGGTAAACCTTAGCAGCATCAACATTAGTTTCAATATTTTGAGGGCTTTATATATCCTCAATGAGTGATTTATGGAGATCCATTAACTAATTTATGGCATCCAGGATTGATAATTTTACCTAAACATGGGTCAATTTCTTCAACACATCGTACTTCTGGTCCAGAGGTCTAGGATTCCATGTATTGATATTCTCTTTTACCGGTGGCTTGGGAGACGTTGTCTGTGATGTAGATGGGCTATCTTTTGTTAGAGAATCTTGAAGTATTTATTCTCTTGGTGGATTAGGTTGGCCAGGCCTTCCCACATTACGATGTGGTGATAGTGTAGCTTCTATCCAATCTACCATGGTGATTATGTTAGGGTATATCTTTTCACATGTGGGGGATATTACTTGTTACTACTGAACCTACTTGATGGATCTCCCATTAGTTTCTAATACAAAAATGGTTCGATCTAGGGTGTGGTTGAAGTAGTGACTTCTGGAATAACCAAACCTTCCCCTATATCTTCGACCGTGAGAACACTTTCATTCAGTCTCTTATTAAAATGTGGGGAAATCATATTCATAATAGTAATCATAATTTGATGGGGGATATGTTAGTTAAATAACATTAATGGAACCAGAAATCAGATCTTCCTTAGATAAATATTCTTCAAGACAAGTAAACTCTTGTTGTGTTGTTTGGTGGGTGGTAACCGTGATTTTGAGACAGATGTCATGAAATCTACCACTCTCAATGAAAATGTTGTCATTGAAATGTAATAATATTCTTATGATTTTTTTTTCATATGGCCATGTGGATTCGATGGGGATTAACCTTGGTAGATTGATCTTTAAATGAATATGGTTTTTTTGTGGAAGAAGTAGAAAGATGCACATCTTATTGCTTCATCTAGGTTTATAGAATAGCATGAGTTATGTTGATCCTTCTCCTGACCATCCAACCATCAAACATCTGTGCAATAGTTCTTTTGACTTCTTTCCATTCACCCTCTACATATATATTGGTATCAAAAATAGATTCCACCTGGGATGATTAACCTTTCAAATTCAAATTCCTGGAATCCACCATATTTTTAATAATGTCTATGAAAACAAAACTGTCCTGGATGTGGTGAACCAACAATTGATGAATGTGGAAATATTATGGGAGGTCTTAATTTCCTTAATTGATTTAATTATTAGGTATTATAACTAAACAACGTTTTTTTCAAATTCTGAGATGATGTTTTCGGTAACATGCTCGTTATAGAATTAAATACATTTGTTCTTAAACTCCTCAAACATTTTTCTTCTTCTATTTTGGATATCTTTGATGTGGTGGTCTCTATTACTAACAATTGGAAGGTGGATACCTACTACATGATGTCTCCCTTGAGGTATAGGTGATTACTTTTGAGTAACTGTAACAATCTATATTTTTTATTCTCCTTCTCAGAGTTGAAGGTATTACTCGCTATTTATCCTTGGTTGCTATAATAGAATTATCCAAGTCTTGAGAAATTGAATCAAGATCCCAAAACCCTCCTATGTATTTCACAGCAGGTGAAGGTGTGGGAATATCATCACAGTGATTTTCCTTCCAAATAGGTAGTAACTATTTTGATGGAGTGGTAGATTCAAGGGATATATTAATCCTTTCCCCCAACCAATAAAATCATAAACTCTTTCATTCACCATTTATTTGTATCTTATAAGATCAAAGACTAGCGTCTATTTCAATGCCATGCTGAATTGAAAAAAGGAATTTATAATGGAGATCGTACCATCCAGTAATTGATCATGATAGTAAAAATGTATAACAAACCAAGGCTATCCCATGTAGTGTCTGTAAAAAGAATCTGAGTTTCACTTCCTCTTTTTTCTCATGGGATCCCATAATAGGGTCGTAGAGAGAGTCAAAATGTGCCAGGTGATTATATGAATCTCCTAAGTATTAAATATTGGAATCATAGTACTTATAATACTTTGAGAGGGAGGAGTTGTATCTACCCATTTGGGGTAATCCTTCTTCTCATGTGGTAACAGCGCACACCGACCTTCCAGAGCATCCAATCATTCGATTAGTGATTAATTGGTGGTCATAAGTGATCGAAAAACATATAGCTAAGCCTTGACCAAAAGATTTAAAATTATTGGATACCAAATAGGTGTAGAAATCTGTAATACCTCTGGTTGTTGCACTATTGTAATTTCTCCTGGGTAACACATAGGGACAGACCAATAAGGGTGTTCCTATAATGAATGGGATTTCTGATTTTGCATGGTTATTGTGAAATATTCTATCGATTTATGTGCTCCAACTAGAAGTTAATATTAGGGATATTATTGTAGAGAATATCAGGGAGGAAGAAAACCTTGTAGTAATTCTGCATTGAATCTTCTCACCTACTTAATTTTTTCTTCTTACTACGCAAATACTTCTTCCAATAAAAGGGGTTAACCATATTCAGGAGAACGGTGAGACATGGTATGAACTATAACTATTTTTATGTTATGTTCATTTAAAAAATGTATAAGTATAATATTAAATGTAAGAACTCTATTTTGGGAGAACCACTAGTTTCTGGTACGCATACCTCCTTCAATTTCTTCAGTGTAGACCGTATTATGAAGAAGAACCTCATTCTTTGACTCACATGAGCTAGAAATGTATTTTAGAGGATCTATAATGATGGAATTGATGACATTTACAAATTCATTATTCATTTCATGTGCTAACTTAGTATCTCTAGGAGATCATATTTATCCATATCCCCTTAGATAATTTGTTCATTTTATAGATGATTCCCCAGGGAGTGCCTAAATAATATTAATTTTAAGTGAATGCTCCAATAAACCATCAATGAGTTCATTTTTTTGATTCTTCCCTAATCGGGAAAAACATTATTCTTCTAAGGAGGGTATTAAAAATATGATAAATCCCCAATCCCTACGATCTGGAGGTACTCTAGTTCTTTATGTTCAACCATTCAAACATTGTTTGTTGTTATTGAGGGTTGGGTTAAAAGAGATCCCATCTCTGTGGGGTGGGGTGATTATTGAACTTCAGATACTAAAATATTCTTAAATATACTTTTGATTTTGTAAATTTTAGTCCAAACATTGGATGGGTGCAGTATCTGACACCCACTCAAATCACCTGTTTCAGATGACCATTGGATTATTTCTGACAATTGCATTATTTAACGTTGTACTGTTTATAAATGAGAAACCTGCTCGATATATTTATATGCTTGATGGAAATGGGAATAAGAAACCTATTATCATTGGTACTGGCATTTATGATAGCTACTTGATGCCTTTTGTGAGCATATCATTGATTACAGTCAAAATCTACTAATTTTATCCTACAATGGGAAATAACTTTGAATGAGACCACTTTTGGTTGACTTTTTTGGATAACGAGTGTAGTGAAATGAAATTATCCATGGACACCCTATTATCTAATATAAAAACTAGATGGGGTATAAATAATTATCTATCGTAGCCTCTTGGGTGCAATGAGGCACTCAAGCTGAAGGGATCCCTTCTGCTTTATAATTATTGTATATCGAGAAATCGATAGAGATTCTATGTCAAGTTAGAATTGAAAACCATATTTTACATTTACTTGACATTGATATTTTCCATAAGGTAATACTATATCATTTATATGGTGAAGAGTCTTCTTGATGTTGAGAAAAATATTATAAATATAGTCTTCTTACAACATCTCTAGAATACTATACAGAGCTGTGGGCAATTCCCAGAACATGAATAATACTTCATTTTTTCACCAGTAGTTTCCCTATATTCAGTATATCCTCCTCAGCATTTTCAATATTCTCTTTTACCTAATTGAACCAAAGATGGTGCTTATCTACTGTTCCATCATATTCAAAAAGATTGATACAAACTTCCTCTATTATATTGGATGATAACTAGCCCATGGGTGGTTTGGAGAATTACTGAAGCCTTGTTATATATTATGGCTGATAAATTATTTCACCTACAAATGAAAATGTATCATACATGTCTGGCCTTGTGTTTATATGTGACTTAAGGTAAGATGGAATTATCATCAAATAATTTTCCAATGAAGAATTATCATGGTAAGGTGAATTAGTACTGCATAGAGAACTTTCAAAATTAATCAAATGATCATGGGGATGACTACCATGGTGGGTTACAACAAAGGGTGGACTCTCTTTCTCATTGGTCTTCTGGCCACAAGGTGGGTTACCGTGGATCTTATCCTATAATGTGATATCAATATTGACTGAATCATCATGAATATATCCTTCATAAATATGTTTCCAATGAGGACCTTTAGATTAAATGCTACTTCTCCCATAATTTTTTTATATGAGAGTAGGATCGTGAGCTATAGTAGAAAATTTTCTGAGGGATTCGAGAACTACAGTATTGAGTTGAGCCAAATCCAAGATCAGCTCTTGATATTTTATCTTTTTTTGATGGGTGTTATTCTTGTATGATTTCTTCTAATAATAGGAGACACTTGAAGTGAAAAGTGTTTATTAGGGGAAGGTGAATATGCTTTCCTTTGAGTTTCTATCGGGTTAGGCTGATTACATCCACGTGAATCTAGTGTATATTCTAAATCTGGTATTCCATATGTCTTATGGGAGTATACCCCACGAAATTCATGGACTGGAAAATAGGTGTATATCTAGTATCGAATGACATGTTGACATTCCTTCCCACTTATTAGAACACAATATGTTTCTACCCCTCGAGTACTACTGATTTTGTTTTTATGATATATTAGATTGTATCTATAATATTGGTAGAAATTTTTGTCTTCCCTTTCATAATTGAAAAAATTAGGTTGGAGGATTCAGCAGTTGAAACAAAAATATACATCCATTTAATGTCTGGAGTAGGTGTATGTACATAATCTTTTCCTCCCTTTCCAATGAGTGGAATATGACTATACTCTTGTGTGGGGGGGTTGAAAGTTGATTCTACCTCTTACTTGTTATTGAGGCATTTCAATTTCATCTCTATTTACTACCAAATGAGAATGTTGGCAATTTTGATGAATTCTAGCAAGTATATGTGCATGTTGGCTGCTTGACTCCATGTTTATTTAATGGGTTTATTTAAATGAACCCATATGGGACTAATGGATGGATGAAAGATTGTAGGTAGGTGAATGTGCCTTCTCATGGGACTCCGTCAGATTTAGACGGTGGGTTTAGTAATGTGTCCCCAGATGAGTCTGCTGATGAACTGATTGAAGGTGTAAGAGTTTGTATTCTCATTCATTGATTGCCCCTATGTTGGGATAGTGGGCTTCTCCAGATAATAAATATTTAGGGAATTCTTCTTTCTTTTCTTGTTGTTGTCCCTGGAAGGCCATCCTTCATTTCCAAGTTTGAGGATCTTGGACCAGACAACCAAAGGAAACACCACCACAATGTTGGGGGTTCACTGACAAATGATTCTGTTGGCAGTGATTATTTGTGGGAGCCCTCAAGAAGGAAAAATATGTCTTCAATTTCAGGCCATGAGTGAGCTCCTGATTCATCACCCTATAGAATGTGAGGGACTGGTTATTGCATTTTGTGGATAAGGAATTGAAATAGTAGAATATGTCTGTTGGAATATCTTCTTCTTGACGACCAGTTGTCATTGATTGGACGACTAGAGGTTGTTGCTAATATGGATAGTCTATCGGGTACCCAAAAGGGTTTGGATAGTACTGCACTGATGGTATTCATGAACAAATGATTTTAGACCCAGTGTTGAAGAAGCTTAGTTGGTTATGTGGTCCTTTGACCATATGAGGATCCATCCTGAGCAGTAGCCAAAGGATTTATATGTGTAAACCATAACGACTCCATTGGGATTGTAGGTAAATCTCAAAAATTATTTCATGTTGATATATGATAGACATAATCAAGAAACCCTGGAAAAATCATCATATTTTGGATGAGAACATGTATTATTGATTTTGATTGTGCCTATAATCAATTTTCAAGGGCTAGAATATATGTACACTATCATTAACAAGGATAAGGATTCACTTTCTGTTCACCATTATTTTATTTTCCCTGAAACTGGGACTTTGATAAGAGTAATTATTTCTAGACGGTATCTATATGATTTATTTATCGAACTAGAAACACCCAATGGTTATATATAAAAGGGGCCCCATCATGCAATTTCAGGTGATATTCAGGTAATTTAGCTAATTAATCTTCAGAATACACTATGGTTGAGAGGATGGGAGGTCGATCCTATCACACCTAATTGAGGGGAATTATTCCCTATTACCAAACACTCTAATAGGTTTAAGATATGTTCAAGAATCCTTATTGATTCACCAATGACAGAATGGGTTTCCTTTGTGATTTTTAAATTAATTATTCAAATTTATGGAATTTGAGAATCATCTGTATGTATCTGAGTTTCTTCATCAATGGAGACATATTTATGTATTTGTGTACTATGATAATGGTACCATATGGTATACTACGTAAATATTCATGTAGTTGTTCATAAAACAATACTGGATTTGAATCCATGTAGTGGGGAAATCTAGAGTTTATGATCATCTAGGTAGAAAAAAGTATCTCTAGATTTTATTTAATTTATATAGACAATGGTTAATCTAGAATTTATCATTATCTAGGGACATAGAAGTCTAATCTACACTTTATCATCATCCTGAAGGATGAAAAATGTTTTGATGTTGGGATCAAACCCATAAATGGGATAAATATGGATCCATGTTATAGGAATCACATCCCAAGTGGTTTATGGACACATAATGGGACTCATCATACCTTTTAAGGTCATTTAGTATGAACCAAACCATAAATTTCAATGCCAGGTTGTAAGGATCATTAAACTAAATGGTCTCAATCATGCGTAAAGACTCGTAAATTTAAAGGACAATTTTTTTCTTAATTTTTATTTGAATTTTACAAGAGTGCAGTTTCTGAAGGCACCTGATTCTGTGGCCCGGTGTGCATGGAATCAGTTTCTGAAGTTTAGCTTTGGTACGTTCAGTGAACGAATGAGCGGGTTTTTCTAACTTTTGAACCGGTGCTCGGAATTGAAATCTGAGTGCACCGATGGAATCGCAGTGCCTGTAATTGCTTAAGAACAACTTTTCTGGAGTTCTGTTTTCTCAGGTGGAGTTTTACATAATTGGGTTAACTAAAGAATAAAATAAAATACTATGCAACAGATTTTATTTTTATTCAAGGAAGTGTTAACCTAAGCTAAGTGGTTGATTGGGACCCACATCCTAACTAATCCACTAGGTAGAGTATTTGTGTGGTGGGTCCCACATGAGACCCACCCTTTCAACTTCCCCAACCCCTTTTTAATTAAGGTAACACACCCGCACCCCCCCCCCCCCTTTAATCGAAGTCAACTCGTGCGTTTAATTAAATATTAAACGCATCTATTAATTGGGCGGTTTAAAACGTTGCAATTAATTCAATTAATTGTTTGATTCAATTTTGAATTTCAAACTTCAGGCTCGAGTAATAAAATAAGAAGGTGTCTTATTTTATTATTGTTTGAGCTTATTGTGTTGAGTTTTTTGGAAAAAAATGGGAGTCTTGATGTTCTTCGTTCTTTGTCTAAAAACGCAAAGAATGCGAAGAACACGAAGAATGCGGACCTCCAACGAAGGTCAACAAGAACGCTGGATCGTCGAAGATCGACGACGTGATGCCGACGGATCTTTTCTCCACGACGAAATGATCCTCCTTACGCGACCTCTCATTCCACGACGATCTATTCCGTGACATCCCTTTCAACAACGAACCCCATTCGATTACTACGCTCGAGGTAGAGGTTTAATTTGATAATATTAATAATCTCATGATTGTTTTCCTTTTAGTACAATATGTTGATCAGCAAAAATTATGGTTTGCGGGTTTGGAATTTCCTTTTGATTACAGAAAAACCATAGGGGGATTAATTTAATTGTTTGTTCCTGATTACTTCCATCATTGTTTATCATCCTTATTTGAGCCGCCTGATACCACAATAACAGGAGGAGGTCGGACCACACGGACACGGCCAACCCTGGTCCCCCCTTGGTTGTTTGATTTGTTGCAGCACGTGTAAGGCGGCGCGGTGCCGTTGCACCGCACGGATTCTATGAGTTTGGGGGAAGAAGTGCAGCGCCATTGAAGTCGAACAAGTCACGACGTCGTCTCACCATGCCAAAGAATTTGGAAGAGAACACGGCCGGAGTGGGGCTACGGTGGAGGGGCGCAGCGCTGTCGCGCCGTGCTGGATGGACCAAGGTCGCTGCTTTAGGCTGTGGCGGAGCAGGGACCGGCGGCCAACTACCGGCCGCCGGCCTCGGAGCAGGGGGACCGGCCCACGATGGTCCTATGGTGGAGCAGCCGACCGGATGGAGCGGGTCGGCCGGTCAGAGGAGGAGTTGGGGGTTCATAACCCCCGGCCGACTGGACAACAGCGGCCCCCCTCATAGGGGTCGCAGTTTCAGGCTGGGGGCAGCGCCCCCCACCCCCTCATCAATTGGCCATTATGGTTGAGCAGTCGGGTCACTCCCTATTGGGCCGGACCCGGACCCGGGTCGAGTCGACCCGGTTCGGGCCGACCCAAGGGGTATCGGACCAGGTCGGACCGGGCACTAACCCCTATTCGCAAACCACATACGGTCTTTTGGGTATATATTGGGATGCAGACCTCCGATCGATGAACCGTAAGCTACGATACGATCCTTGGATTGAGACAGTCGCCTCTTTATATTACACTCAAGGTTTCAGAAACTATTAGTATGGATGGGTTAGTTCGGATACGAAACCAACCGGGCCCTCGGAGCGGAAACGCTTATATCATGAGCTCCGGACGTCCGATTGACGTGTCGTCGACTTTATTGGATTCCTCTTGATGAGACTGAACTTTTGGCATACTTCGCCTGAGTTTTGGTTGCAGTTGGATATTGGTCGGGTTGGATTGTACCCGAAATCTAACCGGGCCCCTGGAACAGAAAAGCTGATAACTTTCAGACCGGACGTCCGTTTGACGAACCGTTAGCGGTGTTGGTGTTCACGTTGAGAAACGATCCCTATGAGATTTCCCTATGAGAGTTCGGGGTACAGTTGAGATATTACCAGGTTGGTTCACACACGAAACCAACCGGGCCCCTGGGATGAAAAGACTAGTAACTCACAGACTGGGCGTCCGTTTGACACGTCGTCTATTGCGTTGAGACCCCTAAGATGAGGAGGTCCTTTGAGATAATTCTTCATGGGACATTGAGATAATTGGTGTATCAACCAGTACCTCGTGGAGAGAACCCTACCAGAGGTGAGCGTACTGAGTACAGAGACCGTGTAGCGGACTATGACCTGACAACTGCTTGACCGACTCGACTTGGAGGGAGTCGTCTAGCCTAGTGGACGGAGCAATACTTTGTTTGGGTGAAGAACCATGGCGGACGAATCACTACTTGTTTGGGTGCAGACCTGCGGTCCTCATCCGGAGAGTACCTCTCCAGGCTATTAGGGGGTGTGCACTACTGTGTTTTGGTAGAATACCCCGGTGGGAAGCACTACTGTGTTTGGGTGCCTGGCCCATGGTACTCGATAGGAGGAGTACTTCAGCGGTCTTAGGATAGTGAGCAGTACCTCGGAGTCATGACAGTATCACTGTACACTCCAGAGACAGGGCTCTTCAGTAGTTGTGGTTTCGATAATGTAAATCCTGGTTTGAGCTGAGTCTATGACCTTTGTGTATTCCTCATGATTGAGATGGGTCACCTGATAGCATAGGTATATGTATGGGCATATACCTGGGTAGTGTTTATCCGTTGATTTCATAATCATTGTGTTTCCTCAAGATTGATATGGGTTACTTGATAACTTTGGTATATGTATGGGAATATACCTAAGTAGAGGTTATCTGTTGATATCATCTTTGTGGTTATCCTTGTCGGTTTTAGTGAGACCTTGAGGGTCTTGGGGCCCCTAATGAGTATCGTTATTATCACCCCTGCACGGTCTATGCCCGCACCTTGTTGTGTTGGTTGAAGATGACGGGCAGTGCTGATGGAGACCGAGTGTTTGAAGAATGGACGATAGCCGGAGGTGGACCTCACGAAGAGACATCATCAGGAGTCGGACTTCACGGTGAGACGATACTCGGAGGAGTTTGACGGGCAAGAGATTTGTGGAGGATATCTGTACCTACCCTTCAGGTTGGATCCGTGGTGGATGACCCAGGAGCTACGCTATCTGTACCTACCCTTCAGGTAGGATCCAAGGAGGACGACCCAGGAGTTTCATCCTTTCTTCCAGCTGTTGACTTTTTCTATTGTACTTTTCTTCAGTTGTAGTTGTACTTTCGATTGGGTTTGTATTCTGGCCCCTTTAATTTTCAGCACTTCCTTTTGTACTTAGTGTATTACTTCTGCTTGTACTCTATGGTGCTTGTTTACTTTTATAAAGGCAATGCCTTCCAAGTTATCCGTAATTACGCCTTTGTTGCTAGTAACCAGCCCCTAGCCTATGGAAGGCGGACTTGGGGAAGTCACAGCATGGGCCCCGAGGACAGGTCGTGACAAATTGGTATCAGAGGAGTTTGGTTCTATAGCAGAACTTATAACTTTGATATTTTCTTTCTGTGAAGTGACCATGTTAAGAGTACCGAGTGTGGTTTTCAGCCCCAGGAGCCCAGTGTTGGTGCGGGCGGCCAACGTATCCATACACTAGGACCATGAAGACTTATTTCCAACTTTGTGAATGAAAACACTGATTGCATGTGTGTTTTCAAAGGTTTTCCCTTAAAACAGCTCAAACCAGGTCAGCTCACAAGGAATAAATCATTTGAATGTGTCATGTTGTTTCTTCAGGATGCATTTTCACAAACGACCAGCTAGAGCCCAGAGGGATGTGCGTATTGACATCCTGCCGTGTGATGAGGCATCGGTTCAACGAACTCTTGTAGTTGAGGCACCAGTGGTACTACCATGCATTGGGACACATATACCACTAGCACCAGCAGTAGGCGATGCACTCCGATTGAGCGTCCTGCACGAGTTCCAGCCCTAGAGGCCACCCCAGGTTCTAGGGAGAGATGGACCCGCAGGTGGCTGAGGATTGGCTGGATTCTGTGGTGAGAGTCTTCAGACTAGTGGGGATGCCAGCAGACTTCATGGTGATCTTTACTGCCAGCCTCCTTCAGGCAGTAGTTGAGAGATGGTGGAGACACGTGTTCCAGTTTTGCGATGGGATGACCTTCACCTAGGAAGACTTTTAGACCTTTTTCAGGGTGGAGTTTATACCAGTGGCTCTACACACAGAGCTTTTTTAGGAGCTTCTCCCTTTTCCGCATGATTTTCCATCAGTAGTCGAGTCATCTGTAGGCAGTAGACAGATGATTTAGAGGTCTAGGAGGACCAGACCTACGGGTGGTCGTCCGCATGACTCAGGATCGGTGGTGCGAGGCACCAAGGGTATTAACAGAGACAGCCCCGCCATGTTGTGTTACACATGCGGCAGATAGGGTCACATGGAACATTACTGTCCGACTCCTTGGGCAGTTGATCTGCAGGCGTTGGAGGAGCCACAGAGACAGAAGCAGCGGTGGGTGCTTGAGCTACAGCCGAGCAGTGGACAAGGCAGTAGAGCTCCCGAAGCAGGTCGACAGGAGCGGAACTAGTGGAAACCTTTTTGTTCTTGGTACTTATAGTTACATGTTGTTGTTTTTGTTCTTGTTGTTGTTGTTGTGTCTTTGTACTATGAGCTGCTATAATAAAAGAAACTTATCATTGTGGTGTTTTATTTCCAGGCCTATTGTTCGGTTGATACAGAGAGGTTCCGGTTAAAAACTATTGACATGACCCTCACATTCGAGATTTATTCTGGAGGAGACCTAGTGATCTCACACTACTGCTGACAGTGTGACTCGACCCTTGGAGGCGATAGTGATATTTGGATCTCCTGGTAGATACGTCGAGGCCTTATGACGTCATACATGGAATTAATACATCATTCATGTCAGGATTGACTATATTAGGCAATGGGTGGGGTTTATCCGGGAGAGGAGATAGAGATCCTCATTTCGGAAAGGGTGAAATATTAGCAGCTCTTTCAGATTGTAGGAAATGTAGGTGCAGATCATCCAGGAGTAGATAAAGACTGCACAGTGTAGTAAGAAACAGGAAACTGGCGTCGGTCTTAGAGACTCGGGTGTGTTAAATGTTTCAAGAAGAAGAATCTTTAAGGAGATATGAGTCTGTGAAGCAGTAGACACAGAGGCAGGGCTAGGAGAGCAGCATGAGTAGGTGTACATTTTAACATTCTACAACCACCCGCCTTAGTTTTCCCCGTAAGGCTCAGGGAGCTGGAGTGCGGAGGAAGAGTGCGGCTGCATACGGTCAAGGACTGTGACCCAAGGGCTCTAAAAATGATTCAAGGGATGGTCTGTGTCCACTACTAGCTGTCGTAGTAACAGACGTTGATATGAATCATTCCTTCCTTAAACAAATCTTGTCCCAGACCTAGAGTTTCCGTTAAGCCGTGTAATTAACCCTCACATCTGGAGATACCTTGGGAGGAGACTCGATAATAACACTTATGCCGACTTTGTGGTCAGTCCCTCGAGGTGAGAGTTTTAGTTGGAAGCTTTTGGTGGCAGCGTCGAGGCCTTACGACGTTGGTTTGAGTATGGACTGGGCAATCACAATTCATACAAAAATTGATGGTATTTGGAAAAAAGCTTCTGGTTTAACTACGACTTCGGAATGGGTTTTCCTTGGTCGGCAAAAAGGAAACACCAGGCAGCACAGGATAAACTCATGCACAGGAGGGTGCGACTGATCACTCTTGAGTCAGGCAACCTTACCCTCGTGGCAACAATCGTTTTGAGTTTCAGTTATAACTGGAATTGGAGACCTCTAGAGTTCGAGGATGACAATCATGTCCGTATACTGGTCTCACCTCGATGAGGTTTACGAAGTTTTGGCTAAGGTGACAAGTTATCTCCACACTTCATCGGACCAATCCATGTCCTCCACAGGGTAGGCAAGGTGGTTTACCACTTGACCCGTCCACCTCAGTTGCACCAGGTCCACGATGACATCCACGTATCTCAACTGAGGATATACGTGCTTGACCCAATTCATATCATCGACCATGGAGAGCTGGACTTTGGTGATGGGGTGACCTTCAACGAGGTTCTTGTAGGGATCGAGGATCGAAAGGAGCGGATCCTAGGAGGATGGTCGATTTCTTGGGTGCGCTTCCACTGGTAGTACGGGAACCTCTAGGTGAGGACATGGGAGTGGAAGGCTCAGATGTGTACTGAATATCGCTTTTGTATCCCTAGTTTGTGTTAAAGCTTTACCCGGACGTAAATCCCTGAGGTGGGAGTAATGTAAAGTCCCAGAAATTTCAGGGAAATTTTTTTTCTTAATTTTCTTTGGAATATTACAAGAGCGCAGTTTGTAACGGAACCTGATTCCGAGGCCCGGTGTGCCCAGAATCATTTTCCGATGTTTAGCTCACGTACGTTCAATGAACGAACGAGCGGGGTTTTCTAACATTTGAACCAGTGCTCGGAATTGAAATCTGAGGGCACCGATGGAATCGTAGCGCCGGTAATTGCTTAAGAACACCTTTTCCAGAGTTGTGTTTGCCCGGTTCGAGTTTCACTTAATTGGGTTAACTAAAGAATAAAATAAAATATTGTGCAACATATTTTATTTTTATTCAAGGAAGTGTTAACCTATGCTATGTGGTTGAGTCGGACCCACATCTTAACAAATCTGCTAGGTAGGATATTAGTGGGGTGGTTCCCACACAAGCCCCACCCTTTCTACTTCCTCAACCCCTTTTTATTTAAGGTAACAAGCCCGCACCCCCCCCCCCTCAAAAAAAGTCAACTCGTGCATCTAATTAAATAATAAATGCATCTATTAATTGGGTTGTTTAAAACACTGCAATTAATTAAATTAATTGTTTAATTCAATATTGATTTTCAAACTTAAGGCTTCAGTAGTAAAATAAGAAGGTGTCTTATTTTATTATTGTTGGAGCATGTTGTGTTGAGTTTCTGGGAAAAAAATCTTGAAGTTCTTCATTCTTCGTCGAAGAACGCGAAGAATGCCGACCTCCGACGAAGGTCGATAAGAACGCCCGATCCTTGGATATCGAAGACGTGACGCCAACAAATATTTTCTCCGCGACATGGCGATCCTCCTTCTATGATCTCTCTTTCCGCGATGATCAATTCCACGACTTCCCTTTCCGCGACGAACCTCGTTCGACGACTACGCTCGAGGTAGTCGTTTAATTTTAGAATATTAACAATCTCACGGTTGTTTTCCTTCTAAATCAAGAATGCGGATCAACACATTATTATGTTGATCCTCATAAGTTTTTATTTGCGTGTTTGGAATTTCCTTTTGATTGCGGAAAAACCGTGGGGGGATTAATTTAATTGTTTGTTCTTGATTACTTCCACCGCTGTTTATCGTCCTTATTTGAGCTGGCTAATATCACAATAATGGGAGGAGTTCGGACCGCACGATCGCGGCCGACCCTCCTCCCCCCTTGGTTGTTTGATTAGTTGCGGCACGTGTATGGTGGCGCGGTGCTGTTGTACCGCACGAAAGCTATGAGTTTGGGTGAAGAAGCACGGTGCCGCCGCGCGGTGCAGTTGAAGTCGAACAAGGAGAGGTGCCATCGCACCGTGCCTGAAAATCTGGAAGAGACCGCGGCTGGAGTGGGGCCGTGGAAGTGGGTTGAGGTGCCGTCTTACCGCACCGGATGGACCACGTTTGTGGCTTTAGGCCTCGGCGGAGCAGGGACCGACGACTAACTACCGGTCGCCGGCGTCGGAGTAGGGGGATCGGCCCGCGCCGGTCCCATGGTGTTCCAGTCAGCCAGTCGGAGCAGGCCGACCGGTCAGAGGAGGATTCGGGGGTTCGTAACCCCTGGCTGGCCAAACAGCAGCATCCCCCCTCATGGGAGTTGCGGTTTTCACGCGGGGGGGCAGCGCCCCCGCCCACCCCCCCCCCCCCCCCCCTCATCACACGGCCGTTACGGTCGAGCCGCTAGGCCGCCAGGTCGGGCCGCCAGGCCCGGCCGTGCCCAGGCCGGGTCGGGCCACGACCTATTGGGCTGGACCTAGACCCGAGTCGGGTCGACCCAGTGCGGACCACCCAAGGGCTATCGGGTCTGGTCAGACCGGGCCTGAACCCCATATCCGCGGACCACATACGGTATTTTGCCCATATCATGGGATGTGGACCTCCGATCGACGCACAGTCAGCCGTGATACGATCCCTGGATCTAGTCGGTCGTTTAGGTATATTACACTCAAATTTTGGGGAACTTTGCGTACGGCCGTGTTGGTTCGGATACGAAACCAACCGGGACCTCGGAGCGGAAACGCTTCTATCATGAGCTCCGGATGTCCGATTGATGTGTCGTCAACATTGTTGGATTCCTCTTGATGAGGTGGATATTTTGGGATACTTAGGATGAGTTTTGTTTGTAGTTGGATGGTGGCCGGGTTGGATTGTACCCGAAATCCAACCGGGCCCCTCGAACGGAAAAGCTGATAACTTTCAGATCGAACGTTTGTTTGACGAACCGTCAGCGAAATTGGTGTTAATATTGACGAACGGTCCTTATGAGCTTACCCTATGAGAGTTCGGGGTAATGTTGAGATACGGCCGGGTTAGTTCACACATGAAACCAACTGGGCCCCTAGGACGAAAAGGCTAGTAACTCACAGACCGGGCATCTGATTGACACACCATCTGTTGAGATGAAACCCCTATGACGAGGCGGTCCTTTGAGATTCTTCTTTGTGGGACATTGAGATACCTGGAGTATCGACCAGTAGCTCATGGAGCAGACACTGCCTGAGACGAGCGTACGGTGTGCGGAGACTGTGTAGCCGACTGAGACCTGATGACTGCTTGACAGTCTCGACTTCGAGTGATTCGACTAGCCCAGTGGACAGAGGACTACTTTGTTTGAGTACAGACCCATGGTGCATGGAGCACTACTTTTTTGGGTGTAGTCCCACAGTAATCGTCTGGAGAGTACCTCTGTAGGCTATTAGGGGGTGTCCACTACTGTGTTTGGGTAGCATACCCCGGCGGGAAGCACTACTTTGTTTGGGTGACTGGCCCGCGGTACTCGACAGGAGAAGTACTTTAGCAGTCTTAGGTTAGTGAGCAGTACCTTGGAGTCATGACATGATCATTCTACACTGCAGAGATGGGGATATTCAGCAGTTACGGTTACGATAATGAAAATACGGGTTTGAGCTGAGTCTATGACCTTTCTGTTTATCTCATGATTTCGATGGGTCACATGATAACATAGGTATATGTAAGGGAATATACCTGGGTAGTGGTTATCTGTTGATTTCATAATATTTGTGTTTCTTCATGATTGAGATGGGTTACTTGATAACTTAGGTATATGTATGGGCATATACCTAAGTATATGTTATCTATTGAGATATTCTTTGTGGTTATCCTTGATGGTTTTAGTGAGACCATGAGGGTCTCAGGGTCCCTACTATGTATCTTTATACTCACCCCTGCACGGGCTATGCCCACACCTCATTTGGTTTGTTGCAGACGACGGGCGGTGCTGACGAAGGACGAGTGTTCGAAGACTGGACGATACCTAGAGGTGGACATCACAAGGAGTCAGTATCAGGAGCTGGACTCCACAGTGATACAATACTCGGAGGAGGTTTACGGGCAAGAGAGTTGTTGAGGTTATCTGTACCTACCCTTCAAGTAGGATCTATGGTGGACGACCCTGGAGCTGTGCTATCTGTACCTACCATTCAGGTAGGATCTGAGGAGGACGACCCAGGAGCTATTTCCATTCTTCCAAATGTTGTCTTTTTCTGTTGTACTTTTGTTCAGTTGTAGCTTTTCTTTAGATTGGGTTTGTATTCTGGCCCATTTAATTTTCAGAACTTACTTTTGTACTTAGTGTATTACTTCCGCTTTTACTCTGTGGTGTTTGTTTACTTTTATAAAGGCAATGCCTTCCCAGTTATTGGGAATTACGCCTTTGGTGCTAGTCACCAGCCCCTGGCCTATGGAAGACGGGCTTGGGGAAGTCACGACATGGGCCCCGAGGACGGTTTGTGACAAATTGGTATCATAGGATTTCGGTTCTACTGCAGAACTTATAACTCTGATATTTTCTTTCTGTGAAGCAACGTTGTTAAGAGTCCCGAGTGTGGTTTTTAGTTCAGGGAGTCCAGTGTTGGTGCGGTCAGCCGACATATCCATATAGCAGGACCTTGACAACTGATTTCTGACTTTGTTCATGAAAACAATGATTGCATGTGTGTTTTCAAAGGTTTTCCCTTAAAACAGCTCAAAGCATGTCAGATCACTAGGTATAAATCATTTGACAGTGTCACATTGCTTCTTCAGGATGCCTTTTCACGGACGACCAGCTAGAGCCCAGTTGGATGTGTGTACTGAAATCCTGCCGAGCGACAAGGTATCAGTACAAGGCTCTCTTGTAGTTGAGGCACCAGTAGAGGCATCAGCGGTACTACCATACGTTGGGCCACCGATGCCACCAGCCCTAGAAGTAGGTGATGCACGCCGCTTGAGCGCGCTGCATGAGTTCAAGCGCCAGAGGCCACCCAGGTTCCGGGGAATGATGGACTTGCAGGCAGTTTAGGATTAGATAGAGGTTGTGTTGAGAGTATTCAGACTAGTGGGGATGCCAACAGACTTCATTGTGATCTTTGCTTCCAACCTCCTTTAGGCAGTAGCTGAGAGATGGTGGAGCCACATGTTCCAGTTTTATGATGAGATGACCTTCACCGAGGAAGACTTTTAGACCTTCTTCTGGGTGGAGTTTATACCAATTTCTCTACACCCCAAGCATGTTCAGGAGTTGCTGCCTTTGCCGCATGATTTTACATCAGTAGTCGTGTCACCTGTAGGTAGTAGACAGATGATGGAGAGGTCTATGAGGACCAGACCTACAGGTGGTCGACCGCATGGCTCAGGATCGGTGATGCGAGGCACCAAGGGGAGTAATAGAGCCAGACTTACCATGCTGTGTTACACGTGCGGCGGATAGGGTCACATGGCACGTTACTATCCGACTCCTCGCACAGTTGATCCACAGGCATTGGAGGAGCCACCGAGACAGAAGCAGCGGCGGGTGCGTGAGCAACAGCCGAGTAGTGGACGTGGAAGTAGAGCTCCGGAAGCAGGTGGAAAGGAGCAGAACTAGTGGATACCTTTTTTTCTTAGTACATCTAGTTCGATGTTTTTTTTTTGTTGTTGTTGTTGCTATTGTTGTGTCTTTGTACTATGAGTTTCTATAAAAAAAAGACACTTATCATTGTGGTGTATTCTTTTCTGTCCTTTTGTTCGATTGATACTGAGAGGTTCTGTTTAAAAAATGTTGACTTGACCCTCACTTTCAGGATTTATACTGGAGGAGACCCAGTGACCTCAGACTGATGCCAATAGTGTGACTCGACCCTTGGAGGTGAGAGTGACAGATGGATCTCTTGGTAGTTAAGTCGAGGCCTTATGACGTCATCCATGGAATCAATACATCATTCATGTCAAGATTTACTGTATTAGGCAATGAGCGTGGTTCATCCGGGGGATGAGACCGAGTTCCTCTTTTTAGAAAGGGAGAAATCTTAGCAGCTCTTTCAGATCGTAGGCAATGAAGGTGCATGTAACACCCCGAGATTTTATGAAAAATATTCTTTTAATTTCATTAATATCTTGTGTTGTACGCTACACCAAAAGGAGCTTGCACAAAATGCATCCTTGACTTGCCTTGCAATACAAGCAATCGCGTCCTTCCTCGATAGCGTGTGTAGTACGCAATACCAAGTTTCACTAAACAAAGATATGCTATTAAAATATTATTAAAACTATCTGTTATGAATAGTAATAACAACCTTTTAAAATTTTAGAAATTTTATCTCTCAAAATGGACTTCATTTTTTTTATTCGAAGTATCAAATTTAGCATAAGGTGAAATTTTGGTACTTTTCAGATAACTTTCATATTATTATAAATAGTGAAAATTAATATTTTTTAATTAAAAACAACTTTTTTTATCAAAATAAATAATAGTGATAAATTATTAATTTTAGTGGTTCTAAAGTATATTTAGAATAAATTTTTACAATTTAATACAATTTTGGTCATTTGATGTAATTGCACATTTAAACCAGACATAAACAAGTGTCAATCTTTTGGTAGTTATTATCTCTTAAGAACACGCTATTTGTGTTGACGACGGGAATTAATTTTTAAATTAATTAATGCAACTGATATGTTTTGAATTTGGTAAAATAGACATCATTTTTGAATTCATAATATCAAATATAGCTTAGGCTTATTTTTTGGTATTTTTCTGGAAACTTTCATTTTTTGATTAATAGTGAAACCACTATGTGGTAGTTAAAAAAATGAATTTTTCATAAAACATAATTTTACAGCTTCTGTGAGTGGAATTTCAAAAATCTGAGAGACATGATTGATGTCAGTAAGTAAAATGTGGTTCAATGAGATGAAAATAATTTTTGGTGAATAGTAACGTTTTACTTTTATTTACCACGGTTAAAAGTAAATAGAGTAATTAAGGGTAAAATGATATAATTATTACCCTAACACATGTCCTAATTCTATTGGATAAGTGTAATTCTACCGAAAACAAAGTTAGGAATAAAATATGACCATTTAGGCCCACTTGGATTAGATTAGGACATTTATTATTATTTAATTCAAAGAAGAGTTAAAGGATTTAAAATCAATGTTAATTTACAAAAAAAAATTTAATATATGGTTATACATAACATAAATTAGATTGTAAATATTAATTAGAAAGAGAATAAGATTTAATAAATGATTATATTTTATTTATAATTTTTAGACATTTAATAATTTGATTTATTTATGACACTATGATGATGCAGTAATTACCGTAATAGTGAAAAATTAGAATAATTGATATTATAAATACACAAATAAATATAATTTGAGACTTTTTATGAATTAAAATAATTTTATATGTTATTATGACATGTTCTTATTGATTTAATTAACTTTTTTTGAACTAATCATTCTGTTATAATTTTCAAAAAAATCAATTACTAAATACTGTCAAAATAGACATAAAATAGTTTTTAAAACAAATATTATATTATTAATTGTTATTCTATTCCTAAAAATCTAAGGTTCAGCCAAATGACTTAGATAAGGTTATATATATTGATAATAAACAACTTGGGGTTTTTTTGGCTTTTTATTGTAAGTTTATTAACCTTATAGTATAAGAACACAAGAAGACACGATAAAAGTAAAATTATTTAACTTAATGTTAAATCTAAATGATAAGGTTAAAATAGGAACCTAAACTTGTCTAAATTCTATTATATTAGAGTATTTTGACCCATCCCTACCTTAGCTTCGAAAGAAATTAATTTTGAGCTATTTAAAACCAAACTTGGCTTTATAATAAAATAATATTTTTAGTTATTCCAAAGGTGCCCCTCTCCTCCCTTATAAAAGGGCACCCCCTCCCTCTCTTCCTCACACCACTTTGAGCCTTCATGATCGGCCAAACCCTGCCGAAGTATCTTCTCCACTTCCCTAGAAACATTCTAGAGGTTCTGGTCTTCCTAAAAGACCAATTTTGATGCCATAAAAGGAGATCTCAAAGAGGCGCTTCAAAGAAGAGGTAATGTCCGTTACCGATTCTTTCAACATTATTTCTTCTTCCACTTCTTCTTCTTAGGTTGTTTCATTATGAAGTAATGACATCAGTATCACTCATATAATGATATGTTATTATAAGTATGAAACAACCCTATTTCACCATCTATCCATCCTACGGAAAACGAAATCACCGCGTGTGCGTACGTACGGAATACCGTCTCCACGCCGTGGTGAAATCTATTTTCCACCACCACCTCACTTGGATGGGTAAAATGGTGTAAATAATAACTATATATGATTATGTTAATGTGATATTGATTCTGAAATAGTATACATACACTCCAATACAATCTCACTATCATGATAACAATATCATCGCTCGTGCGTACGTACGGACTACCGTCTCCACGACGCGATGTGATTCATTCTCCACTTTAACCATTCATGAATGATTATAAAGTATATATAATAAGTAATCATGAAATATAAGACATAATAATGATACTGGATTCATGTGTATATATATATGTCATCTACTTAATTCCATTCAACTCAATAAGGAAACGAAAACATGGTTCATGCGTACGTACGACCTACCGTCTCCATGAACGGTGTATTTCATTCATTTACTGATTTATTATATATATGTATATTCTGAATATATATTATATATAAATCATGTTTTATATTCTGGAATTAAGTAATCATGATCTAAGTAATCATATTAATAATTACAAGTCAAAACATGGACGACAAATGAAACAATTTTGCCCAAAACGCTCTTTAACATGGAATTTACAAAAGAACGAGTAAAATAAATTCATAAGTGAACCATATATGATATCATAACAGTTAATATGATTCTCTAATAAGTCAATAACATTATTTAAATCATTATACAGGTGGTTCAGACACTTATGAATCAAATCGGACCTAATGTAAGGGATACATTTTCAATCTCATTTTTATCCGAGATTGCTTATACATAAGTATTTACTGGGGTTACGTTTATCATCCATGACCATGTTTTCTAAAAATGCTTTCATAAAATGTTCACCATTCTTCCATGGATGTTTAAATTCATTTTTACCCTTTATTTAATTTTTAACACATTGTATGAATGAAATCTTTCCATTGGTTACCATATAAGGTACTTTTTGAATTTTCTGACAAAAGTACGAGGAGAATGTTGTTTTTAACTTATACGGCATGAATGGATTTTTACGGTTTCATAACGCCTCATTTTCAAGAAGCTTCCTATACAAGATTGCATGATTATTTTTAACAAAACCCTTATATTTTATAATTGCATGGAATTTTGTGAAAAGTAAATGATTTTAAAGAATAAAGGATATTTTCCTCAAAAAATCATTTCAAGTGTTTTGTCAAAACTATTTTCCATCTAAGATGACATTATTTCATATGTTTATGTTTCAATTAATATGTCTCTATGATTTATATGGTTTCAATTTTCTTATGATGAAATGATATCAATTGTTTATGGATTATGTTATGATGGCATGATGTTTAAGAATCCCATTTTATTTCATGTTTTATGCTATGATGTATGATTTATGATTTTGTGGCACACGAAAGAATGATTTCATTATGAGATGGGTGGGAACTATATCTCCCTCCAATGAATTGGGTAATGATTTATATCTCATGAGATAGACATGGCTGGAATGGCAGGTTAAACCGGTTTAGTAAAACAGGACTGAAACGAGGAGTGAACGCGATTCAGAAAGGGACTTTGTCCTCTAAGATGGTCTTGGCAGCAATGCCTTGGCTACTATGGAAATCATTACATGTGTTTAATGGATTCCACAATTACATGTTTTATTCCCATGCTATTTTATCATGATTTATGTTCCATTATGATCTATGCCGTATGTACTTCCATGTTTTATGTCGTTATTCATGATTTTTAATGTTCATGTTTTTTTTTCAAATGTATATGGTATGTTTTATTTTATCCATGCATACCCTTACTGATCATTTGAGCTCACCCTTTTTATGTTTTCTTTTCCCCCAGGATTAAAAGAAATATTTTAGGTAAGGAAACAAAAGTAGGAAGACCTTTATGGGAGATGTTGAAGATCTTTCACCACGATTAGAAAATTACATTTCGAGTTTCCAAAGACACTAAACTATTACGATCCTTGTGTGTCTGTTATTGTTATGTATTAAGCATTCCGCTAAAGTAATGTAATGTCCATGTTCTTCAGGCTTCGGATCACTCTAGATTGTATGAGAGGAAATGTTTAGTCAACCATTGGAAACTAGGATGCGAAAACGTTAGTGAGATCCATAGAGATATTTCTAAGGTATGTCTAGGGATGTCCCTAAGGATTAGTATACGTATAGGATATTGTCCTAGAACTATGGTAACGATATTAGATTAAACCAAAGATGTTAGATATTGAAGTTACTCCCCATTTATTATGATTTTTTCCTCTCACACTATTCTTTTTGGGTTATAGAAAATGGCTGGAAACAAGATGATTCACGATAATGGAGTATATGATGGACAATGGAATGATATTCTTACTGAGAAACCAAATGAAATGGGATTTGGAAGTCCAAACATCATTATTATGCCGCATCAGCAATCTAATAATACGATCAAGAAAGTAAAATTTGTTAAGTTTCCTGACTCGGCTAATAAGAGAAAGATGGAGTTTCATGATGATCATAGAGGAAAGAAAGTTCAATTTCCCCGATGTAAATCATGTGGGAAGAGGCATTAAGGAGAATGTTTCAAAGGAACTGGAAAATGCTTTGGGTGTGAAAAAGAAGAACACAAAGCCAGTAAGTGCAAAGGAAAAGGTTCATTTAACACCAGGGATGAGGATAATGGTATTGCTACGACATCAACAATGGTTAAATGTTTTAAATGTGGAATGTACGAGAATTTTTCAAACCAATGCCCTAAGGGAAAGTCTCATGAAGAGAATCAGTATGGTCGTATTAGTAGTATTCATGTTTATGTTGACGAAGAGACTACAAGTGATATGTGAGATGAAAGAATTGTTGAAGCTCGGTCAATGGTTTAAGAATGTAGAGGAATGATTACATGTTTATCATGTGTAATGTTGTATAAGTAATCTCATGGTACTATGGAATAAAGAGACGTCTAAGGATTGTTACACTGTTGTCTTTCCTTGAGTTTTGAATGTGTATGATTAATGTTACCAGTATCTATGAAAGGTTATTCAGATATTTTTGGAATGTAGATGATATGCGCAAAATAATGGGATAAGTAGAAAATTAAATGTTTGATAGTATTCATGATCTGATGAATGATATAAGGAGAAGGTTATATCATGGTTTGAGTATATAGAATTTTTGGATTTTGGTATGTGGAAAGAGTTAACTTTGGACATCATTCATGTTTTCACTAAGGTTTAATGGGTATTCATTTTTCAAGAGAATACATGATTAAGGTATTCACATGATTGGAATGTGACCAACAAGATATATGGGGGATAAATGATGGTATTCACATGCTTGGTTGATGACATTTCAAGTACTCATTTTATTTATATTATGAGCTTGGACCGATGTATTTTAGATAAGACTAAACATTGGAGTGGATTATGTTGTACATAAGTTAGTATTGTTTAAGGATAGAACTTTTGATATTATTTATGTGATGTTATAGTAATTTAGTTTTAGAAAAAGGACAACCTGCAGGATGGGCGACAGCCCATCGCGTCGGACAAGGATGTGGGAATCGAACCCACAACCGAAGTGCGACTGGCCTTTATCGCCTACCACTGGCCTACATGAAGTCCCTGGTTAGTATAAAATAGTTTTATTTTATTAATTGGTATGATATATGAAGTATATGTCCATTTTTGGAATGATATACGATAGATGGACTTATGTATATTTGATAACTTTTGCTAACCTTTTCTTTGAAAGAGATGGAATGACCCATCATTCTATCACATGCTCTATTATCACTTCATGAATAACAAAATCAACTTCATTTCTTTAAGAGACGAAGTAGAAATTGTTCAATGCATGAACAACAGTGATATTGTATCAAAATAAAGTAAGTATTTATTCTAATTCAAAATCTTTAACTTTAGGGAAATGATCATGAAAACCAAAAAAATGTTGTCCTAGTTCCCTTATATCCGATGAATTAGATGGCACCCTATATCATCACAAATTTATGGCTTTGTGATTGCTGGCTTTTCCATAGCCATGTTCTCTACCACTCTCCATCAGAACATGATGATTAGATTTCTCTTCCATATCCATATTTTCATCTATGTGGAAACCCAATGATTATTTTATTTGGGTAACCGTTACATTTCATACTTTGTTTTTTAAAGATTGGTTTTGGTATTGCTTTTTACGTTGTGGGTTTCTATTAAACAAACTTTTTAGTAGTAAACCATTTATAACCCTGAGGAATTTCGAGGGCGAAATTCATTTTAAGCGGGGTATAATGTAACACCCAGAGATTTTACGAAAAATATTATTTTAATTTCATTAATGTCTTGTGTTGTACGCTACACCAAAAGGATCTTGCACAAAACGCATCCTTGACTTTCCATGCATTACACGCAATCACGACTTTTCTCAATAGCATGTGTAGTACGCAATACCAAGTTTCACTAAACAACGATATGCTATTAAAATATTATTAAAACTAGCCGTTATAAATAGTAATAACATCCTTTTAAAATTTTAGAAATTTTATCTCTCAAAATGGACTTCATTTTTTTTATTCGAAGTATCAAATTTAGCATAAGGTGAAATTTTGGTACTTTTCGGATAACTTTCATATTATTATAAATAGTGAAAATTACTAAATTTTAATTAAAAAAAACTTTTTTTATCAAATTAATTAATAGTGATAAATTATTAATTTTAGTGTTTTTAAAGTATATTTAGAATATATTTTTACAATTTAATACAATGTTGGTCATTGGATGTAATTTCACATTTAAACCAGACATAAAAAGTGTCAATCTTTTGATAGTTATTATCTCTTAAGAACACGCTATTTGTGTTGACGACGGTAATTAATTTTTAAATTAATTAAAGCAACTGATATGTTTTGAATTTGGTAAAATAGACATCATTTTTGAGTTCATAAAATCAAATATAGCTTAGGCCTAATTTTTGTTATTTTTCTGGAAACTTTCATTTTTTGTTGAATAGTGAAACCACTAAGTGGTAGTTAAAAAAATGAATTTTTCATAAAACATAATTTTACCACTTCTGTGAGTGGAATTTAAAAAATCTGAGAGACACGGTTGATGTCAGTAAGTAAAATGTGGTTCAATGAGATGAAAATATTTTTTGGTGAATAGTAACTTTTTTACTTTTGTTTACCACGGTTAAAATTAAATAGGGTAATTAAGGGTAAAAATGATAATATTATTACCCTAAAACATGTCCTAATTCTATTTGATAAGTGTAATTCGACCAAAAACAACTTTAGGTATAAAATATGACTATTTAGGGCCACTTGGATTAGATTAAGACATTTATTATTATTTAATTCAAAGAAGAGTTAAAAGAGTTAAAATCAATGTTTATTTACTAAAACAATTTTAATATAGGGTTATACATAAGATAAATTAGATTGTAAATATTAATTATAAATATAATAAGATTTAATACATGATTATATTTTATTTATAATTTTTAGACATTTAATAATTTAATTTATTTATGACACTATGATGATGCAGTAATTACCATAATAGTGAAAAATTAGAATAATTTATATTATAAATACACAAAGAAATATAATTTGAGACTTTTTATGAATTAAACTAATTTTATATATTAATATGACATGTTCGTATTGATTTAATTAACTTTTTTTCAACTAATCGTTCTGTTATAATATTCACAAAAATCAATTACTAAATACTGTCAAAATTGACATAAAATAGTTTTTAAAACAAATATTATATTATTAATTATTATTCTATTCTTAAAAATCTATGGTTCGTTCAAATGACTTAGATAAGGTTATATATATTAATAATAAACAACTTGGGGTTTGTTTGGCTTGTTATAGTAAGTTTATTAACCTTATAGCGTATGAACACAAGAAGACACGATAAAAGTAAAATTATTTAACTTTATGTTAAATCTCAATGATAAGGTTAAAATAGGAACCTAAACTTTTCTAAATTCTATTTCATGAGCGTATTTCGACCCCTCCCCACCTTAGCTTCGAAATAAATTAATTTGGAGCTATTAAAAAACGAATTTGGCTTTATAATAAAATAATATTTTTTGTTATTCAAAAGGTGCCCCTCTCCTTCCTTATAAAAGGGAACCCCCTCCCTTTCTTCCTCACACCACTATGAGACTTCAAGATCGGTCAAACCCTACCAAATTATCTTCTCCACTTCCCTAGAATCATCCTATAGGTTCTGGTCTTCCTCAAAGACCAATTTTAATGCCATAAAAAGAGATCTCAAAGAGGCGCTTCAAAGAAGAGGTAATGTCCTTTACCGATTCTTTCAACTTTATTTCTTCTTAGACTTCTTTTATTAGGTTGTTTCATTATGAAGTAATAACATCAGTATCACTCATATACTGATATGTTATTATAATTATGAAAAAAACCTATTTCACCATTTATCCATCCTACGGAAAACGAAATCACCGCGTGTGCGTACGTACGGAATACTGTCTCCACGCCGTGGTGAAATCTATTTTCCACCACCACCTTACTTGGATGGGTATAATGGTGTAAATAATAACAATATATTATTATTTTAAAGTTATATTTATTCTGAAATAGTGTTCATACACTCCAATACAGTCCCACGATCATGAGAACGATATCATCGCTCGTGTGTAAGTACGGACTACCGTCTCCACGACGCGATGAGATTCATTCTCCACTTTAACCATTCATGAATGATTATAAAGTATATATAATAATTAATCATGAAATATATGAAATAATAATGATACTGGATTTATGTGTATATATATATATGTCATCTACTTAATTCCATTCAACTCAATAAGGAAACGAAAAGAGCGTTCATGCGTACGTACGACCTACCGTCTCCATTAACGGTGTATTTCATTCCATTTACTTATTTATTATATATATGAATATTCGTAATATATATTATATATAAAGCATTTTTTATATTATGGAATTAAGTAATAATGATCTAAGTAATCATATGAATAATTACAAGTCAATACTCGGACGACAAATGAAACAATTTTACCCAAAATGCTCTTTAACATGGAATTTACAAAAGAACAGGTAATATAAATTCATAAGTGAACCATATATGATATCATAACAATTAATATGATTCTATAATAAGTCAATAACATTATTTAAATCATTATACAAGAGGTTTGAACACTTATGAATCAAACCGGACCTAAGGTAAGGGATACATTTTCAATCTCAATTTTATCCGAGATTGCTAATACGTAAGTATTTACTGGGGTTACGTTTATCATCCATGACCATGTTTTCTAAAAATGCTTTCATAAAATGTTTACCATTCTTCCATGAAAGTTTAAAGTCATTTTTAACCTTTATTGACTTTTTACCACATTGTATGAATGAAATCTTTCTTTTGGTTGCCATATAAGGTACTTTTTGACTTTTCCGACAAAAGTATGAGGAGAATGTTATTTTTAACTTATACGGCATGAACATATTTTTACAGTTTCATAACGCCTCATTTTCAAGAAGCTTACTCTAAAAGATTGCATGATTATTTTTAACAAAACCCTTATCTTTTAAAATTGCATGGAATTTTGTGAAAATAAAACGATTTTAATGAAGAAAGGATATTTTCCTCAAGAATTCATTTCAACTGTTTTTTCAAAACTATTTTCCATCTATGATGACATTATTTCATATGTTTATGTTTCATGTAAAATGTCTCTATGATTTAAATGGTTTAAATTTTCTTATGATGAAATGATATAAATTTTTTATGGGTTATGTTATGATGGCATGATGTTTAAGAATCCCATTTTATTTCATGGGTTATGCTATGATGTATGATTTATGATTTTGTGGCACATGAAAGAATGATTTCATTATGAGATGGGTGGGACCTATATCTCCCTCCAATGCATTGGGTAAAGAATTATATCTCATGAGATAGACATGGATGGAACGGATGGTTAAACCGATTCAGTAAAACATGACTGAAACGAGGAGTGAACTCAATTCAAAAAGGGACTTTGTCCACTAAGATGGTCTTGGCAGCAATTCCTTGGCTACTATGGAAATCATTACATGTAAATAATTGATGCCACAATTACATGTTTTATTCCCATGTTATTTTATCATGATTTATGTTCCATTATGATCTATGCCTTATGTACTTCCATGTTTTATGTTGTTGTTCAAGATTTTTAATGTTCATGATTTTTTTCAAATGTATATGGTATGTATTATTTTATCCATGCTTACCCTTACTGAGAATTTGAGCTCACCCTTTTTATGTTTTCTTTTCCCCCAGGATTAAAAGAAATATTTTAGGTAAGGAAACAAAAGTAGGAAGACCTTTATGTGAGATGTTGAAGATCATTCACCACGATTAGAAAATTACGTTTCGAGGTTTCAAAGACACTAAACTATTACGATACTTGTGTGTCTGTTATTTTTATGTATTAAGTATTCCGCTAAAGTAATGTAATATCAATGTACATCAAGCTTGGGGTCTCTACAGTTCAGAACATCCAGGAGCGGATGAAGACTGCACAGTGCAGTAATAAACCGGAAACCGGCGCCAGTCTTAGAGACTCGGGTGTGTTAAATGTTTCAAGAAGAGAAATATTTAAGGAGATATGATTTTGCAAAGCAGCATATGTGGAGGCAGATCTAGGAGAGTAGCATGAGGTGGTGTACATTTTAACATTCTACAACCACCCACCTTAGTTTTCCCCGCCAGGCTCAGGGAGCTAGAGGGAAGAGGAAGAGTTTGGCTGCATACGGTCAAGGAGTGTGACCCAATGTCTCTAAAAAATGATTCAAGGGACATTCTGTGTCCATTAGTAGCTGTTGAAGTAATAGACGTTGATATGAACAATTCCTTCCTTACACAAATCATGTCCCAGACCTAGAGTTTTTGGTAAGTCGTGGACTTGACCCTCACATCTGGAGATACCTTAGGAGGAGACTCGATAATCACACTTACGCCGATCGTGTTGTCAGACCCTCTAGGCGAGAGATTCAATTGGAATCTCTTGGTGGAAGTGTCGAGGCCTTATGACGATTGTTTGACTATGGACTTGGCAATCATAGTTCATACAAAATTGATGGTATTAGGAAAAAAGGTTGTGGTTTAACTATGACGTCGGGATGGGTTTTCCTTGGTCGGTGAAAAGGAAACCCCAGGAAGCACAGGATAATCTCATGCACAGGAGGGTGCGACCGATCACTCTTGAGTCGGTCAACCTTACCCTCGTGGCAGTAGTCGTTTTGAGTTTCAGTTAAAATAAGAATTTGATAACTCTAGAGTATGAGGATAACGATCACGTCCTAATACGGGTCTCACCTCGACGAGGTTTATGGAGATGTGGCCGAGGTGACAAGATATCTCTGCGCATCATCAGACCATTCTAGGTCCTCAGTAGGGTAGGCGAGGTGGTTTACCGCTTGACCCATCCACCTCAGTTGCACCAGGTGCATGAAGACTTCCACGTATCTCAACTCAGAAGAAACGTGCTTGACCCAACGCATATCATCGACCATGGGGAGCTGGACTTTGGCGATGGGGTGACCTTCACGGAGTTTCTAGTGGGGATCGAGGATTGACAGGAGCAGATCCCATGAGGATGGTCGATTTCTCAGGTGCCCTACCACTGGCAGCTTGGGAACCACTAGGTCCGCACATGGGAGCAGAAGGCTCAGATGCATGCTCAGTACCGCTTTTGTATCCTTGGTTTCTGTTAAAGCTTTACGGGGATGTAAAGCCCTGAGGTGGGAGTAATGTAAAGACCAGTAAATTTCAAGGAAATATTTTTCTTAATTTTATTTCGAATTTTACAAGAGTGCAATTTCCGATGGCACCTGATTCCGCGGCACTATTATCCCGGAATCATTTTCCGAAGTTTTGCTCGGGTACATTCAGTGAACAAATGAGAGGATTTTTATAACTTTTGAACCATTTCTCGGAATTGAAATCCGAGGGCACCAATGGATTCGCAGCGCCAATAATTTATTACGAACAACTTTTCTGGAATTGCATTTTCCCAGGTGGAGTTTTACATAATTGGGTTAGCTAAAGAATAAAATAAAATATTGTGCAACAGATTTTATTTTTTTTTTCAAGGAAGAGTTAACCTAAACTAAGTGGTTGAGTGTGACCCACATCCTAACTAATCCTCTACGTAGGATATTAGTGGGGTGGGGCCCACACGAGCCCCACCCTTTAAACATCCTCAACCTTGTTTTAATTTAGGTAACATACCTGCACCCCCCCTTTAAACGAAGTCAACTCGTGCGTTTAATTAAATTTTAAATGCCTCTATTAATTGGGCAGTTTCAAACATTGTAATTAATTCAATTAATTGTTTGAATCTATTTTGAATTTCAAACATAATGCTTGAGTAATAAAATAAGAAGGTGTCTTATTTTATTATTGTTGGAGCTTGTTGTGTTGAGTTTCTGGGAGAAAAAGGGGAGTCTTGAAGTTATTCGTTCATTATTGAAGAACACGAAGAATGCGAAGAACGTGAAGAATGTGGACCTCTGACGAAGGTCGACAAGAATGCCGGATCCTCGGAGATCGACGACGCGATGCCGATGAATCTTTTCTCCGCGACGTGACGATCCTCCTTCCGCGACCTCTCTTTCCGCCACGATCAATTCCACGACGTCCCTTTCCGCGACGAACCTCGTTCGATGACTACGCTCGAGGTAGGGGTTTAATTTTACAATATTAATAATCTCATGATTGTTTTCCTTCTAAAACAAGAATGCAGATCAACTCATTCTTAACTTGATCCGCAAAAGTTTTTGTTTGCGGGTTTGGAATTTCATTTTGATTCGGGAAAACTGTAGGGGGATTAATTTAATTGTTTGATCTGGATTAATTTCATCACTGTTTATCATCCATATTTGAGAAACCTGATATCGTAATAACGGGAGGAGGTTGGACCGCACAAACATGGCCGACCCTCCTCCCCCCTTGGTTGTTTGATTTTTTGCGGTACGTGTAAGGCGGCGCGGTGCCGTTGCACCGTGCAGAAGCTATGAGTTTGTGCGAAGATGCCCGGCGCCGTCACGCCGCGCCATTGAAGTCAAACAAGTCGCAGCATCGTCGCGCCATGCCAGAGAATATAGAAGAGACCGCGGCCGGAACGGGGCTGCGGTGGAGGGGCGCGGTGCCGTCGCGCCGCGCCGGACAGACCAAGGCTGCGAGTTTAGGTCGCGGCGGAGCAGGGACCGGCGGCCAACTACTGGCCGCCAGTGGTGGAGCAGGGGGACTGGCCCGAGCCGATCCTGTGGTGTAACAGCCGGCTGGTCCGAGCGGGCCAGCCAGTTAGAGGAGGATCTAGGGGTCTGTCACCCTCGTCTGGCCGGACAGCAGTGGCCCCCCTCATGGGGGTCGTCGATTCACGTCGGGGGCAGCCCCCCCCCCCCCCCCCCCCCACATCGCTCGGCCGTTACGGCGGAGCCGATGGGCTTCCAGGCCGTGTCGCACCGCGCCGGCTGGGCAGGGGCGCACTCAGGCCGGGCCGGACCCGGCCCTCGGTCGGGTCGACCCAGGGGGTATCGGGACGGGTCGGATCGGGCCCGAACCCCCTATTCGCGGACCACATACAGTCTTTTGCCCATATCTTGGGATACAGAGCTCCGATCGATGCAACTTCAGCTGCGATGCGATCCTTGGATCGATACGGTCGTTTTCGTATATTTCACTCAAGGTTTTGGAGAACTTTGTGTATGGCCGGGTAGGTTCGGATACGAAACCAACCCGGCCCTTGACGCAGAAACAGTTTTATCTTGATCTCCGGACGTCTGATTCACATGGTGTCGACTTTTTTGGATTTCTCTTGATGAGACGGAACTTTTGGCATACTTCTCCTGAGTTTTGGTTGTAGTTGGATAATGGCAGGGTTGGATTGTACCCGAAATCCAACTGGGCCCCTAGAACGGAAAAGCTGATAACTTTCAGACCAGACGTCTGTTTGACGAACCATCAGTGAATTTGGTGTTCACATTGAGAAACGATCCCAATGAGCTTAACCTATGATAGTTTGGGGGTACAGTTGAGATATGGCCGGGTTGGTTCGCGCACGAAACCAACCCAGCCCCTGGGATGAAAAGGCTAGTAACTCACAGACCGGGCGTCCGATTGATGTGTCGTCTGTGGCATTGAGACCCCTAAGATGAGGAGGTCCTTTGAGATACTTCTTTGTGGGACTTTGATATACTTGGAGTATCTACCAATAGCTCGTGGAGCGGACCCTCCTGGAGACGAGCGTACGGAGTATAGAGACCATGTAGCTGACTGAGACCTAACGACTTCTTGACCGACTCGACTTGGAGTGAGTCTACTAGCATAGTGGATGGAGCACTACATTGTTTGGGAGCAGACCCATGGTGGATGGAGCACTACATGTTTGGGTGCATACCCGCGATACTCATCCAGAGAGTACCTATGTAGGCTATTAGGGGTGTGCACTACCGTTTTTGGGTAGCATACCCCGGTAGGAAGCACTACAATGTTTCGGTGGAAGGCCCGCGGTGCTCGACAGGAGGAGTACTTCAACAGTCTTAGGATAGTGAGAAGTACCTCGGAGTCGTGACAGGATCATTGTACACTCCAGATATGGGGCTCTTCAACAGTTACAATTTTGATAATGAAAATCCTTGTTTGAGCTGAGTCTATGACCTTTGTGTTTACCTCATGATTGAGATGAGTCACTTGATAACTTAGGTATATGTATGGGCATATACCTGGATAGTGGTTATCCATTGATTTCATAATCTATGTGTTTCCTCATGATTGAGATGGGTTACCTGATAACCTAGCTATATGTATGGTCATATACCTAAGTAGAGGTTATCTATTGAGATCTTCTTTGTGGTTATCCTTTTTGGATTTAGTGAGACCTTAAGGGTATCGGGGTCCCTACAGAGTATCGTTATACTCAGCCCTACACAGGCTATGCTCGCACCTCGTTGTGTTGGTTGCAGATGACAGGCAGTGCTGACGGAGGTCGAGTGTTTGAAGACTGGACGATACCCGGAGGTGGACCTCACGACGAGTCAGTATCAGTAGGTGGACTTCATGGAGAGCTGATACTCGGAGGATGTTGACGGGAAAGGGTGTTGTGGAGGCTATCTGTACCTACCCTTCAGGTAGGATCCATGGTGGACGACCCAGTAGCTACGATAACTGTACCTACCCTTTAGGTAGGATCCGAGGAAGATGACCCAGGAGATGCTTCCTTTCTTCCAGCTGTTGTCTTTTTCTATTGTACTTTTGTTCATTTGTAGTTGTACTTTCGATTGGGTTTTTATTCTGGCCCATTTAATTTTCAGCACTTCCTTTTGTACTTAGTGAATTACTTATGCTTGTACTCTATGGTGTTTGTTTACTTTTATAAAGGAAATGCCTTCAATGTTATCAGAAATTACGCCTTTGGTGCTAGTCACCAGCCCCTGGCCTATGGAAGGCGGGCTTGGGGAAGTCACGACACGAGCCCCGAGGATGGGTTGTGACATCATGCTTTTTGTGTGGGACTTATACCGAAGTAGCCCATGTAACCTAGAAGGAACATGATATTACATGTTGAATTAAACCACGCTGGGAATGTGACACAGAGAATAGGGTTGATTTTTGGGGTTCAGGTTTGAACCCTGTGAAGGCTTAATATTTATCCCATTTGTATAGGAATGAAATACCATGTAATTTTGTGAGTCTCGTAGGATAGCGTAGTCCTTTTAGAAAAATTAATTAGGGATTATTCATGATAATGATTCACTTTATAATATATCGTGAGTAATGTATTAACCTAGGATAATATGAGATATTTATTTGGGACTTACTCCAAATGGGGATTCCCAAACATGGTCCATGAAGATGTTTTAACTCATAGATGTTTTGGATTTTTAATTTCTGGCAGACTCACAAGGAGGATTCCCATATATAGGGAATTAACAATTGTTTCTCATTTTATAGTTGAGTTAATGTAGAACATCGGCCCGAGAAAATATTTTTACATAAACTATCTAATGAAGGATTCAATGTTCTCGTACTTCATGATGATTGGTGTATTGTGCAATCATTGTGATAATCAAAATCTTCTATGCCCACATGAATCATGTCCAATGTGAGAAACAAGTTTATGTGAAAGATTAAAAAATCAAGTACTTTCTTTCTTCCGCTAATGGACTAGGGAGGGCCTACGTTAGAAGTGACTGAGATGATGGTTGGCGAGGGAATGGGTAAATGAACCTTTTGATGTGAAATGAAATTTATGTTCATTGAGATTTTCTTAAAGGATAGGGGATCCTTATATGATGAATCCCCTAAAATTGAACCCAATTCCAATGGGGAACATATCCTTTGTCAAAAACAAACTCATGTGTGAATCGTACCTTTCCTATCTGGGACCTAAGGCTCCAGGTCATAGAGATGGTAATGGATGTGTATGACCCAAACCCTATTCCTCCAAACTAAAAATTCCCAACAATATATTTTGGGTGAGGATCCATGTGACTAAGAATATTCAAACCTATAGACACATTGTGATCCCTAAAAACCTTATAAAACAAATTTGGGAAACCTCTGACTTCATATATACATACCCAAATGGGAAACACGCTAATGTGCCTTCCCCAGAGATTTGATGAGTCATGAGGTAATGGTGGAGGTTTCATATTAGTCTCTATAGGACAAGGTAACCACTGAGGGAATGAACCTACCATTAATTTCATAGAAGGGGTCTTGAAATATAGCTCAATTAGGACCTCGGTGTATCTCTACCGCGTTGCTATTCCACGTATTCATGTCGTCTAGTTCCTTAGAGTAACTGAAAAAGTGCATTGAAATAGGGATAATAGGCCTTTGAAAGCTAGAATGGACTCCCAAGAAGAGAACACTTGGGTGAGGTATTGATATTAGCATCCTAGATCTCCTTTGGTGTCACTGAAAGATCCATGTGTAGGTCCTTTCCTATGGAATGAGCGTTGCATAAGTGGATTCATCATTATGGAAGAATGGTTATTAAATATATGTTTTGTATTTAAATGTATGAATTATCTGAATCATGCTTGTTCATTTTAATTCCCTATTCTTTAGTGTTCTATAGAGGTATATAAAAATCTTTCGGGGACCTTGGTGAAATAACTACGCAACCGGAGCATTGGAGGTTCTTTCAATTTTTCATATTTTAAAATGGGGTTCCCAAGTGTTGGATTTATAGGAAAGGAGGGGCGATGGATGGATAGATTTTTCTGGAATAGGTTTTATACACATCTATAATGAATGGATCTCTTATGTATGGGAGTGAAAAGGTATTTTTTCGAATAGGTGTATGGCGTAGGTACTCAGTGTATCTCTTTAACATAGATCTTCGGGATAAATTTTTCCCATCTACTGAGTTCCATAACATTTGATCTGTAAGTATGTTTCGGATATTCCTCTAGTCAAATAAAATCACTCAATGATATCTACACATAATTATATGGTCAATTCACCAATTCTTCTTTGAATAGACTCAAATATAGAATTTAATGTGTTGAAAAATATTGTTCATCGATCATAGATATCCCTGACCTATATATTAAAGGGGGTCATTCCACCTATCCATTATTATGAAGTATTATTTTGGAATGTGTAAATATATTGTATATCTTTTTCATTCATAAATATTTATTTTTATCAAAACATTTAATTTGGTGACTTTGTGAGGTTCACATCTTTAATCTATGGATATGTGCATGGAACCCATTTCATGGTGTCTACTGGGATGTTTTTGTGACACTTGTTTGACCAAAGCAGTAGGGGCTGGATATTGTTACGAAACATGTTTCTAGCCTTTAGCTTGACAACCATGGGTTGAAATTCTCTATCTTCCCTATAGTAGTAGAGATTTTTAGAGATGTTTTTTATGATGACTTCTCTAGTCTACCTATAGTGTGAGAGGTAGAGGTTACTATTGAGCTTGTTCTAGGAGAAACACATATGTCTCTTCCTCCTTATAGGATGGAAGCTAAGTAGATTCTATAACTGAAAAAATAGGTGGAGTATCTATCATCAATAAGATTTATATACCCAAATACTTCTCCTTGGGTTTCACCTTTCCTCTTTAGAAAAATGTAGACAACACCATTATGATTTTCATGGATTATCGTCTATTAAACCAGATGACTATCAACATCTGGTATTAGTTACCTAGAACATAAACACTCTTCAACCCGATCTGAGGAGAAAAGGTGTTTTCAATGATAGATGTGATGTTGGTCCATCATCAGGTCCATTTAAGGGATTCATACATGCCTCTCTCATCTTTTAGGAGAAAGTATGGTTACTGCGGGTAACTGAATATTCCATTTGGACTTACGAACACACCTTATTTATTTATGGCTCTATTGAAATAGGTATTACACCCATATCTAGATTCATTTTTAGTTTTTTTTGTATACTATATCATAGCGCATTCATGTTCTAGACATGACCATGTAAGCCCATATTTAGATCGTTTTGAATATAATGAGAGATAATCAACTCTATGTTATCCTTGGTAAATGAAACATAGGGATTTATAATGATCCCATCATGGGTTATATCATTTTGGATTCAAGAGTTTTTATTGACATATAGAAGGTGAAGGTTGTGGTTTCATGGGAGAATCCTATTAATGTATTTGATATTTAGAGATTCTTGGGGCTTCTTGGATACTACTAATGTTTCATTTAAGATTTCCCATGTCATGTAGTGCAACTTTTTTGATTGAAGAAGGAGGGTGTATAATTAAAATGGCCAGAGGCATGTGATGTATCCATTCCGAAGTTCAAGGGAATAATTACATCAACATATATTCTAATTCTTCAAGAGACAAGAAAGGAATATATAGTCTATTGGGACACATGTGGTATGAAGCATGTAGTTGTTCGGATATAGGATGAGTTAGTCGTTGAATATTGTTCACGTCAGTTAAGGCCTCACTAGAAGAATTTCCCAACAAATGGATAATGAATAAAAAAATTTATTGACCATTCGATCAATCTTTTTTTTGATATCACAAATCACAGATATCATAATCACATATGTTGATTATCATGTATATTATTTTAACAATTTTAGTTGCTCACTTTTTTTTCATGGTTGATGTATCCTTATGAAATTCATGTTTGTTGTTCATACAAATTGTTTATATGCTATTTCATAATCTTATCCAAATTATGAATTACCTCGTAGTTAGGAATCGTAAGCCAACTATGTATTGCATTATAATCAGAAATCCTAACCAATTTAAGTACCATATGGTAATCATGTATCGTAATCATGAAATGTATTGTATCAAAATATCATTTACCATGCATCGTAACCATGTTATGTACCACATTGTTATTTGACATTGTAACCAGGTTAAGTACTAAATCATAATCGTGTATTGTAATCATGAAATCGTAAGCAGGTTATTCATCATCACTAGGTTATGCATCATAGTCTTATTATGTATTTTATCTAAGCATCATAATCAGATTAAATATTGTCCTTCATAACGATGTTATGAATCTTAAAAAGGATATAATTTTTTATCAACATTCATTATTATCGTGATGGGCGTAGAAAATAAGATATTTAGTACACTTATGAAATGAATTACACTCTTATAATAAATTCAATATCGATTTTAGGTATCTCATACTCATTGTTTCATACTTTTATAATTACTACATTCTATTAAAAATGATATCGTTGATTTGTTTATTTACCAATAAAAATGATGTCATGTATTAATTCTACGTTTGACTATTGTAATTCCATGTGTCCATGTCCCTCTCATTTTTTAGAGAAATATGAGCATTGGAGAAAATATGACCATTGGAACCTGACGGCTACAAATATAAGGTCATTCAATCCCAAATATATAACCATTTCATCTATCATGTTCTAGAAAGATATATTGTGACATTTCTCTTTCATCATGGAAAGTCCATGAAGATACATGAAGTGAATAGATTATTCCATGTTAATTTATTTCCATAAGTGTTTTGTTTATGATTTGTGAGAATGATCATTGCGATAATGATCGAGGGCATCAGAGGATAGGAATTTGAGCTTTTGATCATTGTATCCTGTGCCTTCAATTGATTGATGAACTATGGTTTTGATAACCTTCTTAATTGAAGACATCTAGGGATAGGATTACAACCATGAAAAACATCATATCGAGGGAATAACAAGGTGGTGTAAATACATGCTTTTTATCCTTGGTGAAATGAAACACTTTTCTCTGGTTTTGAATATTTGTAATATTGTAACATCTCCGCAATTATTTTTATTAAAAAATGTATTCTATTGATTCCACTTTATTTTCATATTCATTTCAAATGTAATTTTTTCGATTAAAATCCATTCATTGCATATTTTATTAGTCGATTATATATTTCGTATGGTAGAATCATTTACATTTTTATTACCTTGTAAATTATATTCATTTCAAATAGAATTGTTTTTACAATAATTATTTTTTTACATAACATATTATCCATAAGATCCCTCTCATTTATGATCAATTATATTAGTTTTAAATTTTATTAGTTTTATATTTCTTAAACTATATTCTTTCTTAAGTGTTTAAATTCAATTTTTTTATCCCTAAATTCACCCCTTCTATTTTTTCATCTAATATACATATACATCTATACAATGATCCAAAATTTGTATCATAGGAGGTTGCCACTATTTTGTATTACTTTTTTTATTTATTTTACAAATATTTTGTTTATAACAACTAACTTCAAAAACATGCGGAGTGGAAAGGTATGGTTTTATAAGATGGAAAACGTTAATATTGGATTAATTGAGAATCTAAAAACAACTAGACCACCAATATTTGATAGAAATTATTATGAGTAATAGTGAAATTGAATGAATACATTTGTTCTAATATTGGTGTGGACAACTTTATCATACTTATATGAGGTTATAAAATCACATACAAGGATGTCAGTACCTTCACCAATCAAGAGAAACAAGAATATTAAATAAATTATAAGGTACAAAATACTTTGTTTTGTTCCATGACTAGGAATATATATAGTCATATAAAACCAAGGGAAGCATCCAATTGAATCTAGAATAAATTGGATTTCACACATTTTGGTACATCCAATGTCATAGAAAAAAGAAGAGAAATTGTTAAAGTAAAATATCATGGGTTTCTTTTTCCACATAGAGAACCAGTATGCAAGGCGAACAAATTATTATGACAATCATCAACAGTCTGCAATCAATGGGTTAAAAGGGTATTCATGTTGAAGCACTTGTAGAATATATTATTGATATTATTCCAAATGGTTTGGAATAAAAAATAAGAGTTATTGATGAAAATAATAAAAGTTACTCAAATCTTTCTTTATGAGTTATTTGGTACACTACTTCATCATGGCACTAGAATGAAAAAGAGATTCTAGTTTCAATAACAGGAAGAATGTAATTGGGAGTGTATATTTTACTACTACAAAATATAAGACACAAAAAAGGATAAAAAGACCTAAAGACATGAAATATATTGTTATATCAGAATGAAGTGATAGTGATCACTCAGATAATGATTTAGGAAATATAAATCAAAGGATGAATAATTTTTTTGTAAATAAAGATTCAAATAGAGATATAGAAAAGAAAATAATTATTCAGAGTTCACTTGTTATAAATGAAAAAGAGAAGGTAATATTAGATTATATTGACCTTTAATAAAAATAAAAGATTGAAAGGGTAAACATTATGAAATAAATATGAAAAACGTATTACAAGACAAAGACAAAGAATGTTTTGAAGGAAAATGACACTTGGGGATACATTGCTGGTGATTCATTAGAAGAATCGTCATATTATTAATCTTCAGGTCTGAGAAATATATGACACATATCTATACTACCAATTGAAAATAATTTCTACATGGATAAGGTACACAATACTGAATCTCTTACAAATGCATCTTTAAATTCTAATTAACCTGATAAGAAACATTCTTAAACATTGGATGATGAATCTTCCTCAGGAGACGATAATTTATCTTCCTTTGAAGAAGTTTCAATATTTGAGAAATTACATGAGAATTAAAATTAAAACTCCAAGAAAAACATTGATAAGGTAAATTCTAGAATATCTATTCTTTCAAAAGAAGTATCGGATTATTCAAATGATCTTGATCCTAAAAATCATGATTCTGAAAATTCATTAATGTATTTTATAGAAGTATTCTCTAATAAGCATATACTTTTTATTAAATTAGAACATCATTATTTAAATAAAATGTTTTTTGAAACCAAAAAAAATTATAAAATAATTTCTTCTGGGAATGATAATTTAGTTATTAAAGTAAAATCTGAAATCTTTTCTCTTAAGAGTCTTTTATCAATCTACACCAATGGTATGGAAAACATAGATAAGACATATTATCAAATTCATCCAGTAAGGAATACTTCTGGATTTGGATACACTGACTTAATTCCAATTTTTAGTAATAACTATTTTGTTCATCAAAGTGTCCCATTTTGTATGAAATATCAATGCAGTGGACATTGGGAAATATGATGTTCTATTAATAATAATAAATCAGTTTTATTTCACAAATCCATTTTTTGAAAACAAATGTGGATTCCATAAATTATTTTATCTGTCATTTTCGTATTGAAACAGGTTTGGGTTCTAAAAAACTAATTTTTTCTTTTTCATGAAAATAAAATGTGTACCGAAAAACAAGAAAATTTTGAACACGGATAGTGGTTGTTCTCGACACATGATAGGTAATAAATTCTTATTTTAAACAATTATTTAAATAAAATAATGAATAGTTACATTCGGAGATAATTCTTAGTGAATGATCATTGTTATGGGTAATATTGTTCTTATAAGAAACTTTTTAATTTCAAATATTTTGTCATCAAAGATCTTAATCACAAACTTATTAGAAGAATTAAATTATGTGATGAAAGTTACATTGTAATTTTTTGTAATGATTAATGTTTAGTTCAAAATTCCAAGGATGAATTCATTATTTCTTACCATAGGTATGAAAATTTTTACACAATCAACATAAAAGACTTTAAGAGCCAAGACATACCTTGCTTATGTGAAATAGAAGTCTAATATTGGTTATGGAATAGAAGGTTATGAAATTGTATCCTTAGTAATCATTGTAAACATTAAATGAAAATACATGTTAATGATATTTTAGATCGTAGGATTCATTCTTACTTGGTTTATGACCCTTTTAAATGTATAAATCACGAAAAAACTAGATTGAAGACAATCAATGATGTTTATCCATCTAATTCATTACAGTTAGTGGACATGGATATTTTGGGTCGTACGCAAACTAGAGGCATTGGAGGAAAATACTATGTATTTATTTTAGTTGATGAATACAAAATATTTACATTGGTCTATTTTATAGAAATGAAATATGAAGTCAATATCTATTTCAAAACCATTATATCCCTTTTAAAAAATTTGAAAAACCTACCATTGATAACTATACGTAGAGATCATGAAGAAGAATTTAAAAATTCATATTTTTAAGCCTTTTGTAGTAAGAAAGGTATTACTCACAAATTTTCATCTCTAAGAACCCCTCACCAAAATGGTGTTGTTGAGATAACGAATCATATTCTTACGAAATGATAATAACCATGTTCAGTGAATACTCAATTTAAATGCATTTCTGTGATGAAGCTGTTTGTATTGCATGATATAATATTAATTATATTTTGACTAGATATTTTCTTAATAAATACCCTTATGAAATTTTGACTAGCCTAAAATCTAAAGATTCATACATTAGTGTGTTTGGATGGAAATTATTCATATTTAATACAAAATAAAATATAGTTATGTTTTCACCCAAATTCGTTGAAGGAATCGTAAAAGGTTATTTAAAATCATCTAAGTCTTTTAAGGTTTTAAATAAAAAATATTTTAATTTTGATGAAAAAATGCTTTTTAAATTTGATGAAACTGAGCCCTTTGTTTTTAAACAATCCTTTCCATCATTAACTGATGTATTTTCAAAAACTGATTATCAATCATTGATTGAAAACCCTTTTGAAAAGGTAAATGATAAAAAAATGATCCGGAAATATTTAACCCAAAATAAAATCATTCATATGTTGATGAATAGATTTTAGAAAACCCAAATCATCTGTTTCCTAAGAATTATCCTAGTGATAATATCATTGGAGATTTAAATCAACCTGTAAGGGCCAGAAATTCATTGACAAATGAAATAGAACATCTTTACATTCAATCTCAATTCAAACCTAAAACATTATATGATTCCTTAGGTGATGATTATTGGATTTAGGCAATAGAAGAGAAACTAAATTATTTTCAGAGGAATCATGTATGGAACTTAGATGAATGACCTAAAAAATAACATTAATTTGGTGTGAAATGAGATTACAGAAACAAATGTTATGAAAATTGAGTCATAATATGAAATAAATAATGTCTTTTTTAAAGTTTGTAATCAAGAAGAGGGAATAGAGTATGAATAAACCTATGCATTGGTAGCTAGACATGATTCTATTCGAATTCTATTAGGCTTTACAGCTTACATCAATTTCAAAAAAATTCAAATGGAATTAAAATGTTCTTTTCTAAATGGTTTTTTTCAAGAAGAAGTTTTTGTTGATAAACCTCCATGTTTGGTAGATCCATACCATCTTGATCTTGTTTTTAAACTTACAAAATTATTGTATGGACTTAAACAATCCCCAATAGAATTGTATGATAGACTCCTATTATTTCATTTACAAAACAATTATAAAAAAGGTAATGATAACCCAACTCATTTTATAAAAATGGAAAATATAAATGTTTGAATAGTTCTAATTTATGCTCTTGACATTATATTTGGATCAACTCAGTAATCCTTAACTAATTATTATGCGAATCTAATGAAATTTTATTTTGGAATGTGCATCATGGATGATTTAAAATTATTATTAGGATTTCAAATATCACAAAAACTAGGAGTAACCTATAAATATCAGCATATGTATATCAAGCACCAACTCAAAATGTATGGATACGACAATACTAAAAATATTTGTACTCCAATCGGTACCTCTAATACACTTGATCATAGTGAATCTAGGAAACCAGTAGATCAAAAAACTTTTAGAGGTATGATAGAGAGATTGTAACACGTGAAAGCTAGTCATCCAAACTTATTATTTTCTGCATAATTATTCACAAGATACCAATTTAATAAAAATTAATATCATTTAAAATCAATGAAAATAATTTTTTCCTACTTAAAATAAGGTATGGATATTGGACTATTCTATTCTTTTGGAAATTATTTAGTTTTGAAATCATTTTCACATAAAGACATTTGTTGATGTAGAATTCATAAAAATATTACATCCGAAACATGTCATTTTTAAGTGATTATTTCGTTTATTGGGAAGGAATGAAATAACACTATGTTGCACTCTTCACTATTAAAGGAGAATATGTATCAGTTAGAAGTTGTTGTGATCTGGTCTTGTGGATGCAACATGCACTCATTGACTATTGCAAGATTTTTTCAAAAAATGAAATACTATGTGACAATAAAAGTTCCATTGGTCTTAGTAAATAGTGTACACATCACTCACGTGTAAAACACATAGATATTAGGCATCACTTTCCTAGGTATCACACTCACAAAAAAAGATATTGTTTTACAATTAACGTGAACGCAAGAACAACATGTTTCCACTTTCACAAAACCATTATCTTTGGATTGATTTGAATAAATTAAACAGAAACTCAGAAATATCACTGTCAAGTATTCATTCACATATATTTTTTTTAATCCATATCCTTATATTGAGTTCCTCATTTTCAAAGGGGGAGTATATATTTCATTTCAATTTTTTATAGTTTTTTTGGTTTCACTTTTTGTTTTACAGTTTAACGATTTCAATTTTTTTATAGTTTATTGGTTTTAATCGTTAGTATTATTTTATAGGTTTCTAAATTTTATTAGTATTATGTTTATATGAATTTCATGTTTCATTTTCAAAAATTAATGGTACTAGTTTTAGACCTTAAGTATTAAATTATCTAATTAATTATAAACTATTGATATTACATTACTTTATCTATATTGAACAATCGGTATTGGATTACCTTATTGATATTGAAATATCAATATCGATAATTGAATATCAATTTATATTATTCTATCAGTTCTAAATAATAGGTACCAGCCTATTCGATTTTTTTTGTTTTAGATTCATTGTCGTTTTTGTTTTTAGTTCTCATGAGAACTATATACTGAAACAATAATATTTATCTTATTACTCTGACAGTTACATTTTCTAAAACATTAATTTGTTTTTTTTAATATATGTTTCTCATTTCATTCATTTACTTATAAATCAGTTTCCCATTGAAAATGATATGCTTTTAAAAGAAAAAATCAATAGTTTGAAATAATTCTAGATCATTGGATATCTTAGATCTAATATTTACTGTCAATTATCATTAAAATAATAAATCCCACATCGATTTCATCTTTCTTGTCTCTCAAGAAAACCTTCTCTATAAATAGTCAATAATGTTTGATTAGTTCTTAACTCAGATTTCGTAATCAGATATCTTCACAGACTTCATAATCAGCAGGTTCTTTAGGGTGTTGGTTAGTCTTTCATGAATGGGTATAATGCTTCATCTCCAAAAGAAATTCCATCAATGGAATTATCTTCCATTACTTTCCATGGTGAGAGTTTGGTCGGCAGATATTTTCATGAGTCTTTTTATTCTTCATTAAAAATAATTATATGTTTTAAAGGGTCGGAATCAATTTGTGTGGAAATACTAGATTCTGATTCGGATCATGTCTATCATGATCAGGTGATACAATTTTATGAGTCAATAGCGATATACAAGAATCCTAAAATTTCTTTTAAGATATATGAAATTCGATATACAACATCCTCTATATAGGAAGCTATGTTTCTAGATATTCATTTGAGGGTGATGATTTATTTCCTTCCCAAAAGTCACCATAATCTGATGGAAACATCGATATGTCTAAATCAAAAGAAACCCTTTTTCAAATTCATGAGGACAAAATAAAGGTGAGTCATTTATGAGGACATAATAAATTAATTGACCTTTGTATGCAAGGGTATTTTATGACAAGAAAAGGAGATAATGAAAAAATGAATGTTTCACATGTGTTTGTGCTTGATTACTTGGTGAACATGAGAAAGTTTAGCCTCATTGGGTTTATTTTCCAAACAATTAAGATACTCGAATATGGTTGTATAAAATCTATACTGATCATCTTTCCCACCATTATTAGTTTGTTTCTAAAAGAGTGTCTGGGATTGTCTATTATTACAATTATGTCATATCCGACATTCATCAAAGTTTCCTTAATTAGTAAGGAAACTATATAGATTCTCACATTATATTTCAATTCTAAATTGAAAATGTGTGAGAAAGATCTGGATTCTGAGAAAGAAAAGGAATTTTCTAAATGTAGTGAGAAACCTTCAAATCCATCGAAGTCATCTTCAAACAAAATAATAAAAGTTAATGATAGAACTCTAAGGAATCAAAGAAAATTAAGGTTGTATCCAGTGAGGTTTCTCTTGAATGGAGGAAGAAAAACAATGAATGAAATGAAGGGGATCATCTTATTGGATTGGATTCGGCAAAAGTGTTGGCTTTAAAAGTAGGTTCTGAAGAGACATTGAGATAAAAAGAGATAAAGAATAGATTGATGAAAATAAATGACACTACTAATGATATTGAGAGTCTTCTAAGAATATCCAAAAAACTAAAATCCTAAAATAAAATAAGGGAGCCATATAGTAAAACTTAATTGGTTCCAGCAGATAAAGGAAAGAGAAAGATGTTTCTGAACAAAAAGATACACAATCTCTTAATAAAAAAATATGAAGAATAGGAAGAAGAACAAGAATAATAAGTCCAATATAAACATTATTAAGAAGAACATGGATATGAGGTAATAAAATCGGAATAAAAAGAAGATACAGTCAAAAAATTTCATACCATAGGGTCATCAGATGTACCATCATTTGTTTATCCATCCATGAATCCTCTGCCCTCCAAGAGAATACCTCAAAAGGTTTCCTCCAAGATATTAATTCATACTTTTGATAAAGAAGAAGAATAAAAAGAGGAAGAGGAAGAAGTTGATATGAATCATAACTATCTAGCTCATGTAATTGACATTGAGACTCATTTTGGTGATCTTCCACATTTCACTGAGGATGCAGATTCTAAAATAACAATCACTCTGAAAGGGGTTAAGTGTAACATCCCAGGTAAATAAAGAATAAAGAATTTTCATATTTATTAATATTTACAAATTAAATATTAATTTTATTTTAAAGGGGTTGCTATGTTCGATAGCGTACCTGATACGCAACGATGAGTTTCTTTGAAACTTACGTAGCACACTAGTAATAAAATATTATTATTTTAAATGTTAGTTAACAAGTAGTCGTTGTACTGGCGGGAATGGATAGAAATAACTAAAATATGATTAGATAAGTTTTTAAATGTTTATACATTTACCCAATAAAAGATAAAAGCTAAAAATACGGAAAGAGTTCAATTTTACGGGTATATATACTCTAATTTTCACTAAATGTTCACTTATCACCTTTTAATGGTGAACCGTCATCAAATATAGTTTTGATCACTCTTATACATTATTTTGGACCAAATATAACTCTTCTTTAGAATCAGGAAATCAAAATTTACTTTGTGTAAATTTTTGGTACCTTTCTGATAAAGTTCATTTTTTTTATGAATAGTGTAAAATGTTGTATTTTAATTCAAAACCTCTTTTTAATCTAATTTATTTATATGATTAGATTATTATTTTAATTGGTTTTAAAGAGAAATTAGAAAATATTTTTACCAGTTAATCCAATGGTGGTCATTGGAATCAATTTCACTTTGAAATTGGACTTAAACTGGTGTCAATCTTTTGATACTTATTGTTTCGCAAAAACACGCTATTTGTCATGACAGCGGGAATGAATTATTTAATTAATTAATTTGACTTATATGTTTTGAATTTTTTAAAATGGACTTCTGTTTTGAATTCGGAATATCAAATATAGCTTAGGGTGAATTTTTGGTAATTTTCTGAAAAACTTCAATTTTTGATGAATAGTGAAACCACTAAGTGGTAATCAAGCAAACTGATTTTTCAGTTAAATGAAAGTTTACCACTAATGTGTATTGAATTTTTAAAATCCGACATACATGGTTGTCATTAAGATGTAAAATGTGGTTCAATGAGATTAAAATAATTTTTTGGTGAATAATAATTTTTTTTCATTAATCGCGATTAGAGGTAATTAGTGTAGTTTAAGGTAAAAATGATATTATAACAATGCGAAAAAACCATGACACTTGTCCTACACCTATTGGGTGAGTCATGGCCGACCAAGACAAGCCATGGGCCAACTTGGGGACCCCATGGAGCCACTTTAGTTGGAAAATGACAATAATATATTTTTATTTAATGTTAAAATTGAATTGACACAAACATGAGTTGTTTTAATAAAACAATTTTTAAGTAGGGTTATACAAGTCCAAATTTTGATTATAAATAGTCATTGGAAAGATAAAAATATTTCCTACATCATAGTAATTTTGTTATAATTTTTATACATTAAATAAAATAAATTATTTATGACATTATAATGATGGAGCGATGACATCATTATTTGACGATTTAAATAAAATGGAAAGATAATGTAACATCTATGAACTACACATGTCCAAAACCAATTGGATGAGTGAATTTCGAAGCCTTATCACCTTATCCACGAATTATATCAATGTGGGACTTTTTAAAACCTAAACACATTTTCAAATAAAGTAATATTTCTTTTCTTTCCAAAAGTGCCCCTCCTCTCCTCTTATAAAAGGCCCCCACCTCTACCCCATTTCACACACTTCTCAAGCCTTTGTCTCGGCCAACCCCTGCCCCATTACTCTCTCCACATCCCTCTACTCATCCTAGAGGCTTCCCTTTGGGCATAATCCCTTCAAAGGATTCCTTTAGGCTCAAATAAAAAGGGAGTTACACTTTTAAAGGTAATTCATTCTCTCTTGGTCATTTGTTTTATTTTGCTTCTCCAACCCTCTAAACTCTTTTTATTTACTTCATTTGTAACAAAAACAGTATCTTCAATATAATAGGATGTTTTTATAATATTTATTTGAGCTACACTCTCACACAACTACATCAAATGGTTAAAGAACATACGGTGTCCGTGGATGGCGAAATTCTGCCTCCCGAAACGATGATTGTTCAATACTCATTTAACACCTTCAAGGGTGGCCATTATGATATCACTATTTTTATATATGATATATAATATGTTTATGTTTTCTTTAAGCTTCTGTATTTTTCATTTTTGGCATACCTTTATGGTTTCCATTATGGTTAAACACGATATCTTCATTTAAGGAAGTGCGGACTACCGCCCCCTAAAAGTGATGTGATTCGTTAATGCCATATGTGGGATGTGTAAAGGATGGATTTAAAGTTATTATATATGATGTTATAATGGAATTATAATATACCTCTATATAATTATTATTTCTTTCCATTAAACTATGAGATAGAAATGAAAGTAGCGTTCATGCATACGTATGGCTTACCGTCTCCATGAACGGTGCATTTCATTTCTTATCCCCAAATGTAATGTACAATTAAAATTACATGTATATAATGTACATATATAATTAATGATATATCTAAATGATGAATATACTTCTGGAATTAAAATATACATACCTCTCATTTAGTTTTAATTCTATTAATATGACAAAGAAATGAAAGTAGCGTTCATGCGTACGTACGGCTTACCGTCTCCATGAACGGTGCATTTCATTTCTTACCTCTAAATGAGTATGTAATATTATAAATACATGTATATGCTGGATATATATTATACATATGATATCCAAATCGGGAAATTCATTCTGGATATAAAGAACTTTTGACCACATGAACAACATGTAATTGTAAGAAGTCAACTTTCAACTTAAGAACCAAATATTGACAAAACAAACATTATTAACTTAAATGGTTACATAATGTTTATAACATGGCAATAAGTGATATAAAAGGAATAATGATCTTTAAAAAGGTTCTTAATCAAGTATAAATTAACTCAAGTTTATTATTCAGGATGTTAAAGAACGATCGAGTCAAGTCGGACCCGAGGTAAGGGACTTCGTCTCAATCTCCTTTCATTGAGGCATATTTCATTTTATACACAACTTTCTTTTATATGGTGTATAAACTCCTTTGACTTTTACTTTTATACAAAAGGAATATTTTTCTATGAAGTGTTTTACTAAACGACAAAATGGAATGTTTTTTTAACGTACGCGGTGACAACGACCTTTTTCCGCCGCCGCGAGTATTATTTGATCTTTGGATTTCTCAACAAGCCGTAATGTTTTTAGAATAAAATAAATACCATATACTCTTTTATGTATTTTGGTATTGAAAATTGTTTTGTAAAAGGATTCTATTATGTCAATATATTTATGATATATTGTAATTGAAATGTGGAAATGTTATCATTCCTTTATATTGGTTTATGTTTTATGATTATATATTGGTACTTGGACATTTTAACGGGTGGTTACGTTATAAACCATATGACGGGTGGTGCCGTGAATACCAGGACGGGTGGTTACGTTATAACCTCCAATGCATTGGGTATGGAAGTCAGCCGTATGGCTATTCCATTAAGTATGTATGGAAATTGGCCATATGGCTATTCCATTAAGTGATATGTGTGGAAGTCGACCATATGGTTACTCCACTTAAGTATGTTTATGTCCCAAGTTACCTTTAAATATTCTATGTGTTCTTTATATGGGTTTTATGGTAATCCTTTGGTTACAAAAAGGTAAGTAATGATACTTTATTCAGTGAAGATTTTTTTTTACTACTTCATGAAGGTGAAGGTATTACTTTGATATAGTATACATGGTTTACTTGATGTCTGAAAAACTAACAGTTTTCATTCTTTTTGTATCCCTTAATGAGCTTTTTATGCTCACCCCAAGTTTTTCGAAATGTTTTTCACAGGACTTAAAGTGGAATAAGGTCAAGGATGGGATCAAGGAAATTTCATGCTATCTAAAACAAGGAATCTAGACATCTTTCTTTTTAAGTGTTTTTTTATGGAGACTTAGTAGAAGTGTCTACTTTGTAATCTTTTAAGATGTAATAGTTATGTTCTAATTCTCTAAAACTCTAAACCTGAAAATATCCTCAATGTGAATTATTCATTTAATTCAATATTAAGTAAGGTTTAAGGCTGGGGCCTTATAGTTGGTATCAAAGGTCGGTTTAGACAACTTTAGGAGTTAGAAAAGTGTTAAATTATAATATGATTGAAATGATATAGCATTTACAGATTACCATGGTGCTTCGCCTAAGATATTTCTGTGTTCAGAATGGTTTTCCGCAGAGGAAACAAAGCATCTATGTTGGGACGACATCAGGAGGAAGACAACCTTCCAAATCAGCAACTTGAGATGGTCGTAATCGGAACTGAACAGTTTGTTGTAGTGATGGCACAGTTGACTCAGGCTATAAATGGTGGTGGTATCCATGCACGAGATCAGCCAGATCAACCGCAGAGGAACATGTCAGTGGTGGAACATTTCATGAGGCAACATCCCCTATAATTCAGAGGATCATCTGACCCTGTGCAAGCTGAATGGTGGATTAAATCACTGGAGAAGATTTTTGATGTCATGGGGTGTTCAGAACATCAAAAGGTTAGTCTTGCTGTTTACCGTTTTGAAGGTGAAGCTGATCAGTGGTGGTCGATGGTGAAAAATATAAGGGATAGTGATGAGATTGAGGATCTTCACTGAGATGAATTCAAAGGTATGTTTCTTGAGAAATATTTTCCTAAGGTGGTTCGTCTTAGGATGGAAAAACAGTTCCTAGAATTGAAGCAGGAGGATGATTTAGTGGCTGCTTATGAAGAAAAGTTCACTCGATTGGAAAGGTATGCTCGAAACTTCATACGAGATCTTGATAGTAAAATAAACCGTTATTACTTAGGGTTAAAGCCAAAGTATCGAAGGGATTTAGCTTCTCGTGAGTTCAAAAGTTATGAAAAACTTGTTCGATGTGCGGAGAAGGTGGAAATGGAGTTTGCTGATGATCAGGTGTTCTATGACAAACAACAGAATAAGAGATCTAGTTGGCATGAAAAGGGGAAGAATTCATCAAAGAAGCAAGGAGGTAAGAAAACCAAATATCCATCCTATGAGAAGTGTGGTAAAATGCATCCTGGAGAATGTTTATCGAAGTCTGGTAAGTGCTTTTGGTGTGGTAAGTCTGGTCATATTGCTCGTAACTGTAAGCAAGATGATCAAGCAGGAAATGAAAAGCCAACGGTAAGATTTTTTAAGTGTAATGAAATGGGTCATTATGCAAACGAGTGTCCAACGAAGAACTCAACTGGGGGAAAGCAGTTAGACTACAAGTAGAAAGGGGTGGTGAAATCCTTTACAACAACTTCAGCAGATGTTGGGCCATCGAATGAAGTGGTATCAGCTCCAGGGAGCTCAGTATTTTTCAAAGATTGACTTGAGGTCGAGGTACCATCAGTTGAAAGTAAAATAAGCAGACGTTCTGAAGACTATGTTCCGTACTAGATATGGCCATTATGAATTTGTAGTTATGCCTTTTGAGTTAACCAATGCACCTGCTGTATTCATGGACCTTATGCATAAAATTTTCTAGGAGTTCTTGGATAAGATTGTGTTTGTGTTTTGAGGTTTGTGAAGAGGTTATGTGTGCCTTGAGATTCACAGTTGAAGAATGAGTTGTTTTTTCATCCTGGAAGTACTAAGATGTACAAAGGTCTGCGGGAGTATTACTGGTGGGATGGAATGAAAAGAGACATTGCTGATTTTACTGTGAAGTGTTTGACATGTCAACAGGTTAAAGCAGAGCAGCAGTTACCGAAAGGGATGCTTCAGCCTTTACCAGTGCCAGTGTGGAAATGGGAAAACATATCCATGGACTTTGTTGTGGGATTACTGAGGAATTCTCGAGGTAATAATGCAATCTGTGTTATTGTTGATCACTTGACCAAATCTGCTCATTTCCTTTCTATACGAGATACTTTCTCTCTTGATCAACTTTCCCGTCTGTATCTTAAAGAGATAGTTAGGTTACATGGAGTTCCACTCTCCATTGTATCGGATCGTGATCCCAGGTTTACTTCTAACTTTTGGAAAGGCCATCAGAAGTCGTTGGGTACTGAATTAAAATTTTAGTACAACTTTTCATCCTCAATCAGATGGGCAGTCAGAACGAACAATCCAGACATTGGAGGATATGCTACGAGCTTGTTCTATGGATTATCAGGGAAGTTGGGACCAACATCAATCTTTGGTTGAATTTTCTTATAATAACAGTTTTCATTCCAGTATACAGATGGCACTATTTGAGGCATTATATGGGAAGCGGTGTCGAACTCCAGCACTTTGGAATGAAGTGGGTGAAAGGAAGCTGATGGGACCAGAATTGGTAGAAGAGATGATAGAAAAAGTTCAGTTGATTCAGAAGCACATGAGAACAGCTCAGAGCAGGCAGAAGAGTTATGAGGATAACCGGAGGAAGGATCTATCTTTCGAGGTAGGTGATCATGTTTTTCTCAAGGTTTCTCATTGGAAAAGTGTGACGAGATTTGGTAAGAAAGGAAAGTTGAGTCCAAGGTTCATTGGACTATACGAAATTCTGAAAAGAGATGGATCAGTTGCATACCGAGTGGCTTTACCTCCGAGTTTATCTCAGGTACACAATGTTTTTCACGCTTCGATGTTGAGAAAGTATATGCCAGATCCATATCATGCTTTGAGCCCAGAGGTAGATCAGCTGGAAGAGAAACTATCTTATGAGGAACAACCGGTCCAGATTCTTGACCACAGGGAGCAAGTGTTACGGAATAAGGTGATTCATCAGGTAAATGTTTTTTGGAAAACCCATGTGATTTACGAGGCAACGTGGGAATCTGAAAATGCTATGAGGGATAAATACCCCCACTTATTTTGGTAAGTGAATAAAATTGCGAGGACGCAATTCCCAAATGGGGGGAAGGATGTAACATCCCAGGTAAATAAAGAATAAAGAATTTTCATATTTATTAATATTTAAAAATTAAATATTAATTTTATTTTAAAGGGGTTGCTATGTTCGATAGCGTACCAGATACGCAACGATGAGTTTTTTTGAAACTTACATAGCACACTAGTAATAAAATAATATTATTTTAAATGTTAGTTAAGAAGTAGTCGTTGTACTGACGGGAATGGATAGAAATAACTAAAATATTATTAGATATGTTTTTAAATATTTATACATTTACCCAATAAAAGATAAAATCTTAAAATACGGAAAGAGTTCAATTTTTCGGGTATATATACTCTAATTTTCACTAAAGGTTCACTTATCACCTTTTAATGGTGAACCGTCATTAAATATATTTTTGATCTCTCTTATACTTTATTTTGGACCAAATATAACTCTTCTTTAGAATCGGGACATCAAAATTTACTTTCTGTAAATTTTTGGTACCTTTCTGATAAAGTTCATTTTTTTATGAATAGTGTAAAATGTTGTATTTTAATTCAAAACCTCTTTTTAATCTAATTTATTTATATGATTATATTATTATTTTAATTGGTTTTAAAGTGAAATTAGAAAATATTTTTAACAGTTAATCCAATGGTGGTCATTGGAATCAATTTCACTTTGAAATTGGACTTAAACTGGTGTCAATCTTTTGATACTTATTGTTTCGCAAAAACACACTATTTGTCATGACAGCGGGAATTAATTATTAAATTAATTAATTTGACTTATATGTTTTGAATTTTGTAAAATGGACTTCATTTTTGAATTCGGAATATCAAATATAGCTTAGGGTGAATTTTTGGTAATTTTCTGAAAAACTTCAATTTTTGATGAATAGTGAAACCACTAAGTGGTAATCAAGCAAACTGATTTTTCAGTTAAATAAAAGTTTACCACTAATGTGTAATGAATTTTGAAAATCCGACATACATGGTTTTCATTAAGAAGTAAAATGTGGTTCAATGAGATTAAAATAATTTTTTGGTGAATAGTAATTTTTTTTCATTAATCACGATTAGAGGTAATTAGTGTAGTTTAAGGTAAAAATGATATTATAACAATGTGAAAACACCATGACACTTGTCCTACACCTATTGGGTGAGTCAGGGCCGACCAAGACAAGCCATGAGACAACTTGGGGACCCCATGGATGTAACGACCCAATCTTTTTGAGTAGTATATTAACTTACTCTTATTTATTTAATAAGATGTTAAGGGTTAATGCAGAAAGAGGAGTCGATGGCTTCATCCAGTAGACTCAACCCTTACGAAGCCCACTTATAAGATCTTGGGAAGGAGGTAGCATCTGTGGGCTTCGCTTTGGACCAAGCCCAATCTGAGCTCCAGCGTGTCAAGATTGAACGAAAACGCTTGCAGGAGAAGTTCAAGTTAGTGGAGATTGCTACTAGGGCAATGTTATCTGAGACTCCCTCAGATTCTCTCACCATAGCACACCTTACACTTAGGTCTTATGCCAGTGTTATAAGGGGCTATGTGATGAGACCCTAGTTTCCTTGTGTAATCCTTTCGGGTGAATAAATTGAGATTTCTTCCTTTAGTGATGTTTGTGAAATTTCAAATGTCTAGATAATTTTAGAATGTATTTTATTGATGAATTTTGAAAAAGGGATATTTTGAAATATTTATGTAAACCCTAAATATCTAATGATGTGTAATGATTTTAAAAAAATGGTCTTCTACAAAAGTGTTCCGTAAGGAATTTGGAGTCTAATAAGATCAACTTAATTTTTGATGAATATTAAATTATGAATAGTGATTTTACGCTTAGGATTAGTAATATGACGAAATGGATTAGTAATTTCACTCAAAGAAAGTTTTAATATAATTTAGACACCTAGATTAAGTAATGTGATTCAATAAAATGGTTAAATAACGGTTTCATAAATTATTATTCAAGTATTAGTTTTTTCGGATGAATAGTGTTTTTTAATTAAAAATTTAATTAAAAATAATTAGAAAATTGTTTTTATAAAAAGGACTTTATTTTTGAACTCAGAGCATCGATATTATGTTAAGGTAATTTTTGGGGATTTTTCTGAAAAAGTGAATTTTCGATGAATAGTGTTTTTATTTAAAAATTAAATTAAAAATATTTAGAAAATTATTTTTATAAAATGGATCTCATTTTTGAAATCAGAGCATTGATATTTGGTTAAGGTAAAATTTTGGGGTTATTCTGAGAAAGTTGAATTTTCAGTGAATAGTAAAAATACAATTTTAGGGTTTCGGTATGTTTAATGACATCATAATGGTGTCATGATGATGTCATGAGATCTTTTGAGGGTTGGCCGGCCAAAGGTGATGAATTATTGTTTTGGGGGCCCCATGTGGCCTAACTCCATGATAAATGCCAAGGGAGAGCACATGGGTTTGAGAAAAGCACATGTGAGGTATCCCTTGGCCATTAATGCTTTGTCCCCTCACTTTCCCTAAAAATACCCACCCTTTCCTCCCTTAGTTTTCACTCCCAACTCTCCCCCAACGATGTTTTGGTCTTCTTACCTTCCAAATAGTCCTCCCAAGGTGCCCCCAAGCCCTCAAGGTCCAATCCTTTGAGTTTCAAGAGTCACATTTTAAGGTAAGGGATCCGACCCCTCTCTTTCTTTTCAAATAATCTATTTTATGTCATTTCTTTTATACTCCATGTTATTAAGTTGGAGGATGTTCTTTTATATTCATCCTACTGCCTATTTCATTTTCATATGATGAGAGACCCCCCTTGCTCTCATCAATTCGTTTTAAGAATGTTTAAGTGACGCCGTTAGGCTACTGAATTTTTAAGGGATTCTTTCACCCTTCTCATTTTTCAAGTTCGATTTTCATGTAAAGTCTTTCAAGTTCCTTTTTATTATGTTGGGGTATGATCTCTATATCAATCATACTGATCTCTTATGATCATATGATGAGGGACCCTTTTTTAATCTTGTCAAATCATTTTCTTTTGAAGTTAAGTGACGCCGTAAGGCTGCCGAATTTTCATAAGAGAAATCTAATATTTTTCCTTCCATGTTTTTCATTTCAAATGGTATGTCCCTAAAATTTCATTACCATGTCCATATGTCATTCTTATTCTTTCACCCTACTGTTTTCAGGATCATTTATGAGTGGGTGACCCATGTCCCCTCTCATTTCAATGTTTTCTAAAACCCCGAAACTTAGCCGTTATGCTGCAGAATTTTCCCCTCAAAATGCCTCTCTCTTTTCTCAAAAATTATTTTATGTTATAAAGTGAATACTCAAAGATATTATTTCTACAAGGGTATTCACATATATATCAAAATTTTCCATTTTAAATTCTGGGATTTACATACATGAGACCCGCTTTCCCTTTCCGTGGGTTTAAAGTGACGTAAAGATCTTGTCTTTAAAACAGTTTTTAAAACGTTATGATTATGAAATGAAACCCATTTATTTTATATGTGGGTTATTGATGAAATGTTTGATGATGATATATGTTGCTCACATGATAATAAAGGCAAATTTAAGGGTGCGTCCTGATAGCGCTCCAATGCATTGGGTAATGATGTAACCACTAGAGATTACAATTTTCACGATACCTTGGTGAATAACCTTGGTAATTTTTAAATGACACCTTGGGGATGGACCTTGGTGATATGTTCATGATTGTCTATGTTAAATGATGTAGCCACATCTTCAAGTTATGAAAAATGTTATTTTTTTATGAAATGCCTCATTATTTCTTTCTCATGCCTTAAAGTTCTTTTCATGTCCTTATTGAAGTATCTCAAGTTCACATGTAAAATGTTCCTCTTGTTTCCCTTACTGGGCCTTCTGCTCACCCTTTCTTTTGATGTATGTCCCCAGGTTATGAGATGCAGTAATGAACCTAGAATGAACTTAAGGAGACGCCTTGCAAGTGTTTAAGAAGAATGTTTTATGTCTTTTTATGTATTATGATCCTTGTTTCCAAGACACTAAACCTTAACGATCCTCAGATTTGTGTAATGTAATGAAAGTTTTTGTTATAAAATGGCGGGATGCTATAGTTGGTATCAAAGGATGGTTTAGTTATTTTTGGAAATTAGGATATAAAAACTTTAGGAAGAACCCTATAGAAAAGTTTAAATATAGGAAAAATTCCTGGTATTTTGGTAAGTATTGAGTAAGTGGTCTATCAAACAAATACATCCATGTCTGGATACGAGCAGGTAGAGGCGGCTCTGGCACAGATGTACATAGGGGTAAAACCCGAAAACACCGCTTTGAGCTAGACTCGAACGGGAACTGGTGCACGATAACGGGCCTTGCTGCACTCTTGGTTACGACACTCCCGGGGGATATGTTTGGTTAATCACAAGCTTTTTATGAATCATTATGAAGGAATTACAGAGAAGTATAATTGTCTAAGCACGAAGTCTTAGTTAAAAGATTCATAAATGAAATATGTTTCTCACTAAGGTTTTATTCTTTTAGAAAATGGCGGGAAATAGGAGGAACCGTGCCAATGGTGACCGCAATGCACCATGTGCTGACGGCCCTCCGATGGAAGCCGGAATGGAAACATTCATGCGAATGATGAACCAACTGACTCAAGTTATGAGTAATAACTTGAATCAAGCTGAGAGGCCGACCACACCACGAAGGGAACAACTTTCTGTTGAGTCCTTCATGCGTCAATGACCGCCAACATTCAGTGGATCTACTGACTGATTGATTGCGGAACAATGGATAAGCTCCATTGAAAAGATCTTTTCTGTACTTCATTGTTCGGAACAAGAAAAAGTCACCCTTACTGTTTACCGCCTAGAGGGAGAAGCTGATCAGTGGTGGTCACTGATCAAAAACATGAAGCCATGAGGAGAGATGGAAGCTATGGAGTGGGAAGAATTTCGGGGGATTTTCTTTAACAAGTATTTCCCTCGTTCCATGAGGACGAAAATGGAGAAAGAGTTTCTCGAGCTGAAGCAGAAGGAGAACGAATCTTTCGGAAGCTATGAGATGAACTTCACAAGGCTTTCCCGTTATACCTCAAGCTTTGTCATGGACCCTAATGGGAAGGTTGATAGTTTCTTTGGCGGACTACGATCACATCTGCGGAAGAATCTAGCCAACAGGGACTACGATAGCTATGAAGAAATAGTTCGAAGTGCTATGAAAGTTGAACTAGAGTTTGGGGAGACACAGTGGTCTCACAAATCTAATGAGAAGAAGAGAACTCTAGAACCGATCCTGGGAAGAAGTTTTGATCAGGAAAGAGGTGGAAAGAATATGCAACATGCCACATGCAATAAATGTGGGAAGAAGCATCCGGGGAACTGCTTGATCGGAAGTGGCAAGTGCTATAGGTGTGGAAAAGAAGGCCATATTTCTCGGAATTGTCGTGGTGATGTGAAGCCTCAACTTACCAACACTAACGACAGAGGAAAGATGGTTCTGGCCCTACCCGAAGTCACATTCTTCATGTGTGGACAGCTTGGGCACTTTGCTAATCAATGTCCAAATCCGAGGGCGGTGGAGGGGAATCACCATCAACCTCAGCAGAGGCCAAGGGAGCAAGGTCGTGCTTTCACTATCACAACAACTGAAGTTGATGTTCCGAACGATGTGGTAGCAGGTACTCTTGTTGTCCTCTCAAAACTAGCAACTGCTTTATTTGATTCTGGTTCTACGCATTCCTTTATTTCTTCCATGTTTGCAAAGAATATAGAATCAATCCCCGAATTGCTTGAGGTAGAGTTGTCAGTCAAGACTCCAAGTGGGATTATCCATGCATCAACAGTGTTTAGAGACTCTAGTGTTTACTTTGGTGAGCACAATCTTATCGCAAATCTAATAGTCATTCCCATGATGGAATTCGACGTTATACTAGGGATGGACTGGCTCTCAAAGTATAATGCTAAGATCAAATGCAGAAGTAAGGAAATCTCAGTAGTCTTGAATGAACAACCTACAGTTATCTTCCGAGGAGAGATATCCCGAACTGATCCCTATCTAGAAGCACCTCCTATAGCTTTCTTTATGAAGTTAATCAGTGATGAGGAAGAAGGGAAAGGGAGCATACAAATTGAAGATGTTCCGATTGTTCAGGAATACATGGATGTATTTCCTGAGGAGTTACCTGGACCTCCCCCAGAAAGAGAGGTAGAGTTCTCCATTGAACTCGTACCTGGGTCTCAACCGATATCAAAGACTCCGTATAGAATGGTAAATATGGAGCTAGAGGAGCTAAAGAAACAACTCCAAGACTTGTTGGAGAAGGGGTTTATCCGACCGAGTGTGTCTCCTTGGGGAGCACCAGTTCTCTTTGTGAAGAAGAAGGATGGATCAATGCGGCTATGCATTGATTATAGAGAACTGAACGGGATCACAGTGAAGAAAAGATACCCTCTTCCAAGAATTGATGATTTATTTGACCAACTTCGTGGGGCTCAATTCTTCTCTAAGATTGACCTTCAATCTGGTTATCATCAACTGAGGGTGAAGAAGGAAGATGTTCCAAAGACTGCCTTCCGATCAAGATATGGGCATTATGAGTTTACTGTTATGCCCTTCGGCTTGACTAATGCTCCTGCTATTTTCATGCATTTGATGAATAGAGTCTTTAGGGACTACCTTGATAACTTTGTGGTAGTTTTTATTGATGATATTTTGATATATTCAAAAAGTTGTGAGGAGCATGAAAATCATCTGAGGTTTATTTTGAAAACTCTACGGAAGGAGATGCTCTTTGGGAAGTTCAGCAAGTGTGAGTTTTGGTTACAACAAGTGGCTTTCTTGGGGCACATCGTAACCAATGAAGGAATCTCGGTTGACCCTGCAAAGACAATGGTTGTGGAGGAGTGGCCTCAACCCACAACAGTAACTGAGATTCGTAGTTTCCTTGGTTTAGCGGGATATTATAGGAGGTTTGTGAAAAACGTTTCACGGATTTCTAATCCACTAACCAAGTTGACTCGAAAAGGGGTTAAGTTCATCTGGACAAAGGAATGCGAGGAAAGTTTCTAAGAGCTGAAGAATAGATTGGTTACTGCACCTGTATTAACACTACCCTCTATCGGAGAAGGATTCGTTATTTTTAGCGATGCATCTCTGAAAGGGCTTGGGTGCGTCCTCATGCAAAATGACAAAGTAATTGCTTATGCATCTCGACAGTTGAAGATTCATGAGCAGAATTATCCTACGCATGATCTAGAGCTGGCGGCAGTTGTTTTTTCTCTAATGATATGGAGGCACTATCTTTATGGGGAGAAATGTGATATATACACTGACCACCAAAGTCTAAAGTATATTTTCACACAGAAAGAATTGAACATGAGACAAAGGATATGGTTGTAGCTTATTGAAGACTATGATTGTTCAATTCATTATCACCCTGGAAGAGCAAACAAAGTCGCGGATGCGTTAACCAGGAAAGATCCGGTTGTTCTGACAACAATGAGGATCCTGGGAGACCCCTTGATTAAAGATCTAGTAAAACTGGACATGGGAATTATAAAGAAAGGGACATCATCAACCCTATCCCAAATTATTTCTCAACCTTCATTACTAGAGAAGATCAAGAAGGCTCAAAAAGAAGATCCTTTGCTGCAGGAGAAGTTCGAGGCTGTAAAGGATGGGAAGTTCCCTGATTTCAATATCGATCAAGAAGGTGTATTGAAATTTCATACAAGACTATGTGTTCCATCTATTCCGGAGATAAAGAAAGAACTGATGGATGAATCTCATAGCTCTACATTCTCTATACATCCGGGAAGCACTAAGATGTATAGAGACCTTCGTGATCATTATTGGTGGGATAACATGAAGAGGGAGATTGCCGATTACACTACAAGGTGCCTGGTGTTTCAGCAAGTAAAGGCAGAAAGACAACTTCCTAAGGGGGTATTACAACCGCTACCCATACCAGTATGGAAGTGGGATAATATCACCATGGACTTTGTAACTGGTCTCCCAAAAACATCCAACGGAAACAATGCGATATGGGTTATTGTGGACCGTCTCACCAAGACAGCCCATTTTATCTCTATTCAGGAAGATTTATCTCTGGATCAGCTTGCGAAGATATACGTGAAGGAAGTGGTAAGGCTGCATGGGGTACCACTATCCATCATATCTGATCGTGACCCAAGATTCACATCAAAATTCTGGAGAAGTCTTCAGCATGCTCTGAATACTGAATTTAATTTTAGTACGGCCTATCATCCTCAAACTGATGTCCAATCTGAAAGGACTATTCAGACACTCGAAGACATGTTGAGATTATGCTCAATGGAATTTAAAGGTGGATGGGATCAACACCTCCCATTAGTGGAGTTCTCCTATAACAACAGCTTCCATGCGATTATTCAGATGGAACCCTATGAAGCTCTGTATGGAAAGCGGTGTAGAACTCCTACTTGTTGGGATGAAACTGGTGAGAGGAAGCTTCTTGGGCCTGATCTCGTGCAAGAGATGAAAGAACAGGTTCATGCCATCCAACAACACATAAAGGCTGCTCAGAGTCGGCAGAAGAGCTATGCTGACAATCGTCGAAGGGACTTGGAGTTTGGCGTTGGTGACAAAGTCTTCCTTCGAATTTCTCCACGGAAGAGAGTCATGCGGTTTGGGAAGAAACGGAAGCTCAGCCCTAGGTACATTGGCCCCTACGAAATCCTTGATCGCATAGGAGCAGTGGCCTATCGTCTAGCACTTCCACCGAACCTAGCTCAAGTTCATGATGTCTTCCATGTATCTCTCTTGAGGAAGTACATACCCGACCCTTCGCATGTACTGAACCCAGAGGCGGTACAACTTGAACATGACCTCTCTTATGAGGAGAAGCCAGTGGAGATCTTGGACCGTAGAGACAAGGTTCTACGAAAGAAGACAACCCACCTTGTGAAAGTGTTGTGGAGGAATCATAAGTATGAAGAAGCGACTTGGGAGCCTGAGGAAACGATGAAGCAAAAGTACCCTCACCTTTTCGACTAGGCCTCAAGTGTAAATTTCGGGGACGAAATTTCATAAGGGGGGAAGAATGTAACAACCAAATCTTTTTGTGTAGTATATTAACTTACTCTTATTTATTTAATAAGATGTTAATGGTTAATGCAGAAAGAGGAGTCGATGGCTTCATCCAGTAGACTCAACCCTTACGAAGCCCACTTATCAGAGCTTGGGAAGGAGGTAGCATCTGTGGGCTTCGCTTTGGACCAAGCCCAATCCGAGCTCCAGCGTGTCAAGCTTGAACGAAAACGCTTGCAGGAGAAGTTCAAGTTAGTGGAGATTGCTACTAGGGCAATGTTATCTGAGACTCCCTCAGATTCTCTCACCATAGTAGACCTTACACTTAGGTCTTATGCCAGTGTTATAAGGGGCTATGTGATGAGACCCTAGTTTCCTTGTGTAATCCTTTCGGGTGAATAAATTGAGATTTCTTCCTTTAGTGATGTTTGTGAAATTTCAAATGTCTAGATAATTTTAGAATGTATTTTATTGATGAATTTTGAAAAAGGGATATTTTGAAATATTTATGTAAACCCTAAATAACTAATGATGTGTAATGATTTTCAAAAAATGGTCTTCTACAAAAGTGTTCAGTAAGGAATTTGGAGTCTAATAAGATCAACTTAATTTTTGATGAATAGTAAATTATGAATAGTGATTTTACGCTTAGGATTAGTAATATGACCAAATGGATTAATAATTTCACTCAAAGAAAGTTTTAATATAATTTAGACACCTAGATTAAGTAATGTGATTCAATAAAATGGTTAAATAACGGTTTCATAAATTATTATTCAAGTATTAGTTTTTTCGTATGAATAGTGTTTTTTAATTAAAAATTTAATTAAAAATAATTAGAAAATTATTTTTATAAAAAGGACTTTATTTTTGAACTCAGAGCATCGATATTATGTTAAGGTAATTTTTGGGGATTTTTCTGAAAATAGTGAATTTTCGATGAATAGTGTTTTTTTAAAAAATTAAATTAAAAATATTTAAAAAATTATTTTTATAAAATGGATTTCATTTTTGAAATCAGAGAATTGATATTTGGTTAAGGTGAAATTTTGGGGTTATTCTGAGAAAGTTGAATTTTCAGTGAATAGTAAAAATACAGTTTTAGGGTTTCGGTATGTTTAATGACATCATGATGGTGTCAGGATGATGTCATGAGATCTTTTGAGGGTTGGACGGCCAAGGGTGATGAATTATTGTTTTGGGGGCCCCATGTGGCCTAACTCCATGATAAATGCCCTGGGAGAGCACATGGGTTTGAGAAAAGCACATGTGAGGTATCCCTTGGCCATTAATGCTTTGTCCCCTCACTTTCCCTATAAATACCCACCCTTTCCTCCCTTATTTTTCACTCCCAACTCTCCCCCAACGAAGTTCTAGTCTTCTTACCTTCCAAAGAGTCCTCCCAAGGTTCCCCCAAGCCCTCAAGGTCCAATCCTTTGAGTTTCAAGAGTCACATTTTAAGGTAAGGGATCCGACCCCTCTCTTTCTTTTCAAGTAATCTCTTTTATGTCATTTCTTTTATACTCCATGTTCTTATGTTGGAGGATGTTCTTTTATATTCATCCTACTGCCTATTTCATGTTCATATTATGAGAGACCCCCTTGCTCTCATTAATTCGTTTTAAGAATGTTTACGTGACGCCGTTAGGCTACCGAATTTTTAAGGGATTCTTTCACCCTTCTCATTTTTCAAGTTCGATTTTCATGTCAAGTCTTTCATGTTCCTTTTTATTATGTTGGGGTATGATCTCTATATCAATCCTACTGATCTCTTATGATCATATGATGAGGGACCCTTTTTTGATCTTGTCAAATCATTTTCTTTTGAAGTTAAGTGACGTCGTAAGGCTGCCGAATTTTCGTAAGAGAAATCTAATCTTTTTCCTTCCATGTTTTTCATTTCAAATGGTATGTCCCTAAAATTTCATTACCATGTCCATATGTCCTTCTTATTCTTTCACCCTACTGTTTTATGGATCATTTATGAGTGGGTGACCCATGTCCCCTCTCATTTCAATGTTTTCTAAAACCCCGAAACTTAGCTGTTATGCTGCAGAATTTTCCCCTCAAAATGCCTCTCTCTTTTCTCAAAAATTATTTTATGTTATAAAGTGAATACTCAAAGCTCTTATTTCTACAAGGGTATTCACATATATATCAAAATGTTCCATTTTAAATTCTGGGATTTACCTACATGAGACCCGCTTTCCCTTTCTATGGGTTTAAAGTGACATAAAGATCATGTCTTTAAAGCAGTTTTTTAAACGTTATGATTATGAAATGAAACCCATTTATTTTATATGTGGGTTATTTATGAAATGTTTGATGATGATATATGTGGCTCACATGATAATAAAGGCACATTTAAGGGTGCGCCCTGATAGCGCTCCAATGCATTGGGTAATGATGTAACCACTAGAGATTACAATTTTCACGATACCTTGGTGAATAACCTTGGTAATTTTCAAATGACACCTTGGGGATGGACCTTGGTGATATGTTCATGATTGTCTATGTTAAATGATGTAGCCACATCTTCAAGTTATGAAAAATGTTATTTTTATTATGAAATGCCTCATTATTTCTTTCTCATGCCTTAAAGTTCTTTTCATGTCCTTATTGAAGTATCTCAAGTTCACATGTAAAATGTTCCTCTTGTTTCCCTTACTGGGCCTTCTGCTCACCCTTTCTTTTGATGTATGTCCCCAGGTTATGAGATGCAGTAATGAACCTAGAATGAACTTAAGGAGACGCCTTGCAAGTGTTTAAGAAGAATGTTTTATGTTTTTTTTTATGTATTATGATCCTTGTTTCCAAGACACTAAACCTTAACGATCCTCAGATTTGTGTAATGTAATGAAAGTTTTTGTTATAAAATGGCGGGATGCTATAATGGAGCCACTTTAGTTGGAAAATTACAATAGTATATTTTTATTTAATGTTAAAATTGAATTGACACAAACATGAGTTGTTTTACTTAAACAATTTTTAAGTAGGGTTATACAAGTCCAAATTTTGATTATAAATAGTCATTGGAAAGCTAAAAATATTTCCTACATCATAGTAATTATTTTATAATTTTTAGACATTAAATAAAATAAATTATTTATGACATAATAATGATGTCGCGATGACATCATTATTTGACGATTTAAATAAAATGGAAAGATAATGTAAAATCTATAAACTACACATGTCCAAAACCAATTGGATGAGTGGAGTTTAAAGCCGTATCACCTTATTCACGAATTATATCAATGTGGGAACTTTTAAAACCGAAACACATTTTCAAATAAAGTAATATCTCTTTACTTTCCAAAAGTGCCCCTCCTCTCCTCTTATAAAAGGCCCCCACCTCTACCCCATTTCACACACTTCTCAAGCCTTTGGCTCGGCCAACCCCTGCCCAATTACTCTCTCCACATCCCTCTCCTCATCCTAGAGGATTCCCTTTGGGCAGAATCCTTTCAAAGGAAGCCTTTAGGCTCAAATCAAAAGGGAGTTACACTTTTAAAGGTAATTCATTCTCTCTTGTTCATTTGTTTTATTTTGCTTCTCCAACCCTCTAAACTCTTTTTATTTACTTATTTTGTAACAACACCAGTATCTTCAATATACTAGGATGTTTTTATAATATTTATTTGAGCTACACTCTCACACAACTACATCAAATGGTTAAAGAACATACGGTTTCCGTGGATGGCGAAATTCTACCTCCCGAAACGATGATTGTTCAATACTCATTTAACACCTTCAAGGGTGGCCATTATGATATCAATATTTTTATATATGATATATAATATCTTTATGTTTTCTTTAAGCTTCTGTATTTTTCATGTTTGGCATACCATTATGGTTTCCATTATGGGTAAACACGATATCTTCATTTAAGGAAGTGCGGACTACCGCCCCCTAAAAGTGATGTGATTCGTTAATGCCATATATGGGACGTGTAAAGGATGGACTTAAAGTTATTATATATGATGTTATAATGCATTTATAATATACCTCTATATAATTATTATTTCATTCCATTAAATTATGAGATATAAATGAAAGTAGCGTTCATGCGTACGCACGGCTTACCGTCTCCATGAACGGTGCATTTCATTTCTTATCCCCAAATGTAATGTACAGTTAAAATTACATGTATATAATGTATATATATAATTAATGATATATCTAAATGATGAATATAATTCTGGAATTAAAATATACATACCTCTGATTTAGTTTTAATTCCATTAATATGACAACGAAATGAAAGTAGCGTTCATGCGTACGTACGGCCTACCGTCTCCATGAACGGTGCATTTCATTTCTTACCTCTAAATGAGTATTTAATATTATAAATACATGTATATGCTGGATATATATGATACATATGATATCCAAATTGGGAATTTCATTCTGGATATAAAGAACTTTTGACCACATGAACAACATGTAATTGTAAGAAGTCAACTTTCGACTTAAGAGCCAAATATTGACAAAACAATCATTATTAACTTAAATGGTTACATAATGTTTATAACATGGAAATAAGTGATATAAAAGGAATAATGAACATTAAAAAGGTTCTTAATCAAGTATAAATTAACTCAAGTTTATTATTCAGGACGTTAAAGAATGATCGAGTCAAGTCGGACACGAGGTAAGGGACTTCGTCTCAATCTCCTTTCATTGAGGCATATTTCATTTTATACACAACTTTCTTTTATACGGTGTATAAAATCCTCTGACTTTTACTTTTATACAAAAGGAATCTTTTTCTATGAATCGTTTTACTAAATGACAAAAAAGAATTTTTTTTAACGTACGCAGTGACAACGACCTTTTTCCGCCGCCGCGAGTATTATTTGATCATTGGCTTTCTCAACAAGCCGTAATGTTTTTAGAATAAAATAAATACCATATACTCTTTTATGTATTTTTCTATTGAAAATGGTTTTGAAAAATGATTCTATTATGTAAATATATTTATGATATATTGTGATTTAAATGTGGATATGTTATCATTCCTTTATATTGGTTTTATGTTTTATGATTTTATATTGGTACTTGAACATTTTAACGGGTGGTTATGTTATAAACCATATGATGGGTGGTGCCGTGAATACCAGGACGGGTGGTTACATTATAACCTCCAATGAATTGGGTATGGAAGTCGGCCGTATGGCTATTCCATTAAGTATGAATGGAAATTGGCCGTATGGCTATTCCATTAAGTGATATGTGTGGAAGTTGACCGTATGGTTACTCCACTTAAGTATGTTTATGTCCCAAGTAACCTTTATATATTCTATGTGTTCTTTATATGGGTTTTATGGTAATTCATTGGTTACAAAAAGGTAAGTAATGATACTTTATTCAGTGAAGATTTTTTTTTACTACTTCATGAAGGTGAAGGTATTACTTTGATATAGTATACATGGTTTACTTGATGTCTGAAAAAATAACATTTTTCATTCTTTTTGTATCCCTTACTGAGCTTTTTATGCTCACCCCAAGTTTTTCGAAATGTTTTTCACATGACTTAAAGTGGAATAATGTCAAGGATGGGATCAAGGGAATTTCATGCTATCTAAAAAATGGAATCTAGACATCTTTCTTTTTAAGAGTTTTTTTATGGAGACTTAGTAGAAGTGTCTACTTTGTAATCTTTTAAGATGTAATAGTTATGTTCTAATTCTCTAAAACTCTAAACCTGAAAAGATCCTCAATGTGAATTATTCAATTAATTCAATATTAAGTAAGGTTTAATGCTGGCGCCTTATATTAAGTACATTGAACAATCCTTGAATATTTTAGATAATTTGATACCTTTTATTACTAATGTTCATTCTATCATAGAAGTTCTTAAAAATAACCTTAATGATAGAACAAATTAGGTAATTTTATTGATGGATCAATTTTGAAGCCTTGATGTAGAGTTCAAGATTATTAAGGATTGTATTTCTGAGTGCAGTAAGGCATGAAATAAGGTTTTAAAGTTATCATATAACATTTATGAAAGTCTGAAGAAACATTTGGACAAGTAGGAAGAATTGATACATCAGGAAAAAACTAAACTCTCTCTATCAATAGTTTATTGATGTTTTGAATGAAATTTTTGAATAATTTCACAGGCCTGGTACTTCAAAATAAGTATCCGCTAAAGATTTTTAGATTTTAAAATAAATTGTTGAAGGCAATAGTAATGAGTTCATTTTACTATATAAAATAGTTTTTATCTTAGAAAAATTATATCAACACACGTTAAATGATTTCAATAACAAAAAAGAAATACATGAAGCTCAATAAGAAATTAATTGGCTTCATAATGATTGGATTAGAGAGAACGAAATGATTATTAATGAATAGGATGAGGTGATTAAAGACAAAAAATATTCTCTTGAAAATATCATGGATGATTGAAAAGGGTTCATGAAGATGAAACTCCCATTTTTAAATATTTTAGAAAAAACAAATGGTCAAAGAATGTTATTTGAAATATTTTTGTAAAAAAATTCTGTTTCAAGTAACATTTATTGATTCGTACTCTGCATCTCTAACTTTTGGGAGGAAATAAATTATTTCCCTTATTCATGTTGAAAATACTAAACGGGGTGAACAGATATTAAAAGAATGTTTTTTATGAATGAAAAATTCAGGGGGATATGTCAGATGAAAAGTCAAGGAGAATACGATCCCTTGTGAGTTGTTTAAACTCAGGGTGGATTTAGTCATATTCACTAGAGTTTTTAAACGCAGGGCAAGATAAGTATTTATTGTCTGTTATCCTATTTGTCTTTTGATCTGTTTTCTGCATTCCAAAAAGGGAGAGATTTTTTAGTCAAGACATGTTTCTACTTTACCATCAATCATTTTTCTTGGAAGTCACAAATCACACATATCGTAATCACATATATTTTTTATCATTTATGTTGTTTTAACAATTGTAAAAACATTCTTTCACTTTACATGTTTGAGGTATCCTTATGAATGTTGTGTTTTTTTTCATACACATTGTTTATATACTATTTTAGAATCATGACCAGATTGAGCATTAAATCGTAGTCATGAATTGTAACATTACTGTATATTTCATTATAATCAAAAACTGTAACTAGTTTTGTACCACATCATAATCATGTTTCATAATAATGTTTAGTATAGTATCACAATCTCATGTTTCATGCAACTTAACCGGGTTAAGTTCCATGTTGTTTTATTTACATCGTAACCCGTTTATGTACTGAATTGAAATCATGTATTATAATCCTGAAATCATAACCAGGTTATAAATTGTCACCACATTAGGAATCATACACTTATTATGTATTGTATCCTAGAATCATGACCAGATTAAAAATTGTGCATCCTAACCCAGATAATAATCTTAACTATGTAATGATTTGTAATCGATATGTATTGTTCTCATGATGTGGCTAATAAAAAAGTAACATATTGCATTTGTAAAATGCGTTATACTCTTATCATAACATCAATATCGAATTCATGTATCTCATACTCATTGTTTTATAATTTGGTACAAAATAATTTCTAACTAAAATGATGTTTTGGGTTGGTTATTTACCAATCAAAACAATGTCATCTATTCGGTTTTGATTTGACCGATGTAATGCTTGGTGTCCATGTCCCTCTCAGGTATTCAGAGAAATGTGACCATTGGAAACAATATGAAAATTTGAACCTGAAGCCAATCAATAGGAGGTCATTCAAACACTAACATAAAACTTTTTCTTCTATCACGTTCTAGAAAGAGACGTTTTGACTTCTATCTTGCTTCGTGTGAAGGCCTTAATGATACAATGAGTGAACAACTTGTTCCATGTTTTTGTATTTCCAAAATTCCTTCTTTTTCTTCTTTGTGAGACAAATCACTGTGATAACGATTGAGGGATTCTAGGGATATGAATATGTGATACCGATCATCATATTGAGGGCCTTCAATTGCTTGAATAACATAGTTACCAATTATCTTATTAATAAAGGACATCTGGGGATAGGAAGACAGCTATGCCAATCATCAAATCGAGGGATTTCCAAGATGGCGGTAAGACATACTTTTTATTCTAGGTGAAATGATACCCTTCACTTTGGGTTAAAATAATTTTATTACAATTACATTTCTACCACTATTTGTATTAGAATGGTTATTTTATCGATTCATTTTTATTTTCATATTCATTCTAATTGTAACTGTCTGAATTACGATTATTTCATTACATTTTTTTTAGTCGATTCTATATGATTTATGGTAGAATAATTTATATTTTCAGAACACTGTTCATTGTATTCATTTGAAATAAATTTATTTTTAAATTACCTATTGTATTAAATCACATATTTTTAATCAGATCCAAGTCATGTATGATCAATTGTATTGGTTATAAATTTTATTAGTTTAAGATCTCTAAAACTATGTTTTATTTTATGTGATTCAATACAATGATTTTTAAAGCTACAATTCACCCCATATTGTATGGTTCCATATAATATACATATAAATCTATATTACAATCCAACAATGACCTCATGATCATTGCAGTTTTTCATCCCATATGCTATTGGAGTCACTATTTAATGAGAGAGAAATTTGTTTTGTTCACAGACTACACGAGAATTAAATACATCTTAACTATGTGAGAACTGAATCTTAGGTAGAATATGTTGGTTGAGTACATGCAATTGTTTGAGTTTGATCTTTCATACACTCTAGGAAAATGGTTTCCAGTAGACAATGATATAATCCAAATGACTCAGACAAATGCATTTTGGAATTTATGGCATGAATGTAATCTAATTGACTTATTCTCGAAGTTTCTTATTGAGGTTCGGGAGGACCATGGTAACACTATCTCTTTTATCCTTAGTAATGCTGTCTACACTTATTGAACGTGATAGGTCAAGACTAATGAATGATCTAGAAGGTATTTTCATATGGAATAGTTTATAAGATGATGATACATTATATGGTTGGACAGTCAATGGAGAAGATACTCTCCAACTTTGTGGGGAGGTAAGGGTTCCTGCAAACATCAATGAATAGATGATGAGGGATTTCCATGCCTAAACATGGGAATTTCACCCTGAGGTCACTAAAATGTATTGTGATATATGACACCACTATTGGTGGCCCATAATGAAACGTGAAATTTTTGTTTTCATTAGATAATTCTCTACCTTCTAGAAAGTCAAAGTGGAACATCAATATCCATCTTGTCCTCTTCATCAATTTTCCATTTCTGATTGGATATGGGAAAACGTTTAGATGGAATTTTTGATGGTTTTACCAGGATCACCTCGTGGAAATGAGGCAGTGTGGGTTTTCATTGATCATCTGATGATGGTCACATACTTAATACTTGTGCAAGATAATTTTTCTATAGTAGAGCAGTGAATATTGTACATTAAGGAGATCGTACATCTTCATGGAGAACCTTGTTCTTTTGTTTCTGATGGAGATGATTATTTTACATCACAATTCAATAGGAGTTATAGAAGTTCTTGGGTATATAGGTACTATTGATCATGGCTAATCACTCACTAATAGAAGGACATATGGAGTTTACAATTAAACTACTTGAGGATATGCATTATGCATGAATTCTTGACATTGTGGGTTTAGGGATGAAACAGATTCCTCTCACTGAATTCTCTTATAAAACCATCTTCTAGGATACAATAGAGATGGATCCTTATTAAGCCTTGTACTGTAGGCCTTTTTGCTAGCCTATGTGTTGGCTAGAGGTAGGGGAAGCATCTGTTCTTGGGCCTTGTCTCATGACAAAGATATGAAAATAGGTCAAGAATATTTAGAAGTGAATGTTGATTGCTCAATCTAGAAAATAGACTTCTGCCAAAAAATTCCAGCAACCACAGGAGTTTGAGGTTGAAGATTGGGTCTTATTGAATTTCTCTCCTAGGTTGGGGAATATACGTATTCAGATGTAGTGTAAGCTATCACCAAAGTTCATTGGACCCGTTGAGGTTGTGAAGATAGTAAGACCAGTGGATTACCAGTTGGAACATCAATATAAATATTGGCCTATTCATGACTTAAATAATGTTTTCCATATTCACAAATACAATCCTGACCCAACTCTTGTCACGCATAATAATGCGGTTGAACTGGACATGGATGCTTTCTTTGAATAGTACCTAGTCCTCATTGTTGATTTGAGTGTGAAGAAACGTAGAGGAAGGATTGTTCTTATTTTCTTGGGGATTTAGAATCTCGAACAGTTATATGATGAGACATAGGAGTTAAAAGATAATGTGCAATCTCAGTGACCAGAAATCATTGTTGACAATACCTCTTTACCATCAGAAGACCAACATGTGGATGCGTTTCTATATAAAGGAGAGTTTGTAACAACCTAACTCTCTTACCAAGGTAAGACTCATTAGTTTTACTTTATAATATCATAAATGGTTCTAATTATTTATTTTAATCATGATAATCAGTCCATGGGAGAATCCAGGGAACTTCTAGAGATTGGAGGTCTAAAAAAGAAAATAAAAACAGAGCCGCACAGATAAACTGCAACTGTGCACCACATGTGCACTTCCGTGCGGCCGCTGTATAGCTCATCTTCATGGTCTGAATGTAGTTTCACTAATTGTGCACAGATTACATGAAGTGTTCTCAATGATGTACTAGATTATTCATGGTGTGCGTAGGGTTTGGAAACCTGTGCGCAAAACCTGTGTCATCCAGTTTTTATGAAAAAAGGACCATTTTCTCCTCTCATATTTTAATTTATGTTTCATTTTTTTATCCTCTATTTGGAAAAAACCAATGCACAACCCTCTTTGAGTTATCCAAGATCTTACTCTTCATTTACTTGCTACTCCATACAGTGACTAATCTTATGTCTCTCAGTTATGTTGAAAACCTTGTGGTACGATAAACCTTGCAAACTCCTCTTTCCTCGCAAAATATATCTATTTGTAATGCTGTTTTGATGAAGGATCTTTTTCCCTATTTTCAAGGACAAGTATGGAAACTAAGATCTAATCCATCTTGATTTGAAAATAAGTTTGGTACTTAGTAAGGCGTCATCTACAGTTCTATGGTAGGTGGTCACTTAGTTTTCCCTTTGAGATATGGTTGTTTCATATTTATTCTTGTTGTGTCGTGGGATGTCCTTTTATAAGATAATTTTATGTGTTGATTCATTCATGTCAAATAGAACATTGTTTGAAGAAATAAGTTAATTGAATCTTATTTATGGGATTCGAGATGACCCTTTCATTGTATATACTCCCAAAGGGTGTTCCACCTAAATTTGTAGTTTAAAGACAATTTCTCAAATTGAATAATTATTGTCTATGTTACATGTTTGGTTTTGAAAAAAAAAATCCATCATTCCATGTGTGTATTTAATAACACAAGAAACCCCATGGGTGATTGGATTCTTAAGGCATGTAATTTCTAATTTGAACCTATGACTATTTGTTATTCCATTTGAGAAGGCATGTTCCCTTGTATCGAAATTCTCATGTTTGGTATGAGGAATGAGATATTTTTATTCCAAATAAATGGAATTACATTAATGTAATCGTGAAAGGGATGGAATGGTATCATCCATGTTAGTATTCATTGAAAATAAAATAAATCATATGGTTTCCTGCTATTAAATTTAACAATATAAGATGGTTTTCCTTATATTGAATAATATAAATTATCATTTCATTACTGAGATTATAATATACATCTGGGAGGGAGGCATTCATACCTCGTTCCACTATTTAATATGGGTAGGTGGAATTATTACATCATTACATTATTCCTTATGGGCAGGAGGCATTCTTACAATGTTTGACTATTTCATATAGGTGAGATACATTCTTACCACAAGCCACTCATTCATAAGGGTGGCATGCATTCTTAACTCATTTCAATGTTTGATATATGTGGGGGAATTCATCCCCTATACTACTATTTCATATGGGCGAGAGACATTCTTACCCAATACCACTATTCCATTTAGGTGGGAAGCATTCTTACATAGTGCCTCTAATTCTTACGGGTTAGAGTCATTCTTACACCATGCCACGCTCTTCTATGGGATTGAGGAATTATTACCCATTTCCTCTATCTTCTATGGGAAGGAGTAATTCATACACCATTCCAACTATATATATATATATATATATTTGTTTCTTTGATTGTGTACATAGTTACTTATCCATTCATTTCATCATTTAGATAAAGCTGTTATACCATCCTGGTGTCCATTAAGAACATATGAATGAATTTAATCATTTTTTTCTATTTATTTAATTTCTTGTCATTAACTACACACTAGTTACAAACAAGAACCACTTGGATTGCACGTACACACTGTTGGTGGTGACCTATTGATATTTATCTCACACCCTATACATGCCACCATTGGCATCTGAGAATATTTTTGTCTAGCAGGTATGGATATGGGAAAGCACCACTCTTCTCATTATTGATTCCTTCTATTTGATGGATATTAGGGTATGAGGATCAGTCATAGGCTCAAGATACTATAGATTAGCATTTGTATTTTAATCTATTATTACATTTTTTATTAGTATGCTAATTTTTTTTCATTAAACATTTTTAATATGTATTCCACGCATACATTTCTATATTAGACAATTTCTATGAGTATTTTTTATATTATTAAGACTTCCAATATTTATTTATTTTTTTCAAAATTTAAATCTTCTATTTTAATGATTCTACTATAGCTTATTTATGTTTTCTCTATTGTGTACTATGACATGGTGGTATACTCTCCCCTCCATCGTACCATCCAACCCCCACTGCTAATCGAAATCCCCTAGAAAATGGGAAGACATGCCATGAGTTATGTGGCCAACTGAACTCAAGGAATCAGTTACACAAAAGTTGGGTATGAGACATCACATTGATATTCTAATAATTTTTTGATCAATGATTTCATGCCTTTGATAACTTACCAAGATACTAGGAAATATATTAGTGATTATAGTGAATGGTTCCAAGATTATATTGTCGATAATAATGAAACTGTTGAAATTTTAAATCTGCTAATAGTAAATGAATAATTGAATTGTTTTTGGTTTTTTTTCGTTGGGGTAATTTTTCATCGATTAGCTTAGTTTACAGTTGACTCAGAAACGGATGCAATTTATATTTTAAAAACCCCAGTAATGAATGTCTTAAGAAAAAATTTTATAATTTAAAATGATTTGATGTTTTTTTTTAAATAATGTTTAATTTGATCTATCACATCTCCACAAGGTGATTTTATATTCTTTGTTGAAATGAAATACATTTCATTAAGAAATTTCATTGATTATATATCCTTTATTAACATAACTATTAATAAAAAGAATCCATTTCCACGTATCGATGATTTTTTTGATCAGCGCTAGTGAAAAAAGTATTCATCAAAGGATGAGATAAGGTTAGGGTGCCATTATTTGAATGTGAAGGAAGATAACATTCTGAATATTATGTTTCAGATAATGTGTGGGAACTATGAATTTTTATTTTTAACATTTGTGTTATATAATGTAGCGACAGAATTTATAGACTTTATAAATTAAAATTTTTTATGTTCATGGATGAGTTTGTGGTTTTTTTATGGATGAAATTTAATTATATTCTAAAATTCAAGAGGAACAAAAAAGGAACATATGGTTTTTTAAAAATATATATAAAAAGAAAATTTATGGAAAATATACAAAGTGTGAATACTGAATACAAGAAATTTACATCAATGTGGAAATTGTTTCTAATGATATCATATCTATTTAACCCGCTAAAATATAAGATGTTGTATAATGGAAAAGACCAAAAAATAACATAGAGATTCTTGGTTTTCAGGGATTATAGGTTTACTACCACTATATTTTGGAATAATTTTCTTTTTTTTTCAAGACCAATTATTATACTAACATGAAATAGTTTTGAGTTCATTTTTTAAAATATTGTGATGTTTTTTTAGGAATTGAATATAAGATTAGTGAATGCTCTAGTTTTGGCATGTCCTACAGAAAATGTATTCTTTTTCTCCTACACTGATACTGCATTGAATGTGTTTTGTTGTTTCCTCATATAAACTGATCAGGTAATTTCATCTTTTCCACATTATTTTAAACCTAGGGATTAAAATTACCCTACACAGGATTTAAAATTAGCTAATGTTTTTTATTTAAAAATTTTGAGCCATTATTTTTATGGATGAAAGTGTGAAATATATGTTTCTAAAAAAATTTTAATATGTATTCAAATAAATACAATTAAACATGAGATAGAGAAGATAAATTGAACTAATTAGGGAATATGTTTCCATGATTCTATAAAATCCTATTTATTAAAAAATTGTATGTGGTATGAGTTGAATAAATAAGTCTACCTTAACCATGTTATGTTTTAAACATGACCCTTTGGTTAATGATTTGATGATTTTTTTTCTAGAAGTGAATGATATTGGGACATCTTCTGTTTTGTTTCAGGTTTCAATACTGTTATATTTTTCAAAAAGAAAAAGTAATTATCAAGAGGATGAAAATTCACTGTAGGAAATGGTATAATCTATTAAGAATGGAATGTGTCATGATTTAAATGCTGACTGATTAGGTGTTTTAGAATTCGATAAAATATTATCATTGCATTGTGATTACCATTTGCACAAATGGTTATTTATTGAATCTCATAGTTCATATTATTCAATTAATTTAGAAATCAATAAGATATATAGATACCTTCTTTAAAATGTTTCTTGGGGTGGAATAACAAGATATATTTCTGATTTTATCATGATGTTTTTTATTTTATAGTAGGTTAAGGAAGAAAAATGGTAATTAAACTGTATTTTCCATCATTCTCTAGTTTTGACATTGAATGGAGATAATATATCAATGTATTGTTTTGTTGCATTCCCAAATACTTCTCAAAGTAATAATGAAATATGGGTTATAGTTTATTTATTGACTAAATATTTAAATTTACTTCCCATTTGAGACATGATCACCTAATAAAATCTTTATCGACTATATCTAAATGATAATTCATGTTACATTGAGTTCCATTATCGATTGTATTAGAACATGATACTTGTTTCACATATAATTTTTAAAAAGGACTTCATAAGTCATTTTGTTCTGAATTAAATTATAGTAGAACTATGCATCCTAAATCTGAGTGATATTATGAGACAAATATTCAACCCTTGATATATATTATATTTCCTTGTTCAATGAATTACAAGGCATATTGGTATTGAAATATATCTATGGTTGATTTTTCTATAATATTATTTCTTATTTTAGTATAAGGATGGGACTATTTGATGCATTATATAAAAATATGTTTCGGTGGATAACATTTTTGAATGATGTAGGAAAAACTAATTTGATGGTGCTAGATTTGGTAGTGGAAATGGATGATATGGTGTATTTTATTTGGTGATACATGTGGAAAAGATTGATACGGTAGAAATGTTAGGTGGTTAACTGGTGAAATAATCATTCTTTCATGGTAGGTAAATTCATATGAGGATGAAGGTGCTCGTTTTTTAGCTTGGTTTGGTTATTAAGGGAGGATAGGATTCTCTCACATTCTTTAATTTCTTCAACAAGGCATGATTTCTAGTGTGTTGGGCGGGGTGGGTGTCTAATGGATATAATGGATTACCCCCATGCATGGGATGTAAATTAATGTGGATGGTTCATTCAAGAATGGGATCATGCGAGGTAAGGGTCTCATTATAGATTCGTGTGGCTTAATACTAGTAAGGCTTAGTGATTTATTCCAGTCTAGAAATTATCTAGGGACAGAAATGAGTGATCTACTCACTAGAATCATTGTTTTCACGAGGGTCGGGAATATAAGTGGATGAAATTTATTTTGATTCTGAGGCATTTGTTAAGATGATCAAGGGAACTTGTGAGGTACCTTGGAACTTGAGTTACACGGTAAGACTATGATCTTTGGATATAGAACAGGGTCAGTTCTCTATCAAATTTAGAGAGAAGAAAATTTTTCTATTGATTTAATCACATGCTTGGGCAGGCTGGAGGAGTCAGCTATCAGCTGTGATAGTTTTGGGTCACCTCTTATGGGTTGAATGACTTTTCTAAAAGGATTCTATCATCTTACACCACTTACATCCCCTTAAGGGCCCTCTGTACAGCGGATGTGCATCGATGTCCTCATATATACTTTATTTTAATAAAAAAATAATGGTTCAGTTAGTTACAGAATATGGTGATTCATCATGAATTTTTTTATTAAATATTCATATGGATGAGGAAGCATCATGTGAATATGAAAATGCAATGTGGGGAATCTATCCCTACAAGATCAATTATTGAATAAAGTTGAAAGGATTCATTTTATAAATGTGGTCAATGATGTAAAAAACTATTCAATGAGGGAATAAATCATTATCATATTTATTAATATGAATTATACAGGTATGTTAGTTATAAATGTATGGAATATTTTTTATTCTAAAAAGAAATTTATTAGTTAAAAAATATTATAATAATGTTTTATTCATAACAATACACTATAAATTTTAGAATTGTTTTAAAAAAAATCATTTAATAAATTAGGTTATCGAAATTTGTTTGTTGAATTTTTTTTGGGAAATATAGAATTTTCAGATAAGAGTTAAAAATACCATTTTTTGTAATAATGTAATTTATTTAATAAATTTATATAATTAATGTTTCTAAATATGTGTTGAATAGTTTTTTAAATATAACCTTAAATTTTTTTATTTAAACTTATTTTAAATAGTTAATGTTAATTCATATTTATATTGGTTTTTAATATAAGATTGTTTTTGGGTTTAATGTCATGGTTTTCATAATGTTATTTTATAATGCATATTTTATTACAATATTAATTACTCGGAGTAATTCATAATTGGGGATAATTATAATTAAATGTAATGAATAAATATAAATAAATATGAATTTATTTAAAAAATTTAATTATTTTTCCTAGAGTTAATATAATTATATCTTTTTTTCAGAAAACATACTCTTTCTAAAAACACAATGTCTAGCCGGGTGTATTGGATTAATATTAAATGAGAATTCTTCACTTTTGTACATTTTATTTTCAAAAATAAAATCCAAATTTAGAATAATAATAACATATAATTTAAAATATGGTAAAAAAATTACCAATGTGATTTGTGAAAACAATTAAAACTAATCATAGTGATTATGTTAAAAATTGAGAATTCAAGGTAACTATAATATAATATTAAATGGAACATTGATATATATACCATTAAATAACACAATTTATAGACATTTTTACCCCTTTAAACATATAGGATATCATTCTGTGCATTATTGGATCCAATTTACATTGAAAAGAACATGGGTTGAATTTCTACTTTCAAAAATTTACAAGCTTCTCACTCACCCCACTTATAAAAGGCCTCCCCATCTCTTCCTCTCTTCAGACCTATAAATCCATTATGATTATGAATTACATATCAAAATAACTTTTAAAATTCCTTAACATCATCTTATAATACATAATTTGAGAATAAATCCAACCATGTAAGGCTTTTAGTGAGAACAAATTGGATTTACCTGAAGAGGTGGTAATGTTCTATAAAGAACTCTTTTGTAATAATTCTTCTACAAACCCATTTATTTTTATTATATCATGATTATATTATAAACTAAAAATTATTAAAATAATTATATGTTTTTATAATTATTATGTGACCTAAAACCAAAACACATCCATCAAATGGTTTACATAATCATCTTTCGTGTGTACAACAGACTACCAACTCACGAACTGATGTCTTTTGTTTTTCCATTACCACCTATCATGATTTATAATAATATTGAACATAATTTTTATATATAATATTTATGATATTTTTAATAAACCGAAACTTATTGAGTGATTATATCATTTACAGCCTATTGTATTTCAAACCATAGAGGATATCATAACATCAAACATGCGTGTGGAAGACTACTTACTCGCAATGTGATATGAAGCATTTTTCAATAACCTGTAACATGGATAATAATACGAGTACATATAATGAATAACTATGATATAAAAGAAATAATATATATATTAATTTTGTCATTATATTTCTGTAAATATATTATATAGTTTCTTTCAACCATTTCACACACTAAAAAAGTGATGACATTGTTGACGGGCGTGTGCACTACCACCACCTCGAAGAGATGTGATTCTTAATTTTTTTTTCACCACATAAAAATAATAATATATATAATTTAATAATTTTTTATTTTATATATAATTTTCATTATTTAAAGATGTATTCATACTTACCATATTTCCATAATGGTTATTATAAAATGGAAATGTTACTATGTTGTACATACAACCTACTGTCTCCAAGATCATAGCATTATATATTTTTTCAAAACCATATTTAAAATTTGGACATAAAATTTCAATATATATATTAATGTAATAATTATATAATTAAAATAATTATATATATGTTTATTTAATGACATATTTGATAGTACTTGATCGAGCAATGTTATTTTTTACACATGAATAGAATATCGTCAAAACACTGGACTAAAACGTAATTAATTATGTAATTGTATTTAAATTTTTAATAAGTGTAACAAAAAGAATAATAAACATAAAAAATGATCTATTGAAATCAAATATTTAACAGAATTATTTTATTCTATGAACTAATGACACATGTGACAAGTCAGACTCAATGTAAGGGACGTCTTCTCAATTTCCATTCATTGGGGAAATTGAGGCCATTAAGCACTGTAAACTTTTTATAAGGATTACATATAGCCATTACAGATTATATATATGAGTATTATGTACATAATAATTTTATTTAATGTTTTTTAGTTTAATTATTTAATGGGGGTTATAGTTGATGTTTTTATCAATTTAACATGGACATTGCATTAAAGAAAAACTTATTTTAATGTTTTTATACATACACTATTTCACTTATATGTCCATGTTGTAAAACTATTTTTGGTATTATTTATATAGATAGAAATATTTATAACATTAATTTTATTTAACCATTACGTTATTTCAATATTGTTCAAGAGGAATATTATTAGGTGTTCTAAACAAAAAGTCTTGGAATACAAGAAATGAAATTTCATATTTTTAACAGATGGTGATAATAACCTTTCATTTCATTGTGATGTTTTATTATATATCAAATTAACCTTTCAATTATACAATTTTTATTAAATAAAACTTCATTTTCCATTTTTATGGGTTTTTTGGTATTGAAAATGGTGTTTAAATGTAATGTCCACTGAAAATTATATATTTTAAATAAAATGTTATTTTTATATATTACAATGATTTTTATAATTTTTTGAATATTATTTAAATGGATTAATGGTTTTATTTCATGTTGCAGGTCATGGAAATTATAAATTTATTGTTTTTCCATATAGTGTTGGGTGAGAATGTTATACTTAAATGATTGGTTATCCAGATAACAGTTATAATCATTGGATAATGATTATATTCTCTAGATAATTATAGTTTATTTTTTCTATATGGTAATTCTGGGATTTACAAGTACTATAAGTGTTCCGTAAGGATTTGATGAGTTGATTTCCCAAGGAACCTTCTACAATTATGTATTCATTTGAATGGATTTTCATGGAAATTTATAGTCTAAGAAGGATGAAATTAATAGACTTTTTAAAGGAATCGTATTTCCAAATATATGTAAAATCTTATATTTTCAATAAAGGATTTCTTATGTGTTTTATTTTTTTCCACTGGACAAACGTTTTCAATAAATTTATATACATTATTAATAATTTTATTCTCATCTCAAAATTTTAAATGATTTTCACATGTTTTATGGATGGTTAAGGGATTGAAATACATATGTTTTAAATCCATGAATTGTATTTTGAAAAAATATCATGATTTATTTTAAATTATCCACATTATGAAAAAATTGTATATAAATTTGAAGTACCCACTTTGTATATTATGGTTTTCTATGAGTGATTTATGAACTAATATTCGTAATCTACAAAACTCAAAAGATCCCCACATTGAATGAATCTAAAATTTGTTCTTTTATCATAAGTTTTTTATTGTTAAAGGTACATGATTTATAGTTCGATGGTGTGTACAACATTGAATATCATGATTAAAAACACAGAAAATATTATTATTTTTTCAATGTTATAACATTTCCTTTTATTTATTGGGGTTTTCTAAAAGGTAACTAACTATAAAATATATATATAAATAAAATAAATAATAATATTATATTAAATAATTCTTAATATATAAACACCCATTTTTTATTAATTTCATTTTCCATTTAGAAAATAAAATTTCATAAATTTTTTTTATTTCATTTCATGACATATAAATATAAATATAATTTTTTTCTTTTTTGAAAATATATATTATTAAAATCATAACATTTTTCATTTCATCATATAATAATTATCTTAGGGTGATATTTTTTGATTTTTCTTGATTTATTTATTTTTTATTGAGTAGTGAAAATTGAAGACATTTGTTTATAACTATAATTTTTTTTCAATAATTTAATAATTTAGATTTGGAATTAAAAGTAGTTATCAGTACCTTTAATTTTTTTATATTTTGAATAACTTAGTAAATTATTTGTATTCATTTTTATGATATAATTTATTATAAAAACATTTTCATACCTAAAAGGAATTTTCTAAAAAACTATATTTCATTTATTTTTTAGTTTTCTCTTAAATTGATTTCTACCACATATATAATTTTTATATTAAAAATTGGGTTCCATATTTGAAATAATAACATAAATTTTTGTATATATATATATTTTTTTAAAATTAATAGTAACTATAATATATTTTTATTAATAGGGTAAATGGGAAATGGGTTAATTAGTGTTAAAACCAATGATATATGCCCTTATATTCATTGAAAACATTCATTTGTTTAATTTCATGAGTCTAGTTCATAATTAATAATCGAAACCTTTCAAATATGTCATTTTATCCATTTAAATTTGATTTAGACCATTTTAATATATATGTATAATAAAATGTAATAAATATTACTTTATTCTACTAATATCTTTGATATTTTTTTAAATAGATAAAAATATCTTATGTTTGGTGTGGAATTATTATATTATGTATCAGTTATTGTTTCTTAATTTGGTAATTTATTATTAATTATTAGTAAAGTAATATTTTCCCTCCATTATTAGAAAAAGATAAAACAAATTATCTGAAATTACTAAAATAATAAAGTTAATCATAATGAAAACTACAAAATTTATATTTTTGGACTGATTTAATGATTCCCATTAGTTTATATATATATATAACATTCAATATATGTTTTAATTTTTTATAATTGAATTCCATTACTTTCATATTGGTTTCAATGGTAAATAATGTGAATAGTCCTAAAGATTACATAAATAGTAATCTATGTCAAATAAATTGAATTAAATTATTTAAAAATAATAAAAATATCCCAAACAAAAAAATACGATGATAAATGGAGTAAAACTTCATACATTGGTCTTTTATTAATATTTTTTATCTTAAATTAAATATATAACTATTTATTACTAATGAAAGGCATGACTATAGTGAAAATTGAAATGTGTAAACCCATGGGATATACCAAATAATACGTTTTAAAAAGACATATGATCTAGTAAAAATTGTATTGGATGGTTTTATTAAAACCTTATATTAATTATCCTATAATAAATTTCATAATGATTCTATTTTACATTAATTTGATAAATAATATAATAAAATATTTCATGTATTTCCAAAGATTTCATTAATGATATTTTATAATAAATAATATTTTATTAAATATTTAAAATTAATGAAAATAATATATTGTTAAAATTAAAGGGTTTATGGTTAAAAATGTTATCCATGGTTCATTTATATGTTATGTTTACCTTTTGTGGTATTATTCTTAACACATCAAGAGTATATTAAAATGATATTCTGATAATGGTCAAAAGTGTTATCATGGGTTAAAACAAAGCATTAAGAGTAAAAACATCACCTAAAATTATACCTTTTATTGGATGATTTAAAATCAACTCATTATCATAATTCAGTAGAAATATATCAATTTGGTTACACATAATCCTAAAAAAATTAAAATAAATTAAATACATTATGTAATTCGAATTGTGTCCATCTCCTCACTTATATAATGATACATATTATCCTTTATTCCTCACACACATAGAGAAATATATTTCATACCAAAACATCCCAATTCATTTATAGAATCATTTTTAAAAAATATTAGGTTGTGGAATCATTAAAATACCATTAAATGGGTTCTTATTAATGGATATAATGGCGGCCTATCGAAGAAGTCTTTGTCATCATACATGAACTCTTTGAATTTATTTCATCATTTAACTCATATAAATCAAGGATTTATATAATAAAATGAAAAATGGTTTATCCCCAATATAATAAAATGATATATTCTTTATAGGAATACTGTTATTCACCCACTATTCCAACAAATATGATGTTAAAGCATCATTTTTTCTTATGTGTCCAAATATACAACTAATTTTCTATAAAAATCCTTATTTTGTGGGGGGTATTATGACTGGTTTAATGTTTATTCATTATATTTATGAAATTATTGTGATTATAGAATAAAAATTTCATATAAACCTTATGAAAACCCATTTCATAAATATTAATTAATTCTTGATTTAGTACGTAATAGAAAAAATAATACAATCCCAAAAGACAAAAAAGCCATTGTCTGTGGGAATAGAGGAACATATCAAAAAAAATATGAATAAAATGAAATTATTGAAAACATACTTAACATGAACCAAAAATTCAATTATTATTGTAAAAATATATGGGATAACCTAGGGACATACATATGGAACGGGTGATCCAGAAATACTATATTTGGAATAAAGTAATAATATCAGAAGATACTTCATTAAATGTGTTCCAAGTGGGATATACAGGTTATATAATAGGGTTGAGAATCAAAATCATTAACATTGATGCCTAATATAACATGATAATATAATGGTACCATGAGATGTTTTAAAAAACACAAAACATGACATCATAAACATAAATCAAGGCCCATGTCTAAGAAAAAACATTTTTTTTATTTTGAAATCCTCACATGAACCCTATAATGAATTTCAAGTGATTAAAATTTTTCCCAATGAAATTGGAGGGATCTATATTTATGGTCCCACCTATCACCTTCATATCTTGTACATTCAAAACTGCACACCATATATTATTTATCGAAAGGATAAATTCTATAATTTTTATTCTCGAGATAATGGGGAGTGATAAACATACACTGAATTATACAAGAAATGATGAATCAATATATGAAGGAGGATACCTTTGTGTTTTAATAGGGATGGGTATTCAATATAGAATTGTTTGGAAAGAAAAACCAAATGGAGATTTTGGAAGCATAATGATGGTACATAGTGGTTCATAAAAGTGCATACATATAGTTAAATGGGGCCCTAATAACATGAAATTATAAAGAAGGTTATATGGATATGTATTAAAATAACCCAACAAGAACAATTAGATCATAAATCCTTCGTACAAATATGGTTATTAAATTAAGAGGAGTCATAGATGATCCCCTATCATGATAGTGTGATTTTAAAAGATTTGTAGGAGCATATTTAGAGGTTATATGAACCATTTGAGGACTGTAACGAGGTAAGGTAAGAATTAATTAATTTTATAGGGATTTTGAGTGAATTGGAATAGGGGTTTCAATGGGTTTATATAGAAAAATAGAGGATAATTGTTTATAAATTTCCAAATAAATCTTTGAGACTATATATGATAATAAAACCAAAAAAACACTACCTTGGAATATACCATTGGTTTCATCAAACTATTCATGGCTGTAATTATTTTTCATGTGTAAAAACAAATAACATTACAATAATAAATTTTGTGATGTCGTTGTGAGCCATGTTTACAAAGCATTGATGTTAAAACCATATATTATAATATAGGTTCAGTAGGATTCATTATAGATACTCAATTAATTTAATACCACACTATAAAAATGATTAAATATTTACATGGTAGTTTACAAATTCAATGTCATATATTTAAACATGTTTGGGTCATTATGATTCCATAGTAGATATTTTATATTTATTCAGTATTTAATTTTAACCCAAAAATTTAATTTTCTACGATATTTTTTAGAAAGTCACTATTGGATAATATCGTTATTAATATTAGAATGTTAATATATGTATTGTAAAAATATTTCATTAAATAATATAGTTTACCCATTAAAATAAAAATACCAATTTATTAAAATGATACTATTTTTTTGACAATAATAGATTAATGATACTTAAAAATATTATATTTGAATTCGTAAAATTATAATCTCATTTATGTTCAATAAAAATTATTCAATGATAATATTGGATTATATTATTATAAATTTATAAAATTTGTAAACTCGTCTATAATTTTGTCGTGATTGAAACTATAAATTTCCCAAACCCGCTTTATAATTAAAAGTATCAGAATCAAACTTTTATAAAAGTCATTATTTAATCATTTAATATGTATTATTATATAAGAAAAAATATTATAAATATTTTATTTTAAAAACATGAATCATAAAAGTTCATACTTTTTGAATCTAGATACATTACCCTTTATAACACCATTTTATTCCTTATGGGTAATCTGTACGATGGTGATATTTTCTTATGTGGTTCGACATCAAAGTATTATGATGTGATATCGATGAGTTTGAATATCTTCAATAAATGGGGATGATTATGATTTAATTATTAAATCATGCCTTGGTATTAGTCAATGGAGAATATTAGTTATGTTTCCTCTCATGGATAATTTGATGAATGGGCTTAATATGGTACAATTCTATATGTCTTGGCCATCAATTTCTTTTTCTATGTGAATATGACTCTATCATAACCCAAAATTAATTATAATCATAGGATCAATGTATAAGAAATATACTATCAAATATTATGATGCATAATGGTATTTTAAAACGACTACTATATAATATATAATGGTCCAAAATTACTAATGTAGTCAATTTTATTCCATATTAATATTATATAATAATTAATGTGATCATTCAAAAAATAAAATTCATTAATAAATTTTATGGTAATTGCATTCTACCTCAATTTAGAAATATCTACCATATAAATTATCATTTATACACATAAAAAATCAAATTAATTTTTGTTTCATCTACTATTTTTATACCCATGTCACCTCCTCAAAATTGTGGTTCCTCCAAAACAATTTGACCAGGTGAGTTGCCCAATTTCATATAAATCTGTCTCATGGATCTAATATTTTCACTACATGATCCTTTTATGATATATCATTCTCCAATAGTACCACCTAAATATTTAGAAAATATGAGGGTTCTAGTATGTACTTCATAAAAAGATATACATATAAAACATAATAAAATTGGAATATGTTATGTGGGAGTTCTAGCTGATTGACCAACACTCCTATGAGATTAGGGATCTCAACAGAGTGAATGAATCTTGAAATACTATTTAACAACTTCACAAACCTCATGAATTTATTCCATGTTCACATATGAAGAACCTAACTATATTCTACCTCATGGTGTAGATCACATCAGTAATTTATGGAATAGCCTTTCTTTAAACATTATATAGACTTCAAATAAAGATTAATAGATTGAACCTTCTATATCATATATTGTGTAATATCAGGGCCCATTAGTTTATAATATCCAAAATCATCCCATTATGTTGGAGTCTAATACCTCTTCCGACATAGACCATGATAAGGTGACATTAGAATGATAAAATACAAACTATTGTAATTAGAGAACTCTACTTCGGGATGGTACTGGTCCCATCATCCTGGGAAATACATTGATCACCATCCATACCTATAATCTAGAGTTTAAATGTTTATATCAGTATAACAAACAATCTAAGGGTTGCACGTAGTGTTGGGGATCAATTAAATATCCAACACTTTCTGAAGGATTCTCTAAACCCACAATTTAAACATCTAATCGTTACCAGATGTAATAGATATAAGACGTCCATGATGTTTTACCACTTCCATTTTTTATCATGGAATATTGTTTAACATAGGAATAATAATTTATTAAAATAAAATTTGAAAACATTCTAAGGAAATAAAATATAAAACAAATGGAATTATCTTTATTAGGTGTCCTGGGGAGTCTTAAAATAAAATCCATTGTTATTTTTTCATGTTTCTATACTATTATATGAAATAGCTGCAACAAACACTTAAAATTTTTTCATTATGCCATGATGTTTCAGAATAATAAGCATTGAGGAAAAAACATCATAATCACCCTCTTCATGTTTGTAGGGTCCTAAGAAATCCATAAAAGGGAGGGAAGATACCCACGTAAAATAAGTGGAACAATCTTCCAAATCACCATCAATAATTTGTGAAAAATATGAAGAATGTTGAGAAGAAATGGTAAATGACCAAACCAGGACACATACTGGTTCATAATTAGTTTGACGGGGCTAGTTAGGTGAACCACACCACTTGTAGACATTGTCGTTCATGAAATGGAGGAGGAGCTCATACACGGGCACAAACCAAATGGTCTGTGAAGTGAGGCTAGACTGGTCTGTAGTAGCGAACTGCGCTAGCTGCGAACCAGGTGGATCAACCCCCCATTGCACACCACGTATTTCACAAAATGAAGGTGGACCATTGTGTGATAGTGATGTATCCCTGTGACTATGTTGTTTTTGTGGACGAGGTGAATTCAATATACACTATGAACCTTGGGATTACTATGTCATCCATAGGCAGAGTTTTTTGTCACTGGCCTCTGAAAAAGGTTCTGGATGACCATAGATACAACCCTATGACCCCTCTATAAAAGGATGTTAATAGGGAGAAGCAAGTGAGTGGATTTTTGATGATCGGTTTATTGAGGATCAGATTCTGGGTGATCAGCTCTTTGAAGGAAGATGATTTTGGGTGTTCAGGATTTTGCATACCACGATGTTCCAATTCACGAACAAGTAACATCTATAAACTAGGGATGAATTGCTATGAACTGAATAACACATAAGTAAATTGGTAAACTGAGAACCTAAAATTGGTAAACCGTGAACCATGGTCCCTACATGGATGCACTACCAGCAAAACAGGGATCACATTCCCCTTCTTCAATCTAGCGTTCCGCGTAGCACACCCCTATGTGTGCGAAGCCCGTACCAGCATTACCCCCAACTGCTGCTACTTGAGCAGACTCCATCACTACATACCAATTTGGTATGCAGACCAAACCCGAAGTAGTGTAGCAATTCTGTATGTGGGGTGACCCTCAGTCTGCATACCACAATAGCATGCAATTGACCTTTCAATCCACGTATTACCTACCTACATGAAGGGCTCCACTTCTCATGTATCTATTTGGTCCTTCAAGTACATTAGTTATTCCATCCCCCCAAGTCAGATAAGGCCCCTAAAATTTAGTTAAACCCTCTAGAATCCCTTTAGTTGTACATCCATCAGCACCATTACAGAGCCTCTCCCAAAGCCACCAGACAAGATTTTTGAGACCTTCATGTGCTTTATCACACCCTCACATGTTTACATAACCATGGTAGGTGGAGACAAATCAGTTACCCCATCCCATGAACGGTCATCTGGAGCATTCTTAGGTTATCATACCCATAGTAATCTAGAGTCAGATCCCAGGAGCCCCTATCTGCCTCTCCAATCTTCAGGATTAAGTGATCCTGCATGCTTTTCCATTCAATGAGCACAAACGGTGAGCACTTATCTCCTCTACTAAAGAGAGCACCTGGTCATCCCACCTAGAGTAAGTCACACTCAAACCATGTAGGATGGAATTAGACTTTCCCCTTCCACATGAAAAGGTTTATTTCTTCACATCATCATCCACCGTCACCCCAACCACTTCCTCTGTAGTTTTTCTATCCCCACTAGCTGGGAAGGAGGTACGTGCATTGTCGAATCTTTCTCATCCTCTTATTTCCCACATTGATGATGACACACGTGGGCTTATAGGTTTGTATGAATTATAGCCTTCACACCATCTAAACTATGAGAACACTAATTCATGATAAAATCAAGATACGTATGACTCTTATATGAAGTCCAGATCTTAAAAGGGTTCCCCTTCAAAAATATTCCACTCAATCATGTTTCCTAGAATGGTTAGCTTGCACGCATAGGCCCCACACACCTGAACTATGAGAACTCTGATTCCTGATTAAATTATGATACATAGGATGCCTACTTGATGGCGAAGCTCAAAAGGGTTCTCATTCCAAAAGGTTCCACATAATCATGTTTTCTAAAATTGGCAGCTTACATGCGTAATCCCCACAAAGAATGAACTACATGAGTTTTGATACCTATCTCTTATGTCAGGTATGTAGGACACCTACCTGAGCTTCAATCACAACTCTGGCCACCATCCACAAATAAGTACAAACCATACACCAACATGGGCTACAAATTGTGCCCTTGACAGGTGAAAATCCTGTGTAAGACCTTACCTTCCTGAACTACGTAGACCTTGATTCCCAACCAAACGAGATACATAGAAAACCCCCCTGAGGCATAAACCCAAATTCCAAGTCTGATACCCATCTATCATTATCCGAATCTGTCATCATTCCCCTAGAAAGACCGTACATAGGTCCAAGAAATAATTTCCCCTCTGGTCCTCTAGGCCACTTCAGCTTAAGTGTCATTCCATCCATTAATAGGAATTTGTCTCCTAGACACCATTGTTACATAACGTTAAACTGTATGGTTGGGTCCTTGTCACACGACCACAAAAAGTGATGTTTCCTGTTATGTGGAACCAAACTATGTTGATTCTGATTCCTTTCCCAAGGATGCATAGAATGCTCAAATTATGAGTTTCATCTAGACACTCAAGTCACTCTCTATCCCCCAGGATGATAATAAACTCTAGAGTGAACATTTATAAGTCTTCAGTCTGGTACAGTCTAAAAAATCTCAAACTTCCCCAGAATCGTTAATTCAATGAGGGATGGTAAAACTCAGATGTAGAAGGTTCTGAATCACTACGTATACATGTGACTTGAATCCCAGAAGTTATATGTGGATACTATTATTGGGGATATGACAAATATTCGTGAACATATGAACAAATCTTATATCTATAAGAGAGTCACAAAATAGGAAATAAGTCCCCACAAAAGGGTGTGATGAGCCTGAATTCCTATTCTCTAGACCAATGTGAGTTATAAAGTGTTATTGGCCATATCGGCCAATGAACGCCTACATATGATGTTCATGTCCATGGATCGATGGATACAAGGACCGTTGGGCATTTCTGGATCCGCTAATAAACCTGTTGGAGACCAATAGAATCCAAGACAATAGGAATCCCGATATAAAATATTAAACAACACTAACTCCATTTAATCATACACAAAAACTGATCAAGTCCCCTTCATCGTGAAACAAAAATTATGAACATAATGTGAATCTTTAACCATCATGATAGATTTACCCTAATCTGAAACACTCTATCCAAAGAAAAGGATGATTAATATTTGATGGGCCATCTTGTTCATTACCAAACCAAAACAGAAAAATGGACTCGACCAAGGTCCTTCACCCTATGTGGAGAAATTATCCCACTTCGCACCCCCTTTCATGCTAAAAATTAGGTCCAAACATGGTCATTAATTGCACATCAGATTATGAGATGATATGTTCCCGGGTTTTTCTGTTTGTACATTACAAATGTTTTACAGGCACACAATAGAACTTCCATTAATAAAATGGTGTCACAAAAAAATTCACAGACACGCACGTTGACCAACATGCAGACCAAGCCTCTAAATCTATAGAATACTGAGTCACCCAACAAGAATCTTCAAAACTAGGTCTTGGATATAATGATCTAATATTACAATGGTAATGGTGCTCTCCTGACTGTGGAGGTGGGTATGCACACCCTCCAGTCAACTAATTCCCATCAGTCTCCTGCCCAGCAAGGATCAAGGGAGAAGATCCAGGCATCCTGTGTAGCTGTCTCAAACAATTTCCTGAGCCTATCTCTTGAATGAGGAAATTAATACCTACTTTATCTTAGGGAGGCTGATGAGTTCGATGTGGGTGACTTCATCCTCGTTGGGTTGGGGTTCTTCTCCTAATCACCCACTGGAAGACGTCATCATAACTACATCAAGAACACATATCTTCACACTAATGAGGATACTACTCCAGGGATCTATGCCCACACGCCCCGATTTTCGACCCCTTAGACAGCCCACCTAGGGGGAGAAAATAAAACAAGGAACAGGTCATCACCCTCATTATTGAGGAAGAACTCTGCTTCTTAGACACATAGATATATCACGGGCAGGCCCATTCACTTGTCAGCTCATTCAAATCCCACCATCCCGAAATGGCAGCAACCTACAAACAGGCATGCATCAATGCAGAGACTCTTAATGCATGTTTCCCATATAGGACGTCTCCTACCAAGGAGGCACACATCCCTACCATGATTATGAAGACCAACAACTACACATGGTGGTAATACAACACCTGCAGGACCAGCTCTTTATAGATGCTCCGGACACCCTCCATCACAATATGTTGGTGATCAATAGGTGGGAATGTCTCCCTTCCGATAGAGGCTATCGACTAAATACAATTGGACACCAATATATTCATGGATGGCACCCTACTATTGTAATTAATGTTTTTCATCCTGATGTAGCGTCAAATAGAATTTAATTTGGCATATCCCATGATAGGGGAAAACTTGTTCACCTTCCCAAATATAGGAAAATCGTCAGTATTTACTAAGCACTAGAAGACAAGAGCATGAAACTCCTTCTCCGATAAAGGAATGTGCCCTCATAACCATTCCAGCCAATGATGTATCACTACATATCATGGAAATGATAGAGGAGGAGGTATCGATCCCAGATAATATCTTATAGACATTCGAGAATGTAATTGCTTCGGTAGAAACAGTAAGGACATGGGTCTGTGAGTCCATATCCCAAGTTGAGGTGACTCATCTAAGAGATGAGATAGCCATCTTAGAGAAGACCTACATCCCTTATTCCTACCAAGAGGGTCATTAGATATATCCCATGATGCAAGGGAAACCAGATCAAGCATACTCACTCCTTCCAAATGGGGGACAACTATCCATCATGGTGGATGCTCCAGGTTTGGAATATATCCCTTCCAAACTCAATATATTACTTGGCATATACCTGCATCATAACAGGACCCAATTAGACAGGTACCCAATGTTGCTGACCATTATAAATAGCAAACGGTCCCTGCTGCCTGCAAGAGAGTGCCATGAACAAGTAGAATGAAGCTGAAAAATAAATAGTGGTTCCATGACTCTGATCATTTGGAATATGGGGTCCTGAACACTTCCCAACATGTATCAATGGCTCGGATTCTTTGAAACCCATTTCCATACATTTGGAGAAGCAGTAGAAGTTTCGAAGTTCCTCCCAACTATATCGCAACCAGTAGTTTTGAAGGTCCTCCATAGATCATCCATGAGGGCCTCCCTCATGGGAATATAACGATCGGTCATGAGAGTTCTTATTTTGTTGAGAGTCTTTAAATACCTTCGCCTAACCAGAAGATCAAGTAGTAAAAAGGACCTCTAATTGTGATAGTCTTCCCTGATTGTCTTCCCAATTGTATATGGTTCAAAGACTCTATCATCATTGGGACCAATTATTATGATGGTAGTCATTGTCATCAAAGACACAACTGTCGAGGTCCTTCCCATAGTGATGTCTCATCATGACAAGAAGGTCCTCACATTGTAGTGGCCTACCCTAAAGGTCGTCCATAGGGGTTACATTGTAGCAATTTTTCAAGCATCCAAGCATCAGATTATGGTGGTATCCCCTCCCAATATAATAGTAGAGGTCATCCCCCACATAGAAGTTAAGTAATGATAAGGCCCTCCCCTTATTGTGGTATATTATAAAGGGCCTCCCCAGGGTGATCGTGGTAGATATTCTCCCTGCAATAGTCGTGATAGTAGTCCTCATCATCACGACAACTATTATGGTAGTCCTCACCATCATGGTCACCATTATGAAGGTCCTCCCCACAATGGCCTTAAGAAAAAAGAAGGTCCTACCATTATAGCAGTGTGTCTTGAATGTCCTCCCTAAGATAAACAATGAACGTCAATATATTATGGTCATCCTCACCACCATGACAACCATTGTGAAGGCCCTCCACACAATGGAAATGAACAACACGAAGGTCCTCACCTTGTTACAGTTCACCCTTAAGGTCCTCCCCAGGGTATGCACTATAGAATTATTCCTGGAAGTCAGACATTATGTCGCGATAGTAGTCCTCCCCACTACAGTGCCAACTGCATAAGTTCTCCCCACAGTGACATATCATACCGATAAGAAGGTCCTCCCCCTACTGAATTAATTAAAAAAACCCCTCATATGTTGAGGCATTCAGAAGGATAGTATCAAGTATGTCAAATTCCCAGTAAACCATCAACGACATCATTCTTGAACTAGGAGATGGTCTAGAACCATGTTAATCCTTCAATCCTCCCAGGAGCTGCCAACACAATGATTCAATCTATACCAGCCCCTCTACCTCTATTCATACTATCATGGAGCGTCTTAGCTGGGTTGATCAAGTAATGGAATCACTATAGGAGGCACATGCTAATGTATTACACCTGAGGAAATGAATGACATGGATTATTAATCCATAATTTGTTGGCCCATGACCACCTCTCAGTTATACATACCAAGAGTGGTGTTATAATGAATCATACATGACCATGCTCAAATATCGTGACAACCCTTTTCTAGTTGAAATTAAACATCCAAACATATGAAGGAATGTAGATCATGTCCATACAATATGGGATATCATGCATCACAATGACATGGAAGCCCTTCCTACAACATGATTACCATGAGTATAGAGGAGAAAAATTGACCTTGAGTTAACATTTATTCTTGCACTACACAAATTGCATCACCTTATTGGTGATTATACGATGGGAGATCATATCCATGGATGGGAAGAGAATGGGGATCTTCATTTCACTCAACTTCCCAACTAGAAGAAGCCATTTTGCACAAGGTCTTCAAATTACATAATTTAATGAAGTCAATAAAATGATGTCCCTATTCAGGAGAGGTGACACATCTGAAAGAAATAGGCCTTGAGTATGTCTCCAAAGCCTCACGCCCAACGAGAGCGATCCATTCACCAGAACTGAACTCAGGATACCGAAAACATTTGGAGGGCTTCTCGCCTAAGAAAACCCAATTAGGGATCAATGATTCCCTCCATAGAGGGAATTATTTCAAAGGTGAACTTGACACCAAGTTCATATCACCCCCGAATGGGAGCATGAAAGATCAGGCAGGAAGCGATTGCAGCAGCAGCTACTGCAATACAGGACCAAACCCAGCCTGCTGAGATGTGGTCATTTCTAATAATAAATTCTGATGTAAGAACGCAAAAATGGATGAGGCATAGATCCCAAAGAACTGATCCAACCCAAACCCCTATGGACGGGGTCATTTTACCTCAACAACAACCTACCCCAAAATAATTAGTATTATCTAGATTAGGGAGGATAGTCAGGAGAAGAGGTTCATGTCCATTATCATCTATTGAAACACCATCCCCACCAAGAGGGAGGCATGCCATAAGGTTGCAACAAGAATTATTCTGAATCACCCTTTGTCATGATACTCGAAGAAAATCTTGAGACAAATGTGGGAAAACCATTACGAGGGGAGGAAGGTCCTCTTCCTACATTGAATATGACATCTCTTCTACACTGTATTACACATTTGTCAATATTGTAGATGTTAACCCCACTGTTGGAACTGAAGATGGTGTAAATCTAGATGGATCGTTAATGATGGTTCCATTTACATTGTGATTCACAATGAGCCAGAAGGCATGCACACCCAGAAGTAGGGGTCCACCTTGAACCTGGTCGCTCTAGAAAGCCCCCAGCCACTTCCCAAATTAGTTTCCAATAGATATAAGAACAAAGTCCATGTTGTCATTCACCCGCATCTTACGCTCAACTAAAATGATCCTATCATTCTTGAAGAGAGGTTTTCTTGGTAGGAGGATAAAATGATATAATTAATGGGGATTAATGTTGAGCTACTTCAAAGGAACTATATTACTAATTACATTAACTACGATGAGTCACTGTATGCACTTCCAGTAAGTGTGCCTCAACAACATAGGATTGACCCAAAAAAAGAAACAAGGTTATGTCCCCTACACAGGACAACACGTTGCTCGTCCCGCTACCTCAAATTGGATTCAAAAGCATACGAAGACTTTCTTCCACTCGGGAAGAAACCACAGTGAGTACATCTAAATCATTTGAAGGTACCCTCGATGGCATATGTGCCTTAGGTACCATCCAAGCCAACACCTCAGTTAGTACCCTAGGATATACCTATTCAGTATTAGGCCCAACATGATGTAAACCATTGTCTCACTAAGAGCATCGATGCATTGACTGCTATATTTGAAGCAATATAAGTCCGTTGTGCTCTGATATAGCAAGATTGAATGCCTTACCCAGACTGGGTGAACAACACGCCACCTCCACCGAATTTTTGGATCCCTGTATTGCCTATATTCAATGGATTAGGTGACCCAAAATATAATTTGATGCACTTCGAGTCTTTTTGCAGCCCAATGATGGGAACTCTGTAATAACAAGAAGTAGTGAACTCATATGCTTTAATAAAATCTTACAAGTTTGGCCTTCATCTGGTATACAATTTTTCCATCATAGTTAATAAATGGATGAGAGGATCTTCAACAACAATCCCTGTTCCACTTCAGCTCAATGTTGCCCACGATGATGGTTAGCAACCTCAAGGATTGCAATCATAGGCAGAATGAGAGGGTCTCAGATTTCATCACCCAATTGAAGGTTTTGACCTAATCTCTTAACAAGCCACTGTCCTAGGATGAAATGATTTCTATATGAGTATAAAACCTACGAGATGAGATATAAACACCACTCATATTAGTGAAATGCATGACCAGATTTAGGGATTTCTCTCCTATTGCCCATAGAGTCGAACACTCCTTGCAGTGGACTAACCTCAAGTCCTGAGTAGCCTCACATGATTTTTCAAAGAGAGAACGTATATATGTCGTGTCCTCTATAATTATCATGCGTAACCTCACACATACTCCACCACCTAGGCCTAAATTGATTTATCATGGTCATCTTATGTATCAATGATGGCCTCCACCCCAGTGAGATGACCATAGAGTACCTACACACAAACAATTTTAGGAATGATGAAATAATGTTTACTCGTTCCGAGTAAACGATGTCGTCATCTATTTCATAGACACCATGAATTGAAAATTTATCCACTTAATATAGACAATACATCCTGATGAATTATGCCTCAAAAACTACCCAGATTATTGTCCCTACTGTCAGATGTTGTGACACAATATTCATGAATGATTCATCATCATAGAGCTCCTACAACCGATGGTGGACTCAGGGAAGGTCAAGCTAGGACCACCCTTGGAACACATAGTGTATGTTTTTTCCACTAAACAAGATGAGGAGGAGGAGTGGTATAATGTATTAAAAAAGGGTTCCAAAACATGATGGTTAGATGACACCAAAAATGGACAATCGAGATCACGACATATTTCAAACACAATTGTGACAACTCGTCGTGCCGACAAAAACTCCTAATGCTACAAAACTACCATCCTTGGCCATACAACGCTCCTAAATTTAGTCATCCAGGCATAATCAAAGAGAAAAGAAATATGTACAATAGGAAAAGTCTATGACATGGTCATAGATATCCTTGACACTTCCTGATTTCATTCCCTTAGGCTCAACACAATGAGAACCAACCCACCAAACGAATCCATTAGAGTCAACCAACCAGGATAATCTTTCATCAAACGAGGACTAATATTCCTCTTCATCAACATCATCATTTTAATGGAACCATTCTCTGACGAAGAGTATGGTTATGAACCAGAGGTCCTAACACCCGAACAGGGGACCAGAAGTAGGAATCAAAGAAGAAGGGGATAACATGGTATATGTAGCCATGGATAGAACAAAACTTACATTTTTACCCCAGATGAAACCATCAATATTGCGTAAACATGTTGGAGAGCCCTTCAACGAACCCAACAGGAGCATGAATATTCCAATTCCCCAATGAACAACCACTGTAGTACCATTATTCTACAGTACCCATTAGAGGAGGAACTAGTGTATAGCCACCAAGGGTACACAAGTAAACCAATCAGGTTTGGTACAAAAAACGCAGGTGCACCACCAACACTTTCCTTTAAAACTGGTCCCTCCTCATCTAATGCTCTAGCCTTTAATGTTCCCATTAATGAGATCCCACAAATGGAGAAGCGATGTCCTATGGAGAAAAACTATGATATCCTAAAGCAGTTATCCTCAGTACTATCCATGCAATCAATCTTGGATGCCCTAAGATTGTCAGAAGACCATGGTGAGGAACTCGTATAAGCCATGCTCAGCCACCATGAACATCAAGACAATGTTGCTGCTACTGAGATATATCAAACAGAGAGTAGAACGTATGAATATAATGCAATAATTTCCCTCACTGATCAGGATGAATATGACACCAAACAAGGACATAGAAAACCAATATATGTGTCTAGTATGATGAATTTTGGTGAATCCTTAAATGTATTTATCTAAAATGGATCGGGAGTCATCCTTCCCCTTCTATTAACACTTCGTATTTTGGGATACAATGAGGAAAATATGACACCCTAGACCACAAATCTAATGGGTAATAAAATAAGAGAACATATAACTGAGGGAAGAATCCACCTCTGAACTCATTTTGGAGACCTTGTCACCCACTAAGTATTCCTGGTGGTTTGGAGAAACACGACATTCAATGCCCTGTTAGCAAGGCCATGGATGCATCCACACATGACCATTCCTTCTTCCTAACACAAGTGTTTCAAATATTGTGCCAATTATAAAGTTGGGACATTGTTCTATAATAAGGCCCCTTTTGAGATCTCTAAGTGGCATTACATCGATGTCGGACTTATTCATCAAAACTCGAAGGCATCTTCAATCGATGGTATTGACATTGTCACTGCCCTAAACTGTGGGGAAGTAGTTCTTGAAGACCCCCTAAAATAACTCGGTGAGGAGTACAAACTTCCCATCAACCATGTTGAGAGAAACAATCCATGTTTGGATGTGTATTCAGATATCCTCATGATCTCAATAATGATAGCCAATTCTGACAATGTAGAAGAAACTAATGACCCTTAATATGAGGAATAATTATTGACCAGGGGTGCCCACCCACATCCTTGTAATCTAAAGATATCCTTATCACACTTTCTGATGTGGATGAAGGATAAGACACTTGTCACCCCATGCTTCTCCCTATCTATAGGGTTCCCTAAAACCAATCGAGTTAGTGGAAGTTGCTTCTTCCACAGAGCTTCCATGAGACATATTTCTGCCAAGTTCTGGATATCCCACTTCAAGAGCTCTCTACACATTAGAATAAGACGGGGAGGAGGAGTTTGGAGAATATGAGTAGAAGGACATTAGAGATCTCCCTCATACATTTTAAGAGGGTGTCTTTTCCACTGATGATGAACTTGAGAAAATAAACATGGGTACTGAAAAAGACCTGAGACCCACTCTCAATAGTGATGCCATGTCTTCTGAGGAATAAGAAGAATATATCTCATTAATGAGAAAATGTCGAGTTATTTTATCCTAGAATTACATAGAAATTAAAGGACTCAGTCCCAAGGTGTCAAAACACCACCTAGGCCTACCAGAGTATCATTGAGGCTATAAGCAAGCTGTCAAAAGGATAAACCCAATACATGCAGCCATGATTGAGGATGAAGTAGACAAGATCTTCAAAGGAAAATTTATTTGTGAGGTCCAACATCCCATATGGTTGGGAAACATTGTCCCCTTAAAAATAATAATAGAAAAATCTGCATCAGAATTGATTTTATAGATCTAAATTGGCACTGCTTGAAGGGCGATTTCATGGTTATGATCATACAACTATTGATCATTGTGATAACAGAATATGAGGATCTTTATTTCATGGATGGTTATTTTGGATATAATCAAATTAGAATGTCCCTAGAAGATAATGAGGCAACAACTCTCAGGGTCCCCCAAGGAGTATTTTTCTACATGGTCATGCCCTTTGTTTTGAAAAATGACAGTTCCACATATTAATGTTCCATGCACCACTTTTTCAATCCATTCATAGGGAAGTTCGTAAATTGTTATGTTGATGACTTGGTGGTCAAATCACTGTAGTTCTCAGATCACCTATCAGACCTTGAAACCATTTTTATAAAACATGGGCAACACAACCTGAAGAAGAACCCCTTAAAATGCGCCTTCGAGATTACCTCGGTGATGTTTCTTTTCTTCTTCGTACACCATCATGGCATCGAAATCGACCCTAAGAAGAAAATTCATATCCTTGGTTTCCCACCTCCATGCCACCTCACAGTGCTAAGAGGACTCCAAGAGAACATGGCCTATATCAGGCATTTTGTTGTCAACATTGCTGTAAAATGCCTACCCTTTACCAGGTTGATGAGGAATGGAGTAACCTACAAATGAAAAGATTATTTCAAAGAGGAATTTGATAGCCTTAAGTAGTACCTCATCAGTCCACTGGTCCTGAGGCTGCCAGTTGAATGAAGGCCACAAATCCTATATGTGGAGGCCATAGAGAGGTAACTAGGAGCCTTCCCCACACAGAAGAATGATGTCGGTAGTGAAAAAAACCTTTATTATCTTAGTCGAACCATGATTAATGCTGAGACCTAGTATTCAAATATCGAGAAGATAAGTTTGGCTCTAGTATACATGGTCCAGATGTTGTGACATTTTCTAACGCATCATATAGTCCATCTGATCTCGCATAGTAATCTACTGATGTATATCCTCAACAATCCAATGATAACCAGACACATTTCCTGATGGAAAGTCGTCCTACAACAGGTTTACATCCGGTTTTTGAAAAATATGTCTATCAAGGGCCAATAATTGGAAGATTGTTTTGGTATATCATCCATCAAAAGAGACCACCTCGTCAGATGTCTAACTGCTTGACGAAGAAGTCTTTTCTGAGCCAAAGTATTTTTGAACATGGGAAAAGTACATTGATTCCACGTCCAGAAGCCTAATAGTTAAAAGAATGGAAGACCGTATGTTTAACAAGGTGTGGTTTGGAGTCAAACACATATCCACAGAGCATGTGATTTTTCCATATTTTTTCCTCTTGTCAGAAGCATGCACAAAAAATTGTGAAGAATATCAGGCCCTTATTTATAGTCCAGAACTCAGACTCCAGGTGAAAATGATGCCCCATAATATAAAACATGACTCATAACTGGTCATCAAGCAAGTCAATGGTTACTATTTTATCAAGAAGAAAGAGCTGACCCCCCCTATTTGACCACGTTTGAGGGTTATTGGTAGAGTTTCCCATTGAACTGACGTTGACCAATGTTCACTGGTCGTAGAATGCCAAGGCCTATGTGTTAAACAATGAGTCTACAACCTTACCTAACCTAGACTAGGATGAAACATTTATCATCATTTATCATCATCGAATCGTCAGTAATTTTTTTAAAATTAACGCTGTTGAAATTGATGAAGTTTTCCCTATCCCTAAGTCATATGCTTCTACAGACGACTAGATGACCCTCAGTAAAAAATAACTTAATAGTGGACAAACATAAATCAGATAGGGATAGAAGAGAGAAAACAAAGATAAGGTATATCAATTTAGTTCTATATGGAGGCATGAGCTAGTAGAAGGTCCTCTACAAGAGTTGTCTTGAAAGAGTTCTTCTCAGATGTATTGATGGAAAATAGATTGTTTCAATCATTAATGATGTTCATGTCAGAGTGTGTGGATCACATCAATCTGGATCCAATCTCTCTCATCATATTTGATGGATTAGAAAATATTGGCCCCCCTTGGAATGAGATTGAGAAATCTTTTCCACAAAATGTCACTCCTTCCAAATTCATGCTAACTTCATTCATTAGACATCAGAGCAATTTCACCAAGCTATGTACTTTTGGTCATTCTCCATCTAGGGAATTTTCATCATGGGACCATATCCTCTCTCCATTTTCAAACAATTCAAATTTTTTCCTACAGCGACCGACTACTTTTCCAAATGAAAAAATGCTATACCCCTTATGAAAGTTAGGGAAAAATGCCTCGTCAGCTTCGTGAAAGACAATATCTTCACTAGAATTTGGTGTCCCTCATTCAATACTGACAGGAAATGGCACCAACATCTACTCTATTGAATTGAAAAAACAATACCATTAATATGGTATAAAGACTAATAGTTCATCTCACTACAATGAAATGACCAACAGACAGATAGAGGCCTTCAATAGGACCCTATCTAATATACTCTAGAAAATGGTGGACAAGAAAAATAAATCCTGGCTAGAAAAACACTTCAATTCCTTGTGGGCCTATCAAACCACAACTCATACTACTTCCCAAGATACTATGTACTCATTAATATATGGAACAGAAGTTGTTTTCCCATTAAACTCCAATTTCCATCACTATGTGTTTCCATTTTTTGACCAACTATCCTATGATAAGAATGAAAAAAAAAGATATGAGGAATTGGAGTGACTAGAAGTGAAGTGGTTTCACACATTGCACAAAATAGATGTATATCAAAATTATAATTCATGGGCCTTCAATAAAAATGTATTTTTTTGGTCTCTCCTCAAAGGATAATTGGTATTGGACCTTCGTACACCAATGATACCTTGAACAAATACATTGAAGATTGAGACAATGTGGTAGGGACTATATATCATACAAAAGGTCCACTCCAATAGAGAATATTCTCTGATATCCATAAATGGATTACTCAACACCACTCCAACAAATGCATGATTTCTGATGAAATATTTCGCATTACCATAAGTGGAGTATATCTTCTGAGCTACAGAACGTAAAACTACCAAGACCTAAACATCCTTACTGTACGAAAATAAAATAAATAGTAGACAATCCTAACCACATGGCATTATACTTCATATTACGTCATCTCTGTGACATGAGAAAAAATTGGGTCATGTTGGTCCTATCTCTATGACCCTAATCTACGAACAAAGAATACTATTACTCTTACCTATAAATGCCCATGATTGTCTCCCCTAAGGCTGGTGATGGAGGCTCCAACTCTCATTCACATCATTTGTACTATAAAATACTAGCAAGAAACCTTGTTTTGAGGTAATTAGTATAGGCCCGAGCTCTATGACACCAAAATAGTATAATGATGTCCTTACTGTGTGACAATAAACTGCAGAGAAAACTATCCGTACCACATGATGTTAAAATGCATGGAATCCCCTTTCATGTCGGTTTGACATCTTCCTTGCTTCATGACATTAAATTAATGGTAATTTATCTCTATAACATGAAAATAATTTGTGTCACTCCCATCATAACTCTATGATCCAAAACTAAGGGAATGATGTCCCAGTTTCGTGACTTTGAACAGAATAACAAGATAATGTCTTCATTAGAAACTAACTTTGATCACCCATCATTTATCATCTATTGTGCCACATTCAATGAACTACGTGAGTCTTGATTCCTACCGTTGAATGATATGTAGCGACGGTGATATTTCAATATCCTGGCCCAGCCACTATGACAAATTTCCTTCTCCTGCATATGAGTCAAATTTGTGCATAAATCACCTTTTAATTACATGTTCTTTGATAACTATGTGCGGCTTGATTCCCTCCCTTGCAGGATACATAGTGAGCCATGATTTCTATCTCTAGGCCCAACCACCCCTGAAAAAACCTTTTCTACTTACTTCATGATGCTAAACAGCATGAATATCATCCTTACCACAATACATTAAACTATATGGCACCCTTTTTTAATTTCGCATCAATTCACCGCCGTCCTCAACACATGATGTTAAAATAAACAGATTTTATAATTCTCTCTATCATTATGGCATGATGACAAAATACATGAAAATATTTATCACCACATGAAAATAAACATCATGGAATTTATAATTATTGTATCATGACAATTTCCATGGAAATCATCCTTACCACAGTATGATAAATTTCACGACAATCGTCCTTACCACATGACGATAAACTGCACGATAATCGTCATTTCCGCACAACTGTAAAATGTATGGTATGTGTCATAATACACTCAATAAACACAGTAAAACATGGATGGAAAAATCCTTTCACATTATAATGCTTCCTTCACATGAATCAGGCTTCATGACCCAGGTGATTTCATATCATCATAATAAGCCATGTCCATCGAAAGTGGAAGGTCGTCAAACTGCGAACACCATTGCATGACAATGCATACCATTCCCTTAGATGACCTGCCTATTGATAGCCCATGGTATTTCTACCAAATACTTGTCTTCATTTGGTGACACCATTCCTAGCTCAGTATGCTTACCAGCCCCATACCCCCATATCACGTTTCCCGGTACAAATATTTTTGGTTAAATGGTTTACATTTTTTCTGCCTTCATGTACAAAAAATTACAGAGTTCCCCTACATGGTTAGCTCACGTATCCAACCATGGTTCTTAGTATGGTATTTACCCAAAACATAATGCCAGATCTGTGATGCTTTAACCCAACGAATATTGGCAATGTGGTTGTGTCTCTTATGCACATACCCATCTCTCCCCATCTTCCAGACTCCGTGTTATGAGCCATCCCTGATCTTCATAAGAGTTAATGGCCATTAGATATAGATGTTCATCGACCTATGGACTCCTTTGTATGACTATGCATAACATGACCTCAGTGGCTCAACATATTGATCGCCCCTGGCCAGTATACCAATGGAAACTCTTCCTCAGGATACACTCTTCCTATCACTGTACGCTTAACGGACTCAAAGCCCCCACACCACATCTCTTAATTTGAGAGACCCCAGGTTTACAGTTTAAACCCTCATCCACCTTTCTGATCAGAGCAAGCCAGAGCATCCTAAAACGATTATCCCAAAGTTAACTATAGCATCAGCCTACATTGGTCCTAAATCTATGACCGTTAAACTAAGAACAGATCATCCTTACCATACAATGATAAACTTAACAGAATAATAGTGCACCCAACACATAGTGAAAATCAGTGTAGGGGAGTTCCTATGCTTCAGAGAGAACTATGTCATAATATCTCAAACATGACCATATATTCCCTTTCTGTACCTCAGACTTTCTGATCTGGAGAATCATGGTTCCCCATAAACCTCTAAAACAATCAGAAATTGAAGGTAATCGACCTGTGGAAAAAATTTCATGACTATAAATACCATGCCCTCAGCGTCTTTGCATATTGATCGCCTCTAGACCATCTACCAATGGCAAGTATTCATCAAGAGACTCTCTTTCAACCCCCGTATGCTCAATGATCCTAGATCCATTATATCATTTCTCTTGATCCAAGAGGCCCCAGAATCACAGTTTATACTATATGCATCCTTCCCATGTCATGGACATGTCAGGGTATTCAAACCGAGTGACATTCTAATCAAGCATAAACTACACAGAGCATGTCATTACACAGTGGCAATAAACATCATGGAGATTGTAAATTCACCTGACATTATACTGCGTGGTCATGAAATAACATTTCATGTTTTAAGTCAGGGAAGGAGGATTCATAATCTTTCAAAGTGCATGGGTTGGACCTGCACATATCCTCATGTCACACCTACACAAGAGGGATTACAACACCCATTCCTAGAATATATTAACCTATAATTCCTCCCTTGTGTCCAGAAACCCTCTCCTCATGAATCAAACACTATAACTAGAATTAATCGAACTCTAATAAACCACCCCTGGTGTTCTTGAATCCCAACTTCACTAGAGTTTCTAGGCTATTGGGAGAATACAACCATTGACCTAAGGACGCCTTTTCAGAACTATGCAGACCATGCCCAGCGGCTATTCATATTGTTTCCCATGGCCCATCTACCAAAGGAAAGTCTTCCTTTAGAAATTATTCATTCCATATGCCTCATGGACTTTAATCCCTTATATCCATCTTGGGACTCATAAAATCATTGAACTAAAATTTACAAACATTACCACAATAACGTCCGAGTATGGTGTGACATTACTAGTTAAATTCCCATGATCTAGGGAAATCCATTTCATATTGAAATAATTTCCAAGCTTCATGACATTAAACTGCATCAATCTCTATGCCTTTTTCATGAAAACAATGTATGTGTTGGAGTGGTTTCCTATACATATCCATGATTGATATGGTTTTCCAAAATCCTTTCAGACAACACATCCCTTTTAAACCACCCCTTGTGGTTCCATACACATCTTTGAGCCACCACTAGTGGTATTCATAATCTGAACATCAGTGAAGTTACCCGACGATCAAAAATGTTCATTCATTTATTTAAAGTCACATTTTCCTAAATATGCATACCATTCCCTTAGCGGCTCTACACAATGACTCCCACGACCCGTCTACCAAAGTAATTTCTTCCTAAACAATGATTTTTATACCTTTATATGCCCGTATGGCACATATTCCCAGGGCATTTCATGAATGTTGTTTAATATTAGGTGAACAATTCCCCTCTAATATAATGCTGAAATATATTATGGCCTCCACATTCAGTAAAAACCTCATCGGGGCCCTTGCCCTACCACATTTGGTCAATTCTGTTTGACCTAATAAAATAGTAATGATAGTAATGTATTCATGAAAATAAACCAATCACTGAAACATGTATGATACTCTCAAAAATGAAAACCCTCAAAAGGAATCTTGGGTAAAAGGAGAGTATCAGCCATCCAATCCAACACCTTGTATGGACATGGAAAAACATTGACCAATACAAACTCAAGAGTAAAAAAGATCATTAGGTTGAAAACCTGCAATTGGTGGCCCCAAAAAAAGTCGAGCTATACCCTCATGGTCCACCTTAAATGGGAATAAGAGAAAATTAGGGTGTCATTAGAAGAGACACAATGTTTTTAGGGTTTTCCAATAAAGTCCTAGAAATAGTCAAACATAGTTTAATAGATCCCTAGATCAAGGAAAAATTTATAATGAGTTATTTTCATTTCAATTTAATTTTCTAGAACTAGGCTGAATTACGATTCAATGAATTTCTGTTCATACAGTAACCATTTAAATTAATTTATATCGTAGGTGAAAAAAACAAAAATCTATGGAGGAGAATAATCTTCTCTTCTTTAAAAAAATTTGTATGAAGAGCCTTTACAACCTAGAGCCTCTTTCTATAGGGCATGATTACTGCATTACGATTTCAGCAGACTCAAAAAGTTGTATTGATCTTCGGTGATAATCCCTGATAGCTAAAAAGAGACTCTATAAGGTGTCAGTATCATCCTCTATACCCCTTGCCATGTTTTATTCTCTTGTGATTCCTTGGAGGTCTCCCTCATCTCATCCTCTACCTGCGGCTGCCCCTCTGCAATTTTAGCTACGACATGAGCCATCTCTCACCTCATTCACTCCTTCTGTTGTGTTAGTTTTTACATTTTTTGACTCACCTTCTCTAGTTTATGATACAATGCCTTTACATTAGATCGTTTCCTTGGGAGCTCACTTTGTAGACTTGTGACTACCCCTACATTATCTTGATCCTCTGTCATACAACGTTGTCGGTTTATTATGATATATGCTTCAGATTCAATGGTAGCAAGGTAATACACTAGTCCGCCAACTTCTTCCAAGGCAGCGACCACCTGTTTAATTATTTCATTTTTGTCATGATAGTCGAAGACATTTAATACCATCACTATGAACTTGTTTCATTATCTTGAAAATTTGGCTGGCATAACATCCATGGGGGTTTGAGAAATAAGACTCCAGATCTTTTCCCATGCCCTCTGACGAGCAAGTCTAATGCTGGAATGATCTATTTGATCAACCATGAAATCAATCTCATGGGATGAAATATATTCAAGGGTCAATTTCACCAGAGAGGTACCTGGTCCAGTTTCAATCATACATTGAGATGGCTCAACAACCACGTCCCTAATTGTGGTCAGGCATATGATTGGGTTTGTTGGTGTGATCGCCAACACCTACGGTTGTCGCCATGAAGTCCATAAAAAATTGATGTAGATAAGTACACCTAATTAGATGTGGGATGAAAAGGAGTCTATTGGTAATGAGATCAATAATCTTACCCCCAATCCTTAATGTGTTGGTGCCCTCATGCTCTGCACCACTACTACCACGCAAGGAAGAAGACGTTATTTCCTCAACCCGTAAATGAGCCGTAGGAAAACACTGGAGGCACCCAAGACTTGAGGTTGTGACCTAGACCAACAACGTCCATGTCAGTCCCTAAATGATCGCATACAAAAATAAATCCCTTGGAAAGTGTTCCCTGATAGAACAGGACGATAGCCCGCTCTATGTTTTACTGATCCGGGGTAGTAGCCTATCTCTCGAGCTCTTCCTCTACTAGTGTAACACTGCATGATTTTACAAATAAATTTAATATAGAATTCATGAAACACTAAGTCTCTTCAAAACAACACTTCATTATAACATAGTCATTAAAAATAAATTTTCCAGCTCTGTGATTTCAATTTTCAAAATCTGATATACACGATTGTGTTCAAGATGATATTTAGAGTCTAATAGAATTAAATAATTTTCAGTTAGAAGTAACATACCCTTATGAATAGTAACCTACCCTTTTGAATATTTACATACCCATATATATAGAAATATGACTCTTATGAATGGTATCCATACCCTTGACATTATAAATAAATTTAGGCGCCTTAAATGTGATGATGCATATTTTAAGTTTTTATATTTTTCGATTAAATAATGATTTTAATTGAATATTAAATGAATTATATTTAGAAAATTATTTTTGAGAAATATACTTCATTTTTTTATTCTACACGTTGAAAACTGGTTTGGGATAATTTTTGTATTTTTCGGAAATACTTGAATTTTTTGTAATAGTAAAATACTTTAATTTACCATATAAATATATTATAAATTAAATTAACTATTCCATGGATCGTGAGTGATGTAAGCACCCAAATCTAGAAATCACATGCATATATTACTATAATTGGTCTAGGAATGCTCCCTATTTCTTATCATCAAAGGAAATAATAAATTAATGGTTGTAATATAAAGAAAACTCATCTCCCTCCACTATATAATCCACCCTCACCTGCTCTTCCTCCCAAACCACTGAACCATCAATACTTGCCTTAATTCTATCAAATTTTCTTTCCAATCTCTCTCCCCACATCCAAGACCTACGGGTCTCACCAAAAGGCCTAAAACAAATGTCCTGAAGAGTTTCTCAATAAGGAGTACTCAAGAGGTGATCCTCTCTTCTCTTTTATTTCAAATTATTTAATAAGTTTTAATATTTTGTTGATCTGGTCCCAACATACCTCATCCAAATGCAATGATAATTCTAGTACCAAACATGTATGGGTTTTTCATTATTCTAATGGAATATGTCATCATAATCTCTTCTTTACCCTCCATTTATAAAATAAATGCAATCACCACCTGAGATGTGTTAATTTATCACATTTAAGGAAGACGTGTTTTCAATTTTCATTGCTATCTTAAATACTAGTCATGATACCTTTACAATGGTTGAACCAGGTCATAATATTTGTCTTTTATCTTGTTTAATGATTTGGAATCCTTACACATAATGTGACACCCCAAACATTTTCACGTGTAATGATAATAATTTTATTTTCTAATTATTTTTCTAACTGGTATAGTTTTCAATGTAAATATTATCTCACATAGTTCAAATAATAATTTAAAATAACTATTTTTATTAATCAAAATTTATTCTTATCGAATAATTATTCAATAAAATATTTTAATAATATAACTAATTTTCTGTTTTTTCCGAAATGTAAAATATATATGTGTGTGTGTGTGTAAAATTTGATTTATATGAAAATAATATTATTATAATTTTATATTGTTGTTTAACATGACATTGAAAATTGTTATATTTTAATGACATTATTTTTGTGCTATTTTAACTATTCATATAGTTTTTATATGAATAATTATATGGGTTATATATATATATATATTTGAAAATATATAAATTATTAGTTTATAAATTGGATTAATATTTCATAACATTATTATCAATTTAATATATAATAACTCTATTCAAATAGAATGATTTAAATTGTACACATATAAATGATCTTTTGATAAAAAATATTGTTATCTTGGATCACATATATATATATTAATATATATATGTCATATTAACATTTTTTAATGTTTCAAAATTAAAAATTATGATAATTAAAAACCATTTTCAATTATCAATTTAATTTATAACATTATGATAATATAATATGAAATATATAAATATATTTATTATAATGTAATTTAATAATAATAACTTTTACTTTTTAAATGTATTGATAAAATAAGTTTAATATATTAGTTTGTCTAACTATTGACTTTTTGTAATAGGTTTTGATAATATAATATATGATTATAATAATTTAAAGACTTAAAATCATAAAGATGAGGTAATAAGGATACAATATTATAAAAATATAATAATAATAAAATCAAAAGAATTGAACAGAAGAGATCTGTTGGGATTAGGGTCCTAATTTTTTGGAAACGAGACGTAGGGTTTCAGTAGGCAACGATCATGAAGAGGGAGAGTCCGGTGGACACCATTGATTTTAATAGTCCATGGTCGGGGTGCGTCGTGCATGGGGATGACGTCAATTAGTTCCGATGATTTTCATTTTCATGGTGAGAATTCGGTCGATGTCCCCACGTCATGTGGTCGAGGTGCTCCATTTCGATCTGGAAAATCTGGGTTCGAGGACGCGCATCGATTGGTGTCAAACTCGGTGGTCTGTCGTAGTCATAAATATAGTCGAGTTCTAAATTCAGATCTGAAGACGTTGAGTAACTCTGTTGTTCCACAAACATCGGTCTACACGTGGTATGTGTATCGTTGTTGCCTTCCTCCAACTCTCATTTCTGAAGATATATGTATAGGCTATGTTTTGTGGAAAATGTTTTCCTTTTGATAAACTCTGGTTTTGTCGTTGTATACCCATTCACTATCAATTTTTCTATTCACATGTATAATTTAGATCAATTGTTTCGGTTGAAACATTTTCAATGGATTTGGTCAGCATATGTCATTTCCATTGCATTTTATATTCCATATACATGTTTTTAGATGAATAATTTTTTTCCAATAATAGATATCTTGTAGAATGTTTCTTAAATATATTATTTTTCCTCAGTGTGTGTGTGTCCTTAGTAAAAGGGCTTTATATGTCTTCATTTTCCATTTGCAAAGGATTAATAACCATTTCTGCTAGTCTGGTGAGAGTGAGGGTGTGTCCTTTGATGGTGCAACTACTGCGTGTAACTATATTTCAAGTATGGTTTCAACACACATTTCCTTACTTTTACAAACATGAATAAATTCTTTGTGTTTCCTAGTATATATTTTATATACATTGACAAAGTTTTAATCAACCCACATTTAAATCTACATGGAGTTGATTTACAATGATGTTTTGGAATGTGATGGGTGAAAATTATTTTCAATTACGGTATTTGATTTTGAAATATGTAATGAGCTAAGAATTATAAAATTAGTCTTCATCTGTAAGGATTTATTTTGATTTTTACAAGTCATGTTTTGTTTAATGTTGTATAAGGGATATTTATTTATTTCTTTATACTCTCTATTTTCGGGTTTTCTTATGGGATTTCATTTTCTTAAACTATGTATTAATTTTAGTAAAAAAATTACATTTATTTTAAGATGTTCATTTATATATATGACTTCAGGTTTTATAATATATATAATGTAAGGGTTCACTAAAAAATATTTTAGATTTTTGGTTCATGGTTTTTATTAAATTACAGACAAGAAGATTATTTATTTATTTATTTCAAGTTGAACTCTCTATTTTCAGGTTCTTCATAACGGTTAAATATTTTTTCCGAACATATACTTATTTTGAGATCTTATGTTTTTAAGGGATTATTTAATATTATCCTCATAAATTTCTAAAAATAACATCAATTATTTATCTCAAAGTTATAATTTTTATTTTTCGTGTTTTACTAAGGGGATATTATTTTTCAAATATTATACATGAAAATTTCCATTTTTTTATTTGTAAGAAACATATTCAATTAAATAATTCATGATTATATTTACTTTATCAAAACTATTTTTATCCAGATTAGTGTATGGAAATTAATATTTATTTTCATAGTTTTTATTGTACTCTATTTAATGGTTATGTGCAAGGGTTTCGGTATATAATATATGTTATTTAACCGAGCTATATTGATTTTATTTCTTGAAAATCATTTTAGTATTTTAATTATATTTGCAATATTCATTTATTATTTTTGGCCCTTTTATTTTTTTTCAAATGAAGACAACCAAACTTTTAATTTGACATTATTTTTTCGTTACAGTTTCTTTTTAAGAACATATGAATTAATTTAACAGCATCTTCAATTCAAATTTTATCATTGTATTAAATGGAACACATTTCAATTATGTAATCCATTTCCATGAATAAATGATTTTGAAAAAATATTATGAAACTAACATTTTAATCGACTGCCCCATCCATTCATTACTTGTGTGTTTAAAATCAATATCGCATGTGAATATAACGTTTACTAGTTTATGCATTTCGTTGGGAAAATTTTTATCTAAATAATAACTGACATATTATGATTTAGTCCATTGTCATTTCCATTTATCAGCGCATGAATTTAGTATGAATAATACCTATCAGAGTCATAAGCATGCATTAAAATGTGTTGAATGTTTATTGAAGAATTGTAATTTATTAATTTATTTGATAAATCAAATAACTTATTATTTATTAATCACATAGGATAATTCATGAAATTAGAATTTTATTACCCAAAGTGTTATGAGACACATTGAAAAATATGAAATAAGAAACCAATTATATGTGACACTTGTATTGATATGTGATAAGTAATTTAATAAATAAAAGTGGTATGTGCACTATGATTTTGAGATATGAGGAATACATTGGACTAATTATGTGATGGGTGGGGCCCACTATAGACCCTTTATAATCGACAGGTCTCATGAGACAAACTACGGTCTCTGCAAAAGGCATTGAAAAATGATTATTTATGGTCTTGGCACAAGGTGTTGACACAGAGTTTATGGTCATTCCATGAGTCCTTGACACAGTCCGGAATATTACTTTCCCTCATGATGTCAATGAAATTTAATTAAAGAGATGAATATTAAACTGGTATAATATTCATGGTTAATGAAATTATTTTTATGAAAAGAGTAAGTGGTAAAAGTTATGGAATAATTAATTGTGAAATATTTAAAGAATCAATGGCCAATCTATTTTTCATAGCAGTAAATAGAAGAATTTAAAATATTAATGTTATCCACAACTCCGATATTGTATTACTTTTAGTTATCAATTTTATACTGTCATTTTCACATATAATATATTTTACTTATTATTCTGAATTAGCATGAAAATAATTGAATCATGTTCCCATGTAATTATGTTAGCATGCTTTTAATTGTGCACTTATATTTCTTAGAGAATTTTAATGGTATGTTAAATGTGTTACAACACATTCATAAAAATGTTTTTTTGGAAATTTTAAATAATGTTTTAAAAAGATATATAAAGTTATATTGGGTTTTTATGTTATTTAAAAACCCAATACTGGGCATTCGTATGCTCATCCTACATTTCAAAAATAAATTTTTCTGGTATTGGTTTTTAACTGAAGAAGCATGATAGAAGTAGCTGGTATCCTAGAACCTAAACAGAATTGATCCTCTGTATGGGACATGATGAGTAATGTATTAGTTCTTGTTTTTATATTAAATTTCACATCATGACCTAAGGCACCGGCTCCGGGTATTTGGGGGTCGGGCGAGATAGTTTGTATTAGAGGATTTGGTATAGTTGACTATGAAAACAAAAACTGAAAAAAGAAAAAATTATTTAATCATTACAAATAATGATGTTTTATTGGAAAAAAATACTATTCTTTAGTGTTTTTGGAGACATCTAATAATATTAGAACTATACTGAAAACATTGGTTATGTGTTACTAAGTAGTGGTTTAATTAAATTTTTAGACCGCTGATGCATCCTGCATAATGTCTCTCATAACGGCGATCGTAGAAATCATAGTGGCGAATACATGTTTAAGGGGCTATGATTCTTTTGAAAACATTCAATTTTCTTTTAAAAAAATCCATCATCTGTCAATCCGCCCAAACATCATCCACCTTTACCAAGGAATCAATCAAGTCTATTACTGTATTACAATTTCATAGTTTGTAGCATATAGGAAAAGAGGAAAGTATCATGAATCTCTTTTTCTATGATTCACTTTGGCTGATAATGACCGAGCTGTAGGTAAATTTGTAGAAGCTACTTCGTATGGTGACCCTCAAACGGCCTACCTATTCAATGTTCTGATATTTAGTATGTACAGGGAACTCCACGACATAAATATTTTCAAACATGACATGGTGCGTGGGTCTTATTGTGATTTTTTCCACTCGGAAGTTTCTGAACTCCACACATATCCTACCTCTTTATGGAAGGCTATGTACTTTATGCATAGTTTCGACCATAGCTGTTCAGAGTGTGGCTATACAAATAGAGAAGCTAAATACTACATTAGGAATCCACCAGAGGATATTAACACCTTATCATCGATGTTGTTCAACCTAAAGTGACCTCAGTAGTGACAAGTTTCTAATGTTTTTGGGATTATGTACAAATATTTTCAAATTGTGAGGAAGAAATTAAAAATATTTATATTTCAATGACATTATTTTTTCACTATTTTAACTATGCGCATATTTATTACATGAATAATTATATGGGTTATATATATATTAGAAAATATAACAATTATTCGATTATAAATTGGCTTAAAACTTCATAGAATTATATACATTTTTAATATATAATATAACTATTTATGTAGAATGATTAAATTAGTAAAAATATGAATAATCGTTTGATAAAAAGTATTGTTATCATGAATCATATATATATGTGTGTAATATTAACAATGTTCTAATGTTTCAAAATAAAAAATTATGATTATTATAATACTTTTACAATTATCAATTTAATTTATAACATTATAAGCATATAATATGAAATGTACAAATATTTTTTTATAAAATAATTTATTAATAATAACTTTTTCTTTTTAAAAGATTGATAAAATAAGATTAATTTATTAGTTTCCCTAACAGTTGGCTTTTTTTTTAAAGTTGTTGATAATATAATTTATGATAATAATAAGTTGTAGATTTAAAATAATAATGATATGGTAATAAGGATATAAAATTAAAAAAACTTGATAATAATAAAATCAAAATAAGGGAAAATAGGAGATCCTTGAGAAGGAGGGTCACAATTTTTTTAGAAACACTGCACAGGGTTTTATTAGGTGCTGATCTGGAGGAGGGAGAGTCAAAAAGATGAACTTGGTTTCAATAGGTCATGGTCAGGGAGTGTCGAGCATTGGGGTGGCTTCAAGTAGGTCCAACGACGTTCATTTTCACAGAGAGGAGTCAGTCAAAGTCCCCACATCGTGCGGCCAAGGTGGTCCATTTTGGACCAGAGGATCAGGGGTCGAGGTCACACATGGATCGGTGTCATGCTTGTAGGTTTGTTGTAGTCACACCTATATTAGAGATATAAATCTAGATCTAATGACTTCAATCATGTTTGTTGTTCTTCGGTCTTCGGTCTACATGTGGTAGGTGTGTCATTGGTGTCTTTCTCTTATTATAAATTTTGAAGACCTATAGATAGGTTACGTTTTTGGGAATTCTCTTCCCTTTTGATAAACTCTGGTTTTCTCATCATATACCCTTTCACTGTCAAATTTTTCATTCACCTATAGACAATAAAGCAAAATTTTTTTCTGAAACGTTTTGAATGCATTTGGTCAACATATGTCAGTTTCTATTTCATTTTATTTTCTTATGTCACTATTTTGAAGAAGAATAATTTTATCCATGGTTGATATCTTGTAGAAAATTTCAATTCTATTTCTTTTGTCTCAGTTTGTGTGTGTGTGGTTGAAAAATGGATTAATAAGTCTTAATTTTGCATTTTCGATAGAGAGAAACTCATTTATGCTTGTCCGGTGAAAGCCATGGTGTGTTCATTGATGATGCAACTGCTGCGTGTGACTAAATTTTGAGTAAGGGTTCAATACACATTTCCATCCTTTCAAAAACATGAATAAATACTCGGTGTTTTATAGTATATATTTTATATACATTCACATAGTTTTAATCTACCCGATTATAATTTTTCTAGTCATTGATTAACAATTATGTTTTAGAAAGTGGTGGGTGAAAATTATTTTTAATTATGGTATTTGATTATAAAATTGAAAATGAGCTGAGAATTATTATATTTTTCTTCATTTGTAAGGATTTATTTTAATTTTGATAAGTCATGATTCATCCCAAGTTTTGTAAGGGAAATTTATTAATTTATTTATACACTCTTTTTTTTATTCTATTAAGGAATTTCATTTTCTTAAATTCTGAATTAAATTTATTATACAAATTAAATTTCTTTTAAGATATTCCTATATATATATATATGACTTTAATTTTCATAATATATATAACGTAAGGGTGCACTAAAAATTATTTTATATTTTTTGTTCATGATATTTATTAAATTATGGATGAGAAGTTTTTTATTTATTTATTTCAAGTTGAAATATATTTTTTCAGGTTCTCTGTAAGGTTTAAATATTTGTTCTGAACATTTATTTATTTTAAGATAATATGTTTGTATGAGATTAATTATGATTCCCTTCATAAATTTCTCAATGGGACTTCATTTATTTATCACAAAGCTATAATTTTTATTTCTCTTGTTTTACTCAGGGGATTTTATAGTTTAAATACTATACATTATAATTTATATTATTTTAGTAGTAATAAACTTCTTAAATTAAATAATTCATGACTATATTTACATTACCAAAACTATTTTTATCCAGCTTAGTGTAAGGAAATTAAAATTTATTTTTACAGATTTTATCGTACTCAATTTACTAGTTCTGCGCAAGGGTTTTTTGTTATAATTTAAATTTTAGAAAGAGGTTATTTTGATTTAATATATTAAACATCATTTTAGTATTTTAATTCTGTTTCAAATATTCTATTATTAATTTAAGAAAATTTAATTAATTTTGAAGATGAAGAAAACCACACTTTTAATTTGACATTTTTTTCATTAGAGTTTCCATTTATCATCATACGAATTTATCTACTATTAGTTTCACTTCTAATTTTATCATTGTATTAAATGGTACACATATCAATTAATTAATCAATTTCCACGATTCAAGGATTTTAAAAAAGAAATTATGAAAAAATAATTTTAAATGACATCCACATCTATTCATTACTTGTGTGTTTTAAATCAATACCACATGTGAAAATAACATTTACTAGTTTATCTATGCCGTTGTGAAAATTATTATCTAAATAATAACTTACATATTATGATTCGTTCCATTGTCATTTCAATTTATCATATCATGAATTGAGCAAGAATAATATATATCCGAGTCATAAACAAGCATTCTAGTGCATTGGAATTTTATGGAATAATTTTAATGTTATTAATTTATGTGATTAATAAAACAATATATCATTTATTTATGAATTATAACAATTTGTTAAATAAGAATATAATTATCCAATGTGGTATGTGACACTTTGAATTACATGAAATAAGAATCCAAGTAATATGTGACATTTGTATTGATATGTGATAAATAATTTAATCAATCAAAGTGGTATGTGCACTTTGATTTAGAGATATGAGGGATGCATTTTACTTATTATGTGGCGAGGGGGACTGTTATAGCCCCACGATGCATCAGTAGTTCTCATGAGGCAAACAACAGTCTTGGAATAAGTCCTTGACAAAATGATTAGATATGGTCTTTGCATGATCCCTTGACACAAAGATTATGTTGTTGGCATGAGGCCTTGACACAGTCTGGCATATGCATTTCCCTCATGATGTCTATGAAATTTAATTACCCACGGAAATATTCTAATAGTATAATATTTCAGGATAAAGAACTTATGTTTATGAAAATCAGAAGTTGTAAAAGTTATGTCTTACTTAATTCTGAAATATTTATAGAATTAATGGCCAATGTATGTTTTATATGATTAAAGGATAGAATTGAGTATATTCATGTTTTTCCCAACACAGATCTTGTATTAAAATTATTAATCAATTTTGTACATGCATTTTCACAAAGAATGTATTATACTTATTATTCTGAATTAGCATGCCAATAATTGAATCATGTTAGTTTGTAATTATATTATAATGATTTTAATTGTGCACTAATATCTATTAAAAAATTGTTATAGTATGTTAAATGTGTTACATCACATCGATGAAAAAGTTTTATAGAAATTTTAGATAATGTTATCAAAATTTATAAAAAGTTATATTGGTTTTTATGTTATTTTAATCTCCTTAAATTGCATTTGTATTCTCAACCTATGTTATTGAAATAAATTTTTTAGGTATTGGTTTTAGCTGAAGAAGCTTGAATAAAGTAGATAGTTTCCAAGAACATGAACCAAATTGATCTTCTATATGGTATATGATGTGTAATGTATTAGTGCATTTTTTGTAATAAATTGCACATAACGTCCAAAGGCATCATCTGTGGGTATTCAAGTGTTAGGGTGTGACATATAAAAAAAATCATTATAAGATCATTTATATATCATTGATGTGAAAAAAAAAATTTATATTAACAACTCTATATGTTTAACCACATTTCAAACAAATATCTATTAATGATAACAAGTAAATGGATCATGATAACCAAAGAAGAAATTCAACAAAAACAATAAAATCGAATCTATAAAACCCATAAAAATGGACATTAATAAACCTAATATAGTTATAGAATATCAATTAAATGTTGATTATGATATTTAATTAATAATTAATAAAGCTAAATTTGATTATTTAGTTTGTTAAGAACAATCAAGAGCACCTTCATGCATAAGGTAAGACATTGCTTAACTCAATTTTCATTATTTGAGTTAAAAATCGATTTCATTGGTTACAATGTTCCAAAAATATGTGTGAATGGCCTATTATTGTTTTATAATTTATATCGATATATATTTTGTGAATTTTTATTTCTCACACATAAATATTTCATTTATTTATCATCACTCTAATGAAACAATCTCTGTAAGGGATCCTCTCTCTTTCTATTGATAAAAAATTTCCCCTATGATGTGCTCTTTTATTTTTATTACCTAATTATGGGGTATGTTTTCAAACCGCCCCCAGACTGCCCATATGATATATAAATAATGGGATACCCATTTAACACTCATTAATCCCTCACAAGAACGCTCGTGCAATGCTGAAATTCTTGTAAGGGGTTTTCTCATCTCACATTCAATTCTGTGGGATTTCAATTGTTCGCCACTTATTTCATATATGTGGAATATGTATACTACCATTTAATATATATTATCATTATTATTTTTATATTCATGGTATTATATTAATAAATTGGTGGTTATTAACTTTTAGTCAGACGACTCAATTGATTACAACGTGGTAATGAGCTTGGTCTCAATTTTCAATTCATTTTGACTTGAATAGTATTGTGCATCTACTCTTATATGGTGTACCTACTTCCCATTTTGGATAAAATTTCATTTAAAATTATATTCCATTTTAATGTAAATATTCTAATATCATGGATATGATTATTGTATAATTCATATACAATTTGAAAAACGATATTTATTTTGAATGTTGTTTTGACTGAGGAAATATTGGTGAATCTGTATCCTCCATTATATACGGATAATGAAAATTAATATTGATATTATGTTGAATCTATATATAAAATATTATTTTGATGTTGATGTGGGTGGGGCTCCTTCAATCCCCTCCATCCATCGGTTGGTCTCATGAGACAAATTAGTTGGAGAAAAACGTTTGAAATGGTTTCTAAAAATCAGTCCGGTTTCTACACACATAACTAAACTGTTTTTATGGTCTTATGGTATCATTTTAAAGATACATGAATTATAATTAATAATAATTGTCTTTATTCATTACCACTTGTTACTATCCATGAGGGTTTTGATATGAAGAAATCTATGTATGCAGTTTCATTATAAGTTTATTAATGGCGTTATTTTTTCATTTGTTCATCATTACATATTGATTATGTCAAATTGTTCACAATTCGGTTATTATTGACTCATGATTCCTCTATTTTTAACCCTTACTAAGTATTTTAGATCACCGCTTTCATTGTTTATTTTCAATATTTGATGTAGAGGAGATTATTTATTGAGTTCCTCGAGATGTAGACTTTACTTTTTGTTATGTATTGTATTTTGTAGCCTTTTCCATAGTAATTTTAGTTACATCTATGTATCTAGTTTCCTCAATACTACTAAAATGATCATTCCTTTGGGATTTTTAATCCTTCTAACCATGCCAATATAAAAAGTACTTCACACTCTCTAGTCTTGAGGGTTTGGGGCATTACAGATGGTATTAGATGAAGTTTTGTAGAAAACTAAGAAAATAGATTAGAAAACATAGATTCAGGAAAAAATCCCTAAGGTAGTATTTGAGCGTAATCATACAATAATGTCTTGGTATATGGTTAAGTAGTATATTATGTGAATCTTTCTAGAAAATACATCCATGTTTGTATACGAGCAGCTATAGGTGGATCTTGTAGAGTTGTACCGAGGAGTGAAAACACTGACATGGAGTTTTGGGCTTGACATAGGCTATCCAGTTACTCAACCATGAGCATTGCAGCACTCTTGGTAATGATACAATCAGAGGATATGCTTAGGATAATTCACATATTCATTAAAATCCAATATGATGGTTTTTAATGTAATTTTTCCTCAGAGAAACCATGTTTATGATATTTTCTATGCATAGAATGTTAATATTTGATAAGTGTCCTTCTGTTGTAGTTTCATAACTTAATATAGTGTATGAGATTATTTAGAAATGTATATTAATGGAATAAGGGGAATCAATACATCTAGGCACCTTTCGGGATTATGAATTCTAGTTAAACATCTGGATAGTCTCTATGACTATTATATATGTTGAATCGTTTTTATATCTTTTCAGATAAAGGAAATTAAATTACAAATAGAAGAAGCAAGATCTAAAAAGACATTTATGTCCTTTCTCGATGACTTGATTGCAATAATTATTGCAATTTCATGTCCCAAAATCTTTGAAACATTTTCTAACATACAACTCACTTGTAAGTAATTTTTGGAGTTATCAAACACCTCCACTATACCTCGATACCATCATGGATCATTGGTTCTATTTAATCAAATAGTATTTTCTCAACATTCTCATATTTTAATGAATGGTAAATATCATGATGTCATTTTCCAATATTTTACATTATCACATGATTTTGAAGAATATTATGATTTTGAAAAGGGTGAGGAAAGAAGAAGACCCTTGCACAACCTATTTATATTTTATTTTAAAATATAGTATTTCATCACATTCTTATGGAATTTTAAAAGGACCAATGATTGAATGTTTCAAATCCAAATTATTCCTATTGTTTTATAAATATAATGTTTTATCCGATGTTTTGAAATTATATGTCATTAATGATTATTTTCCGAATCTATTTTTATATGAACACCCATATGACCCAAGTTGTACAAGGTGTATCAGGAATGAAAGAAGAAAATTATTTTTGAAGTATATCTAAGTCATTGTTGCAATGTGTGGACCTTCTATTTATATAAAGTCCCGAAAAATTCGAGGAATTCTGTTTTCCTAATATTCATGGTATTTTTACAAGAACACAGTTTCTGACGACTCCTGATTCCGAGGCCCAGTTTTCCTGGATTCATTTTCGAAGTTTAGCTCGGGTACGTTCAGTGAACGAATGAACGGGTTTTTTCTAACATTTGAACTGGTGCTCAGAATCGAATTCCGAGTGCACAAATAGAATCACAGCACCGGTAATTGCATAGAAACACTTTTCTGGAGTTGTGTTTGCTCAGGTGTGGTTTTTAGTTTTTGGGGTTAAGTTAAGAAATGAAATAAAAGTGGTACACCAATTTTTATTTTATTTTACTTAACTTAAGTTAAGTGGGTGATGTGGGACCAACAATATCCAACCCACATGGTAGGATATTTTGTGATGTGGGTCCCACAAGAGACACACCGTTTCTTTTCTTCATATTTAATGCACCCACAACCCATATTAATGATGTCAAACCATGCGTTTATTCTGATTAAGAAAAGCCTCATTAATGTAGCAGTTTAAGCGTTGCAATTAATTCCCATAACTGTTTCGTTCATTTTTTAATTTTAAAACGCAAGGCCTGAGAAATAAAAATAATAAAACTCTTATTTTTATTAGACAGGTGGTGTTGAAAGGCTAGGGAGAATTATCAGGCTCTTGAAGTTCTTCCTCCTTGACGAAGAACTCGAAGAACGAGATGAACGTGAAGAACGAGAAGAACGTCGGATCCTCGGAAATCAATGACGCTTCTTCTGCGACACTTCCTCCACGACTCTCCTTCAGCGACGCGACGATCCCCCCCTTCCGCGACGCCTTCTTCCGCGAAATGCTTTTCCGCGCACAAGTGGCCGGACCCGGACCCGGTTCGTGTCGACCCAGTTCGGGCTGACCCTAGGGGTATAGGGCTCAGTCGGACCGGGCCCGATCCCCCTAATACCTAACCTCTTTCAGACTGTTTCCCATAACATGAGCTATGGGCCTCCGATAGATGCACCATCAGTTGTGTAGCGATCCTTGGATCGATACGGTCGTTTCGATATATTACACTCAGGGTTTCAGAGAACATTGGGTTTGGCTGGGTTGGTTCGTACACGAAACCAACCGGGCCCTCGGAGCAGAAACACTTATAACATGAGCTCCGGACGTTCGATTGATGTGATGTCGACTTTGTTGTATTTATCTAAATGAGACAGACCTTTTGGCTTACTCCGCTCAAGGTTTGGACGCAGTTGGAGTACGGTCGGGTTTGTTTTGGCTTAAAAACCAACCGGGCCCCTGGGACGAAAAAGCCAATAACTCTCAGACCGGGCGTCCGATTGACGCGCCATCTGTGACATTGAGTTCCTGTTGATTATACGGTACATTTTGGATATGTAAACTCCGAACTATGTGAAAATTGTTGTATCAGCCCCTAGTCTCGTAGAGCGGACCCTCCCGAACGACCTTGCTGTGTGCGGGAACCATAGAGCTGGCTGCGACTGCGACGACGACGACGACTATACAGAATTCCTCTGTCGATTCAACGATGAAGACTACATCACTCTGAGATCCGACGTGGATTAGTGCTACCAATCCTATGTGGGCCAGCACTCAGTAATCCTGTGTGGGCTAGCTCTTATAGATCCTATGTGGGTACGATCCTGTGTGGGTCATTACTGGGGTTAGTTACATATCGATCCTGTGTGGGTCAGATCCTGTGTGGGTCATTGCGGGGGTTTGTTACCTATCGATCCTATGTGGGACAGATCCTTTGTTGGTCATTTCGGGGGTTAGTACCTATCGATCCTTTGTGGGTCTGACGACTTAGATGAATCAGTTGCTATATCTGATCATCTCTATCGTCATATGAAGAAGTATACCTGTGTGAACTGAATCCTGATTTGCTTTCCTATGTGGATTGTGTTGTGCTATCTTGTGTGGATTATGTTTTTCTTTCCTGTGTGGACTCGGTTGTGATTTTCTGTGTGTACTGGGTTGTACTTGAGCTTGGATGTTGGAGCCAAACTGGAATTTATGACTTAGGTGTATGTATGGGCATATACCTAAGTAGTGTCAGATGTTACTTTGTGATTGTATCATTCCTTTGTGGATTATAATTTCTGGATTTTGAGAGACCTTCGGGGGTCTCGGGGTCCCTACTGAGTATCTTATACTCACCCCTTCAAAGGCTATGCACGAACTACGTTGTGTTGGTTGCAGACGACGGACATCGCTGATCGTGGTTGAGGCTTGCGAAGCAGGATGGTACCTGGAGGTGGACCACTAGGCGGGACGTACTCGGTGCGTACGACTGGACTGGAGGAGCTGTGGAGGCTATCTGTACTCACCCTTCAGGTGGGATTTCTAGTGGACGGCTCAAAGTTGCGGATTTACTTTCAGTTTCTATATTCCCATTCCAGTTGTACTTTATATTCAATTTGGGGTTGTATTCTAGCCCACTTATTTTCCGCACTTATTGTTGTACCCAGTTTTTACATAGTGTTTACTTCTACTGCTTGCATTCTCTGTGGTGTTTGTTTCCTTTACAAAGGAAATGCCTTCCCTTTTACCGGGAATTACGCGTTGGTGCTAGTCGCCAGCTCCTGGCCTATGGAAGGCAGGCTTGGGGAAGTCACAGTATGGGCCCTAGGACGGGTCGTGACAAATTGGTATCAGAGCAGTTCGGTTCTACCGCAGAACTCAGGACTCCGATTTATTTCTATGTGAATCAATAGTGTTTAGAGTATTGAGTGTGGTATTCAGTCCAGCGAGATCAGTGTTGGTGCGGCGGCCGACGTATTCGTACACTAGGACCCTGACTTCTGATTTCCGACTTAATTCACAAAAAACATTGATTGCATGTGTGTTTCAAGTTTTCTTTGTGATTATTTTATTTCACCTCACCTGGTATACCGTTTGACAGTGGCGCACCTGTTTCTTTTGAGGATGACCCCATGACGACATCCAGCTAGGGTTCATAGAGTTGTGTGTGACGACAGCCCACCGAGCGACAAGGCCTCTGTACAGGGCCCTTTGATAGCAGAGGCACCAGCGGTACCGCTACTTGCCGAGCCACCGATGCTACCATCCCCTGCCGCTGATGCTGCATGTCGCCTTAGTGCACTGAACGATTTTCAGCGCCAGCGACCGCCCAGGTTCTGTTGGGAGACAGACCCTCAGGCAGCCGAGGAATGGCTGGAGGCAGTTGTATGGGTTTTTAGGTAAATGAGGACACTAACAGACCTCATGGTGATCCTCATAGTGAGCCTACTGCATGCGGAAGTAGGCAGATGGTGGAGTATTATGCTCCAGGTTCACGACGAGGCATCTCTTTTCTAGACGAACTTTGAGAGCCTCTTCCGCTTGGAGTTCATCCCAGCCAACCTCCGTGCGGTGCGCATCCAGGAGCTTCTATAGCTGCGGCAGGGCAGCATGACGGTCGCCCAGTACACGACGAGATTTTCCAATCTCTCACGCTACTCGATAGACATGGTACGAGACCCATTATTCTAGGCTCGGACCTTTGAGAAGGGATTGAGTCATGAGATCAGGGCATCTCTAATCTCCCTCAGCATTCCGACTCAGGAAGGGGTACTGGAGGGAGCCCTTCTGGTCGTGAGCTTCCTTTATGAGCATGCATCGGCAGCGAGACCTACCGCAGGGTGGCATGTAGCAGAGTCCTCTGCAGTAGGCAGTCGATGGATGAATCATGGGTCCAGGCAGACCAGACCCTCAGGCAGATGACCTCAGGACACTGACTCAGCAGTGCGGGGAACACAGCGCGGAGCCATTCTTTCGAGAGGCAGACAGTGCTACGCATGCGTTGGGCAGGGCCACATGGCTCGTGACTTCCTGACCATCCTTGCCGAGGAGCGGTAGACAGTTGAGGGGCTTCCCAGGTAGAGGAAGGGGGTTGACCATGGTGTTCTGCATGGAGCGGGAGGTCGAGGAAGAGGATCTGGCTGAGCAGCAGGTGGTGGGCGACGCATTGAGTCTCTACCACAACCACAACCAGGAGGTCCACCCCGACCACAGGGAGCTGGCGTGCTGAGGAAGGCACAGCTCCAGGAAGCAGAGGCCTATGACCACGGCGTGCCCGAGGTGATTCGAGGTACTATATGTGCCTATTCTACCCTTGATGCAGTTCTTATAGACATAGGAGTGAGTCATTCGTTCATAGCCGATGCCCTTGTTCGGAGCTCAAAGATTCTGACGGAGCCATTGGCTCGATCCTTACGGCTAGAGACTCCTACTGAAGTAGACTCGATGATTACGCACTGGTGCCGGCAGTGTGAGATTACTCTAGGAGGTGAGAGCTTTGGCTAGGATCTCCTTGTTGCGGTGTCGAGGCCATACAACGTCATCTTGGGCATGGATTTTTTATCTACAGTCCATGCCTAGATTGACAGTATTAGGCATAAGGTATGGTGTGTACACACCAACGGGAGCAGGTTCACCTTCACCGGCGAGAAGGGAGCCTTCACAGCACAGGATGGACTCACGTAGTGGAGAGGACAAACCATCACCCATCAGTTGTCTAGCCTCATTCTAGGAGTAGTTGACATGCGGAGTATTAGTTTTCCTGCCGTGGTGGATCAGTATGCGGAAATATTCCCCGACGACGTTCCAGGACTACCTCCTCACAGAGAGGTGGACTTTTATATTGATCTGTACCCCGGGACAGCCCCGATATCCAGCCAAGCATATCGGATGGCTCCCACCGAGCATTAAGAGCTACGTGTACAGTTGGAGGACTTGCATGACAAGGGATTCATCCGACCTAGTGTTTCACCCTGGGCTTCCCCAATATTGATCGCCATGAAGGCAGATGGGAGCTTGCGACTTTGTGTCGACTATCATCACCTGAACCAGGTGACAGTGAGGAACATGTATCCGCTACCGAGGATTGATGACCTTTTCGATCAGCTCAAGGGAGCACGGTGGTTCTCGAAGATAGACCTCAGGTCAGGATATCATCAGCTCAGAGTTCGGGACCAGGACGTGCAGAAGACGACCTTCAGATGTCGGTATGGCCACTATGAGTTCTTGGTTTTGCCATTTGGCATAACCAATGCTCTAGAAGTGTTCATGGGCCTCATGAACGGGATCTTTCAGCCATACCTCGATCGATTTTTTTTGGTCTTCATCGACAACATTTTGATATACTCGACGACCGAGGAGGAGCATGCCTACCACTTGCAGGTTGTACTAGGCACACTCCGAGAGCACCATCTTTATGGAATGCTCTCAAAGTGTCAGTTTTGGATACATGGGGTCCACTTCTTGGGACACATCATCTCTGAGGTGGGACTTGTGGTGGATCCTGTGAAGATCGAGCTAGTTCTAGCTTCAGAGCCACCCATGAGTGTGACGGAGGTGCGGAGTTTCTTGCGACTAGCTGGATAATACCAGAGATTTGTGCCATAATTCTCCAAATTTGCGGCACCACTCTCATCTTTCACGAAAATGGGGAAACCCTTTGTGTGGTCAGATAGATGTCAGTAGAGCTTCTAGGAGTTGAGACAGAGATTGACCAGGGCACCTATCTTGAGGTTGCCGGAGGAGGGAGTAGGGAACGTAGTCTGCTGCGATGCATCAGGGACCGGACTCAGGTGTTTCATGATGCAAGAGTGGGTAGTGATCGCCTATGGATCATGTCAGATGAGGCCGCATGAGCAGAACTATGCTACCCATGACCTGGAGTTAGTAGCAGTGGTCTTCGCTCTGAACACATGGTGACACTATATGATGGGCGAGCGATTTATAGTCAATTCTGACCACCATAGTCTCACGTACATCATCTCGCAGAAGGACCAGAACATGAGACAATGTTGATGGATCGAGTTCCTCATGTACTATGACTTTGAGATAGTCTATACTACTGGAAAGGGTAACGTGGTAGACGATGCTCTCAACCGGAGGATAGGCCTTCAGCTACTTGGGGAGGCGACAAAGCAGCTAGCAGCTTTTCAGATATCCTTCATGGATAGAGAAGAAGCAGCCTTCTTTCAGTCACTCGCAGTCACTCCCCCACGACTGCAGCAGGTCAGAGAGGCACAACGTGGGGACACTGACTGTGCGACGTGGCGTGCGCAGATATCCTAAGGACATGAACCTCATGGTTTCTCTGTAGTAGGAGAGCACGACGTCCTTTTCAGATGACGTACCTTGGTACCAGTTGCTTTACGGGAGGAGGTGCTGAGAGAGTTTCACACATTCCCTTTGAAGGTACATCCTGGTGTAGAGAAGATGTACCAAGATCTTAGACGACAGCACTGGTGGCCGGTCATGAAGAAGGCTATTGAAGAGTTCGTTTCTCGATACCTCACCTACCAGTAGGTGAAGGCAGAGCACCAGATACCAGCAGGCTTGTTACAGCCCTTGGAGGTCCCGGAGTGGAAGTGGGACGGAATATCTATGGACTTTGTGAATGGACTTCCACGCACTTCCAGAGGTCATGACTCCATTTGGGTGATTGTCGACCGACTCACAAAGTCAGCTCATTTCTTACCCATCAGAGAGCAGGGCTCAGTGGAGATCTTGGGACGTCTCTACATTCAGGAGACTGTACGGCTTCACAGTGTGCCATTATCTATCGTCTCTGATCAAGATGATCGCTTTACTTCCCGGAATTTGAAGGGGTTGAAGGAGGCATTCAGGATGCAACTACATCTGAGCATCGCCTTTCACCCTAAAAAGAATGGTCAGATGGAGAGGACCATTCAGACTCTCAAGGACATGATCTGGGCATTTTTCCTCGATTTTGGTCGTAGCTGGGAGGACCACCTACCCTTGGTGGAGTTCACATACAACAACAGCTACCACTCAACCATCAGGATGGCACCATACGAGGCATTGTACGACTGACCTTGCAGATCTCCTCTGTGCTGGACAGACCCTGGGGAGTCAGTACTTGTGGGATCAGAGATGGTCCAGGCCATGATAGAGAAGGTCCAGGTCATCCAGGAGCGGATGAGGATAGCTCAGAGCCGGAAGAAGTCTTATGATGACAGTAGGTTGAGGCCACTAGAGTTCTAGGATGGCAACCACGTCTTCTTGCGGGTCTCACCTCGACGTGGATTACAGAGATTTGGCCAAGGCAGAAAGTTATCTCCGCGCTTCATCAGACTTTTCCAGGTCCTCAGCAGGTTTGATGAGGTGGCTTATCGCCTGGATCTACAACGTCAGTTGCACCGGGTGAACTACGTCTTCCACGTATCCCAGTTGAGGAGATACGTGCACGAACCGACGCATATCATTGACCATGGGTAGATGGACATTGATTATGATGCGACTTTTGCTGAGGTCTTGGTGGGGATTGAGGATCATGATGAGCGGGTCCTACGTGGACGGTCGAATCCTCTAGTGTGCATTAGATGGCAGCACTAGAACCTCCAGGATAGAACGTAGGAGCGGGAGGCTCAAATGCGTGCTCAGTACCCTCATTTGTTTCCCTAGTTTATGATGTATCTTTACGGGGACGTAAATCCCTGAGGATGGAGTGATGTAAAGACCCGAAAAATTTAAGGAATATTTTTTCTTAATTTTCTTGGGATTTTTACAAGAACACAGTTTCTGATGGAACCTGATACTGAGGCGCGGTGTGCTCGGAATCATTTTCAGAAGTTTAGCTCGGGTACGTTCAATGAACAAACAAACAAGTTTTTCTAACATTTGAACCGGTGCTCGGAATCGAATTCTGTGGGCACCAATGGAATCACAGCGCCGATAATTGCTTAGAAACACCTTTTCCGGAGTTGCGTTTGCTCGGGTGTGGTTTTTAATTTTTTTGGGTTAAGTTAGGAAATAAAATAAAAGTGGTACACCGATTTATATTTTATTTTACTTAACTTAAGTTAAGTGGGTGATGTGGGACCCACAATATCCAACCCACATTGTAGGATATTTTGTGAGGTGGGACCCACACAAGCCCCACCGTTTCTTTTCTTCTATTGTAACGCACCCACACCCCTTATTAATGAAGTCAAACCGTGTGTTTATTCTGGTTAAGAAACGCCTCATTAATGTGGTGGTTTAAGCATTGCAATTACTTCACTTAACTGTTTTGTTCGTTTTTGAATTTTAAAATGCAAGGCATGAGAAATAAAAATAAGACAACACATATTTTTATTATTCGGGTGGTGTTGAGAGGCTAGGGAGAATTCTCAGGCTCTTGAAGTTCTTCCTCCTCGACGAAGAACACGAAGAACGTGAAGAACACGAAGAACGCGAAGAACATGAAAAACGCGAAGAACGCGAAGAATGCCGGATCCTAGGAAAAGAAACGACGCTTCGTCCATGATGATTCTTCCGCAAGGCTCCTTCCGTGACGTGATGACCCCCCCCTTCCACGACGCCTTCTTCCACGACGTGCTTTTCTGCGACGAACCCTCGCTCGACGATTCGTGAGGTAGGGGTTTGGTTCATTTAAATCTTTGTGATTTATACCCACGGTGTATGTTTAAATTTTTGTCGGAAAACTTTTAAAAACGCTAACGCGGTTGGTGCAGACAAACAAACAAGTTCGAACCCACCGTACCTTCATTCTTGGTGTGTGGATCGTCGGGTGATGATGAAGCAGGCCGCACGGGCATTGTGAGGTCTTTGTAGTGATGAACCGGTCTTTGGAGGGCCAATGGAAAAGACTGTAGGCAAATCCGACCACCGGAGCTCGTCCGGTGGTCTGCGGAGTAACCCGCCGGTGCGCCTCGCCGGCACAGAGGAGCCAGCTGTAGGAGGCGGTGCCTGGCACTGTGGGGCCATGGTTCGTCCAGGGGGCGGTTTCCACCCTATTGCATGGCCGCTTAGCCAGCGCCAGCGCGCCGGGCCGAGCCGCCCGGCCGGACCGCCAGGCCGGGCCGCGCCGAGGCCGGGCCACGCAAGCCGGGACGGGCCGCACCCATGTGGCCGGACCTGGACCCGGTTCGTGTCGAACCAGTTCGGGCCAACCCTTGGGGTATCGGGCCGGGTCAAACCGGGCCTGGACCCCCTAATACCGAACCTCTTTCAGTCTGTTTCCTATAACATGAGCTCCAGGCCTCCAATCGATGCACCGTTAGTTATGTAGAGATCCTTGGATCGAGGTGGTCGTTGTGGTATATTACAATCAGGGTTTCAGAAAGCTTTGGGTTCGGCCGGGTTGGTTCGTACATGAAACTAACCAGGCCCTAGTAGCAGAAATGCTTAAAACTTGAGTTCTGGACGTCCAATTGACGTGTCGTCGACTCTTTTGGATTCCTCTATGTGAGAAGGACCTTTTGGAATACTCCACATGGCGTTTGGATGCAGTTGGAGTATGGTCGGGTTGGTTTTGACTTAAAAACCAACCGGGCCCCGATGACGAAAAAGCCAATAACTCTCAGACTGGGTGTCCAATTGACACGCCGTCTGTGACGTTGAGTTCCTGTTGAAGATACAGAACTTTTGGATAAATCAACACTGGACTATGTGTCAGTTGATGTATCATCCCCTTGGCACGTGGAGCGGACCCTCCGGAACGAGCATGCTATGTGTGGGAACCCTATAGCTGGCTGCGACTACGACGACGATGACTGTACAGAAATTCTCCGTGGATTCGACGACGACGACTACAGCACTCAGCGATCCTACGTGGATCAGTGCTTCAGATCCTGTGTGGGTCAGTGCTCAGCGGTCCTGTGTGGGCTAGTGCATACAGATCCTGTGTGGGTCCGATCTTGTGTGGGTCATTGCAGGGGTTAGTTACCTATCGATCATGTGTGGGTCAGATCCTGTGTGGGTCATGCAGGGGTTAGTTACCTATCGATCCTGTGTGGGTCAGATACATTGTGGGTCATTGCGGGGGTTAGTACCTATCGATCCATTATGGGTCCAATGGCTTAGATGAATCAGTGGCTATATCTGATCATCTCTATCGTCATACGAAGAAGTATACCTGTGTGAGCTGAATCCTCCTTTGCTTTCCTATGTGGATTCTGAAGTGATATCCTATGTGGATTACATTTTTCTTTCCTGTTTGGACTAGGTTGTGATTTCCTGGGTGAACTGGGTTGTACATGAGCTCATATGTTGGAGCCGAACTGGAATTGATGACTTAGGTATATGTGTGGGAATATACCTAAGTAGTGTCAGATGTTACTTTGTGATTGTATATTTCTATTGTGGATTAGCCTTTGTGGATTATGGGAGACCTTCGGGGGTCTCGGGGTCCCTACTAAGTATCTTATACTCACCCCTGCATGGACTATGCCCGCACTACATTGTGTTGGTTGCAGACGGTGAACATCGCTGATTGTGGTTGAGGCTTGTAGAGCAGGACGGTACATAGTGGTGGACCACTAGGCGGGACGTACGCAGAGCGGACGGCTGGACCCGAGGACCTGTGGAGGATATATGTACTCACCCATCTGGTGGGACTTCCAGTGGACGGCTCGACGTAGCGGCTTTACTTTTAGTTGTTGTTTTCCCTTTCCAATTGTACTTTACTTTCACTTTGGGTTTGTATCCTGGCCCACTTACTTTTCCACACTTACTATTGTACAAAGTTTTTACTTAGTTTTTACTTATAATGCTTGCTTGCTCTATGGTTTTTGTTTACTTTACACAGTCAATGCCTTCCCTTTTACTGGGAATTATGCCTTGGTGCTAGTCGCCAGCCCCTGGACTATAGAAGGGGGGCTTGGGGTAGTCACAGCATGGGCCCCAGGACGGGTTGGGATAATTTTTGTGAGTATAATGATGATGAAACTAGATTGACACCATGATCAAGGTACCCTCACTTTTTTTAGTATGAACATAAAATTTCGAGGACAAAATTTCTCAAAGGTTGGGATAATGTAACACCCCAGGATTTTACAAATAAACTTAATATATAATTAATGAAACACTGAGCCTCTACAAAAAAAACCACATAGTTATAACATAGCCATTAAACTGAAATTTTCCATCTCTGTGATTTGAGTTTTAAAAATCGGACATACATGGTTGTGTTGAAAATTATTTGTAGTGTCTGATATAATTAACTTAATTTTTTTGTGAATAGTGACATACCATTATGAAGGGTAAAATGCCCGTATAAATAGTAACATACCCTTATGAATAGAAATATGACTCTTATGAATGGTATCCATACCTGTGAGTGTATAAATGTATTTAGATAGGTCTCATGAGAAAAACTATGGTCTTTGCACAAGGCATTGAAAAAATGATTATTTATGGTCTTGGCACATGGCGTTGACACAGAGTTTATGGTCATTGCATGAGGCCTAGACACAGTCCGGAATATTCCATTCCCTCATGATGTCAATGAAATTTAATTAAAGAGATGAATATTTAACTGGTATAATATTCTTGGTTAATGAAATTATTTTTATGAAAAGAATAAGTGGTAAAAGTTATAGAATAATTAATTATGAAATATTTAAAGAATTAATGGGCAATATATTTTTCATAGTAGTAAATGAATGAATTGAAAATATTAATGTTATCCACAACTATGATATTGTATTACGTTTAGTTATAAATTTTATACTTCCATTTTCACAAATAATATATTTTACTTATTATTCTGAATGAGGATGAAAATAATTGAATCATGTTCCCCTGTAATTATGTTAGCATGCTTTTAATTGTGCACTTAGATTTCTATGAGAATTTTAATGGTTTGTTAAATGTGTTACAACACTTTCAAGAAAATGTTTTTTTTTTGAAATTTTAAATAATGTTTTAAAAATATATATAAAGTTATATTGGTTTTTTATGTTATTTAAAAACCCCATACTGGGCATTCATATGCTCATCCTACGTTTCAAAAATAATTTTTTTTGGTATAGGTTTTTAACTGAAGAAGCATGATAGAAGTAGCTGGTTTCCTAGAACCTAATCTGAATCGATCCTCTGTATGGGACATGATGTGTAATGTATTAGTTCTTGTTTTTATATTAAATTTCACATCATGTCCTAAGGCACTGGCTCCAGGTATTAGGGAGTCGGGTGGGTTAGTTTGTATTAGAGGATTTGGTATAGCTAACTATGAAAAAAATAACTGAAAAAAGAAAAAATAATTTAAGCATTTCAAATAATGATGTTTTATTGGAGAAAAATACAAGTCTTAAGTCTTTTCGGAGAAATCCGATAATATTAGAACAATACTGAAAACTTTGGTTATGTGTTACTATAAAGTGGTTTCATTAAATATTTAGATCACTGATGCATCCTGCTTACTGTCTCTCATAATGGAGATAGTAGAAATCATAGTGGTGAAGTCACATTTAAGGGGCTACGATTCTTTTGAAAACATTCAATTTTCTTGTAAAAAAATCCATCATGTGTCAATCTGCCCAAACATCCTCCACCTTTACAAAGGAACCAATCTAGTCTATTACTGTATTAGAATTTCATAGTTTGTATCATATAGGAAAAGAGGAAAGTATCATGAATATCTTTTTCTATGATTCACTTTGGCTAATAATGATCGAGCTGTAGGTAAATTTGTAGAAGATGCTTCGTATGGTGACCCTCAAGCAGCCTACCAATTCCATGTATTGAGATTTAGTATGTACGGGGAACTCCATGAAATCAATATTTTCAAGCATGACATGGTGCGTGGGTCTTATTGGGATTTTTTCCACTCTGAAATTTCTGAACTCCACACATATCCTGCCTCTGTATGGAAGGCTAAGTACTTTAGGCATAGTTTCGATCATAGTTGTTCAGAGTGTGGCCATACAAATAGAGCTGCTAAATACTACATTAGGAATCCAACTGAGGTCATCAGCACCTTATCATCGATGGTGTTCCATGTAAATTGACCTCAGTAGTGACATGTTTCTAATGTTGTTGCGATTATGTACAAATATTTTCAAATTGCGAGGAAGCAATTATTTGAAAGGTGGAATAATGTGACACCCCAAATTTTTTCACATGTAATAATAATAATTTTATGTTTTAATTGTCATACTATCCAGTATGGTTTCCAAATGAAATATCATCTCACATGGTTCAAAGAATAATTTGAAATATCTATTTTTATTAAAAAAATTATTATTATCGAAGGATTATTTAATAGAATAATTTAATAATATAACTAATTTTTTATTTATTTTCAAAAATGTAAAATATATATGTGTGTGTGTGTATTGGATTTTAATTATATAAAAACACCATAATTATAATTTTATATTGTGGTTATACATGACATTAAAAATTGTTATATTTCAATGACATTATTTTTTCATTATTTTAACTATGCACATATTTATTATAGGAATAAATATATGGGTTATATATTTATTCGAATATATAATAATTATTCGATTATAAATTTGCATAAATTTTCATAGAATTATTAACATTTTGAATATATAATTTAACTATTTATGTAGAATGATTAAAATTGTACAAATATGAATGAACTTTTGATAAAATGTATTGTTATCATGAATCATATATATGTGTGTGTAATATTAACAATGTTCTAATGTTTCAAAATAAACAATTATGATTATTATAATACTTTTCCAATTATCAATTTAACTTATAACATTATAAGCATATAAATATGAAATATACAAATATTTTTTTATAAAATAATTTATTAATAATAACTTTATTTTTTTAAAATATAGATAAATAAGATTAATTTATTAGTTGTCATAACAGTTGAATTTTTTTTAAAGTTGTTGATAATATAATTTATGATAATAATAATTTTTAGATTTAAAATAATAAAGATATGGTAATAAGGATATAAAAATAAAAAAATTTGATAATAATAAAATCAAAAGAAGGGAAAGGAGGATATCCTTTAGAAAGAGGGTCTCGATTGTTTTGGAAACACTTCATAGGGTTTTATTAGGTTCCAATCTGGAGGAGGGAGAGTCGAAAAGATGAACATGGTTTCAACAGGTCATGGTCGGGAATGTCGAGCATGGGGGTGGCGCCAAGTAGGTCCAGCGATGTTCATTTTCACAGAGAGGAGTCGGTCGAAGTCCACACATCATGTGGTCAAGGTGCTCCATTTTAGAACAGAGGATCAGGGGTCAAGGTCACACATGGATCGGTGTCATGCTCGTAGGTTTGTTGTAGTCACACCTATAGTCGAGATCTAAATCCAGATCTGAAGACTTCAATCAAGTTTTTTGTTCTTCGATCTTCGGTCTACATGTGGTAGGTGTGTCATTGGTGTCTTCCTCCTATTATAATTTATGATGACCTATAGATAAGTTATGATTTTGGGAATTCATTTCCCTTTTGATAAACTCTGGTTTTTTCATTGTATACCAAATCAATGTCAAATTTTCCATTCACCTGTAGACAATGGAGCAATATTTTTTTGGTGAATCGTTTTGAATGGATTTGGTCATCATATGTCATTTTCCATTGCATTTTATTTTCTTATGTCACTGTTTTCCAGAGGAAGAATTTTATCCATGGTTGATATATTGTAGAAATTTTCATGTCTATTGCCTTTGTCTTAGTGTGTCTGAGTGTGGTTGAAAAATGGATTTATAAGTCTTAATTTTTCATTTTCTATAGAGAAAAAATATTTTATTCCAGTCCGGTGAAAGCCAGAGTGTGTTCTAGGATGATGCAACTGCTGCATGTGACTAAATTTTGAGTAAGGGTTCAATACACATTGCCTTCCATTTAAAAACATGAATAAATACTTGGTGTTTGATAGTATATATTTTATATACATTCACATAGTTTTAATCTTCCTGATTTTAATTTACCTAGGCACTGATTAACAATTATGTTTTAGAAAATGATGGGTGAAAATTATTTTTAATTACGGTATTTGATAATAAAATTAAAAATGAGCGGAGAATTATTATATTTTTGTTCATTTTTAAGGATTTATTTTTATTTTTATAAGTAATGAATCATCCAAAGTTGTGTAAGGGAAATTTATTAATTTGTTTATACACTCTTTTTTATTCTATTATGGAATTTCATTTGCTTAAATTCTGAATTACATTTATTATTCAAATTAAATTTCATTTAAGGTATTCATATATATATATATGACTTTAGTTTTCATAATATATATAATGTAAGGGTACACTAAAAATTATTTTATATTTTTTGTTCATTAAATTTATTAAATTATGGATGAGATGTTTTTTTATTTATTTATTTCAAATTGAACTATATTTTTTCATGTTCTGTGTAAGGGTTAAATATTTGTCCTGAGAATTAATTTATTTTAAGATAATATGTTTGTATGTGATTAATTATGATTCCCTTCCTAAATTTCTCAAAGGAAATTTATTTATTTATCACAATGATATAATTTTTATTTTTCTTGTTTTACTAAGGGGATATTATAGTTTAAATACTATACATTAAAATTTCTATTATTTTATTAGTTAGAAACTTCTTTAATTAAATAATTCATGATTATATTTACTGTATAAAAACTATTTTTATCCAGATTAGTGTAAGGAAATAAAAATTTATTTTATAGATTTTATTATACTCAATTTACCAGTTCTGCGCAAGGGTTTTTTGTTATAATTTACATTTTAAAACAAGGTTATATTGATTTAATTTATTAAACATCATTTTATTATTTTAATTCTATTTCAAATATTCAATTATTATTTTAAGAAAGTGTAATTTATTTTGAAGATGAAGACAACCACACTTTTAATTTGACATTTTTTTGTTAGAGTTTCCATTTATCAACATATGAATTTATCTACTAGTAGGTTCACTTCTAATTTTATCACTGTATTAAATGGTACACATATCAATTAATTAATCAATTTCCATGATTCAAGGATTTTGAAAAATAAATTATGAAACAATCATTTTAAACGACATCCACATCCATTCATTACTTGTGTGTTTTAAATCAATATCACATGTGAAAATAACATTTACTAGATTATCCATGCCGTTGTGAAAATTATTATCTAAATAATAACTCACATATTATGATTCGTTCCATTGTAGTTTCAATTTATCATATCATGAATTGAGCATGAATAATATATATCTGTGTCATAAACAAGCATTATAGTGCATTGAAATTTTATGGAATAATTTTAATGTTATTAATTTATGTGATTAATAAAACAATTTATTATTTATTTATGAATTATAATAATTCATTAAATAAGAATATAATTATCCAAAGTGGTATGTGAAACTTTTAATTACATGAAATAAGAATCCAAGTGATATGTGACATTTGTATTGATATGTGATAAATAATTTAATCAATTAATGTTTAAGTGCACTTTGATTTAGAGATATGAGGAATGCATTGAACTTATTATGTGACTAGGGGTACTGCTATAGCCCCTTGATGCATTAGTAGTTCTCATGAGGCAAACAATAGTCTTAGAAAAAGTCCTAGAAAAAATGATTAGATATGGTCTTGGTATTATCGCTTGACACAGAGTTTATGTTTTTGTCATGAGGCCTTGACACAATCTTGCATATGCATTTCCCTCATGATGTCTATGAAATTTAATTACCCACAAGAATATTCTACTAGTAGAATATTTCATGTTAAAGTAATTTTGTTTATGAAAATCAGAAGTGGTAAAAGTTATTGCATACTTAATTATGAAATATTTATAGAATTAATGTCCAATGTATGTTTTATATGAATAAATGATATAATTGAGGATATTAATGTTTTTCCCAACTCAGATATTATATTAAAATTAAGAATCCTTTTTGTACATGCATTTTCACATAAAATATATTTTCCTTATTACTCTGAATTAGCAAGCCTATAATTGAATCATGTTAGATTATAATTATATTAGTATGATTTTAATTGTGCACTAATATTTTTTTAAAAATTTTTATAGTATGTTAAATGTGTTACATCATATCAATGAAAATATTTTATAGATGTTTTAGATAATGTTATCAAAATTTATATAAAGTTATATTGGTGTTTATGTTATTTTAATCTCCTTAAATAGCATTTGTATGATCACCCTATGTTTTTGAAATAAATATTATTGGTATTGGTTTTAGCTAAAGAATCTTTACAAAAGTAGATAGTTACCCAGAACATGAACCAAATTGATCCTCTATATGGTACATGATGTGTATTGTATTAGTGCATGTTTTTGTAATAAATTGCACATAACATCATAAGGCACCATCTATAGTTATTCAAGAGTCAGGGTGTGACATATAACAAAAATCATTATAAGATCATTTATATATCTTTGATGTCACTAAAAATTTATATTAACAACTCTATATATTTAACCACATTTCAATCAAACATCCATTAATGAAAATAAGTAAATGGATCACGATAACCAAAGAAGAAATTCAACCAAAACAATAAAATCGAATCTATTAAACCCATAAAAATGGACATTAATTAACCTAATATGGTTATATCATATCAATTAAATGTTGATTATGTTATTTAATTAATAATTAATGATGCTAAATTTGATTATTTGGGTCGTTAAGAACAATCAAGAGCGCCTTCGGGCATAAGGTAAGACATTGCTTTACTCAATTTTCATTATTTGAGTTAAAAATCTATTTCATTGGTTACATTGTTCTAGAAATATGTGTGAATAAACTATTACTGTTTTAGACATTATATCCATTTATATTTTTTGAATTTTTATTTCTCACACATAAATATTTCATTTATTTATCATCACTCTAATAAAACAATCTCTGTAAGGGATCCTCTCTCTTTCTATTGATCAAAAATCTCCCCTATGATGTCCTATTTTATTTTTATTACCTATTTATGGGTTATGTTTTCACACCTCCACCATACTTCCCATATGATATATAAACAATTGTGTACCCATTTAACACTCATTAATCCCTCACAAGAACGCGCGTGCAATGCCGAAATGCTTGTAAGGGGGTTTCCCATCTAACTTTCAATTCTGTGGGATTTCAATTTTTCGCCTCTTATTTATTATATGTGGTATAGGTGTACTACCAATTAATATATATTATCATGATTATTTTTATATTCATGGTATTCTATTATTCATTTTTTGGTTATTAAATTTTGGTCAGACGACTCAATTGATTACAACGTGGTAATGAGCTTGGTCTCAATTTTCAATTCGTTATGACTTGCATAGTATTCTGCACCTACTCCTTATACGGTGTACCTAATCCCAATTTTAGATAACATTTCATTTGAAATTATATTCCATTTTAATGTAAATATTATAATATCACGGATATGATTATTGTATAATTCATATACAATTTGACAAATGGTATTTATTTTGAATGTTGATTTGATTGAGGAAATATTGATGAATATGTATCCTCTATTATATATGGATAATGAAAATTAATATTGATATTATGTTGAATCTATATATAAAATATTATTTGGATGTATATGTGGGTGGGGCCCCCTTCATCCCCTCAATTCATAGGTTGGTCTCATGGGACAAATTAGTTGGCGAAAAACTGTTTGAAATGGTTTCTAAAAATCATTCTGATTTCTACCCACATAACTAAACTGTTTTTATGGTATTATGGTATCATTTTAAAGATACATGAATTCTAATTAATAATAATTTAATTGTTTCATTATCACTTATTACTATCCATGAGGGTTTCGATATGAAGAAATCTATGTATGCAGTTTCATTCTCAGTTTATTAATGGAGATAGTTTTTCATTTGTTCATCATTCCATATTGATTATGTCAAATTGTTCACAATTAGGTTTTTATTGACTCATGATTACTCTATTTGTAACCCTTACTATGTATTTGATATCACCCCTTTCATTGTTTACTTTTAAGAGTTGATGTAGAGGAGATCATTTATTGAGTTCCTCTAGATGTAGACTTTACTTTTGGTTATGTATTGTATTTTGTAACCTTTTCCATAGTAATTTTAGTTACATATATGTATCTAGTTTCTTCAATACTACTAAAATGATCATTCCTTTGGGATTTTTAATCCTTCTAACTATTCCAATATAACATGTACTTCACACTCTCTAGTATAGATGGTTTGGGGCGTTACAGTTGGTATTAGATAAATTTTAATAGAAAACTAAGAAAATATATTAGAAAACATAGATTCAGGAACAAATCCCTAAGGTAGTATTTGAGGGTAATCATACAATAATGTCTTGGTATTTGGGTAAGGAATATATTATGTGAATATTTCTAGAAATTACATCCATGTTTGGATACGAGTAGCTATAGGTGGATCTTGCAGAGTTGTGCCGAGGAGTGAAAACACTGACAAAGAGTTTCAAGATTGACATAGGCTGTCCAGTTAATCGACCACGAGCATTGCGGCACTCTTGGTTATGAAACAATCAGAGTATATGGTTAGGATAATTCAGATATTCATTACAATCCAATATGAAGGATTTTAATATCAATTTTCCTTAGAGAAACAATGTTTATGAGATTATCTATGCATAGAATGTTAATATATGATATGTGACCTTCTGTTTTAGTTTCATAACATAATATAGTGTATGAGATTATTTAGAAATGTAACTTAATTGAATAAGGGGAATCAATACTTGTAGGAACCTTTAGGGACTATGAAATCTCGTTAAACATCTGGTTAGTCTCTATGACTATTATATATGTTAAATCGTTTTTATATCTTTTCAGATCAATGAAATTAAATTACAAATAGAAGAAGGAGGATCTAAAAAGACATTTCTATAATTTCTCGATGACTTGATTGCAATAATTATTGCAATGTCATTTTCCAAAATTTTTGAAACATTTTCTAACATACAACTCACTTGTAAGTAATTTTTTGAGTTCTCAATGACCTCCACTATACCTCGATACCATCATGGATCATGGGTTGTATTTAATCAAATAACATTTTCTCAACATTCTCATATTTTAATGAATGGTAAATATCATGAAGTCATTTTCCAATATTTTACATTATCACAAGATTTTGAAGCATATTGTGATTTTGAAAAAGCTGATGAAAGAAGAAGACCCTTGCACAACATATTTATATATTCTTTTAAAATATAGGCTTTCATCACATACTTATGGAATTTTAAAAGGACTAATGATTGAATGTATCAAATCTAAATTATTCCTAATGTTTTATAAATATAATGTTTTATCCGATGTTTTGAAATTTTATGTCATTAATGATTATTTTCCGAAACTATTTTTATATGAACACCTATATGACCCATGTTTTACAAAGTGTATCAGGAATGAAAGAAGAAAATTATTTTTGAAGTATATCTAAGTCATTATTGCAATGTGTGGACCTTATATTTATTTAAAGACCTGAAATACTCAAGGGAATTTTTTTATTAATTTTTTGGGGATTTTTACAAGAATGCAGTTTCTGACGGCACCTGATTCCGAGGCCCGGTGAGCCCAGAATCATTTTTCGAAGATTAGCTCAGGTACGTTCAGTGAACGAACGAACGGGTTTTTCTATCTTTTGAAACGGTGCTCGGAATCAAATTCTGAGGGCACCGATGGAATCGCAGCGCTGTAATTTCTTAGAAACACTTTTCTAGAGTTGCATTTTCTTGGGTGTGGTTTTTAATTTTTTGTGTTAAGTTAAGAAATAAAATAAAAGTGGTACACCAATTTTTATTTTATTTTACTTTAGTTAAGTTAAGTGGGTAATGTGGGAACAACAATATCCTACCCACATGGTAGGATATTTTTTGAGGTGGGACCCACAGGACCCCCATAGTTTCTTTTATTCTTCAGTAATGGACCTGAACCCCCTATTAATGAAGTCAAACCGTGCGTTTATTCTGGTTAAGAAACGCCTCATTAATGTGGCGGTTTAAGCTTTGCAATTAATTCACTTTACTGTTTCGTTTGTTTTTTAATTTTAAAACGCAATGCTTGAGAAATAAAAATAAGACAACTCTTATTTATATTAGACGGGTTGTGTTGGGAGGCTAGGGAGAATACTCAGGCTCTTGATGTTCTTCCACCTTGACGAAGAACACGAAGAACGTGATGAACGCAAAGAACACGAAAAACGCGAAGAACGTTGGATCCTCAGAAATCAACGACGCTTCTTCTGTGACACTTCTTCCTCGACGCTCCTTCCACGACATGATGATCCCCCCTTTTGCGACGCCTTCTTCCACGACGTGCTTTTCCGCGCCCAAGCGGCCAGACCCGGACCCTGTTCGTGTCGACCCGATTCGGGCCGACCCTGGGGGTATCGGGCAGGGTCGGACCGGGCCCGAACACCCTAATACCGAACCTCTTTCAGTCTATTTCCAATAACATGATAAATGTGCCTCCGATAGAAGCACCGACCGTTGCATAGCGATACTTGGATCAAGATGGTTGTTTCGGTTTATTACAGTCAAGGTTTCAGAGAACTTTGGGTTCGGCCAGGTTGGATCGTACACGAAACCAACCAGGCCCTCGGAGAGGAAACACTTATAACTAGAGCTCCGGACATCCGATTGACGTGTCGTTGACTTTGTTGGATTCCTCTATGTGATACGGACCTTTAGGATTACTCCGATCAAGGTTTAGATGCAGTTGGAGTATGGTCAGGTTGGTTTTGACATAAAAACCAAACAGGCCCCTGGGATGAAAAAGACAATAACTCTCAGACCGGGCATCCAATTGACGCGCCATCTGTGACATTGAGTTCCTGTTGACGATACAGAACTTTTTGGAAACATCAACTCCAGACTATGTGATAGCTGATGTATCAGCCCCTAGGCTCGTAGAGCGGACCCTCCCGAATGAGCTTGCTGTGTGCGGGAACCCTAGAGATGGTTGTGACTACGTCAATGACGACAAGTATACAGAACTCCTCCGTGGATTCGACGAAAATGACTACAGCACTCAGCGATCTGACGTGGATCAGTGCTACCAATCCTGTGTGGGTCAGCGCTCAGTGCTCCTGTGTAGGCTAGCGTTTATATATATTATGTGGGTCTGATCCTGTGTGGGTAATTGCGGGGGTTAGTTACCTATCGATCCTGTGTGGGTCAGATCCTGTGTGGGTCATTGCGGGGGTTAGTTACCTATCGATCCTGTTAGAGACATATACATTGTGGGCCATTTCAAGGGTTAGTACCTATCAATCATTTGTGGGTCCGATGACTTAGATGAATCAGTGGCTATATCTAATCATCTCTATCGTCATACGAAGAAGTATACCTATGTGAGCTGAATCCTGCTTTGCTTTCCTATGTGGATTGTGTTGTGCTATCCAGTGTGGATTATGTTTTGCTTTCCTTTGTGGAATGGGTTGTGATTTCCCGTGTGGACTGGGTTTTACTTGAGCTCGGATGTTGGAGCCGAACTGGAATTTATGACTTAGGTATATGTATGGGGATATATCTAAGAAGTGTCGGATGTTACTTCATGATTGTATCTTTCCTTTGTGGATTATCCTTTGTGGATTCTGGGAGACCATCGTGGGTCTCTAGGTCCTTACTGAGTAGCTTATACTCAACCCTTCATAGGCTAGGCCAGCATTACGTTGTGTTGGTTGTAGGCAACGGATATCGCTGATTGTGGTTGAGGCTTGCGAAGCAGGACGGTACTTGGAGGTGGACCACTAGGAGGGACGTACTTGGAGCGGACGGCTGGACCCGAGGAGCTGTGGAGGCTATCTGTACTCACCTTTCAGGTGGGACTTCCAGTGGATGGCTCAACGTTATGGCTTTACTTTCAGTTGCTATTTTCCTTTTCCAGTTGTACATTACTTTCAGTTTGGGGTTGTATTCTGGCCCACATTTCCGCACTTACTGTTGTACCTAGTTTTTACGTAGTGTTTACTTCTACTTCTTTCATGCTCTATGGTGTTTTTTCACTTTAAAAAGAAAATGCCTTCCCTTTTACCGGGAATTACACATTGGTTCTAGTCTCCATCTCCTGGCCTATGGAACACAGGCTTGGGGTAGTCACGGCACGGGCTCGAGGATGGGTCGTTACAAATTGGTATCAGAGTAGTTCAGTTCTACCGCAGAACTCAAGACTCTGATCTTTTTCTATGGGAAGTAATAGTGTTAAGAGTATAGAGTGTGGTTATCAGTCCAGGGAGTCCAGTGTTGGTGCAGCGGCCAACGTATCCGTACAGCAGGACCTTGACTTCTGATTTCCGACTTAATGCACGAAAACATTGATTGAATGTGTGTTTAATGTTTTCTTTGTGATTATTTTATGTCAGCTCACCAGGTATACTGTTTGACCGTGGCACAAATGTTTATTTTCTGGATGGCCACATGACGACAGCCAGCTAGGGTTCCGAGAGTTGTACATGACGACACCCCACTGAGCGACGATGCCTCGGTACAGGGCCCTTTGACAGTAGAGGCACTAGAGGTACCGCTACCTGCCGAGCCACCAATGCTACCATCCCCAGCCGCTGACGATGCACATCGCCTTAGTGCACTACACGAGTTTCAGCGCCAGTGACTGCCGAGGTTCCACAGGGAGACAAACCCTCAGGCAGACGAGGATTGGCTGGAGGCAGTTGTATGGGTTTTCAGGTTAATGAGGACACCAGAAGACCTCATGGTGATCCTCACAGCGAGCCTACTGCATGCGGCAGCAGGCAGATGGTGGATCTTGATTCTCTAGGTGCACGAAGAGGCATCTCTTCTCTAGAAGGAATTTCAGAGCCTCTTCCACTCAGATTTTGTCCCAGCCACCCTTCGTACGGTGTGCATCCAGAAGCTTCTACAACTGCGGTAGGGCAACATGATGGTCGCCCAGTACTCGATGAGATTTACCAATCTCTCGCGCTACTCGACAGACATGGTAAGAGACCCATTCTTCCGGGCCCGGACCATTGAGCAGGGATTGAGGCATGAGATCAGGGCATTGCTGATCTCCCTCAGCATTCTTACTCAGGAAGGGGTACTGGAGAGAGCCCTTATGATCATGAGTTTCCTTGCTGAGCCTGCATCAGCCGCGAGACCTACCGTAAGGTGGTACATAGCAGAGTCCTCTACAGCAGGCAGTCGACAGATGACTCATGGGTCCAGGCAGACAAGACCCTCAGGCAAACGACCTCAGGACACTGGCTCAGCAGTGCGGGGAACACATGGCGGAGCCAGTCTTTCGAGAGGCAGATAGTGCTACGCATGCGGCGGGCAGGGCCACATGGCTCGTGACTGCCCGACCTGCCTTGCTGAGGAGCAGCAGACGGTTGAGGGGCCACCCAGGCAGAGGAAGAGGGTCAACCGTGGTGGTCCATAGGGAGAAGGTGGACGAGGCAGAGGATCTGGCCAAGCAGCAGGTGGTGGCCGACGCTTTGAGGCTCTACCACCACCACCACCAGGAGGTCCACCCTGAGCACAGGGAGCTGGCGGGCAGAGGCAGGCACATCTCCAGGCAGCAGAGGCCTACGACCACGGCGTGCCGAAGATGATTCGAGGTACTATCAGTGTGTATTCCACCCTTGCTGCTGTTATTATAGACATAGGAGCGAGTAATTTTTTCATAGACACTGCCCTTTTTCGGATCTCGGAGATTCTGACAGATTCGTTGGATCGATCCTTACAGCTAGAGACTCCTACGGGAGCAGACCCGACGATTACGCACTGGTGCCGGTAGTGTGAGATTACTCTAGGAGGTGAGAGCTTCGGCTGGGATCTCCTTTTAGCGGTGTCGAAGCCTTACGACGTCATCTTGGGAATGTATTGGTTATCTACAGTCTATGCCCAGATTGATAGTATTAGGCGCAAGGTGTGGTGTGTACGCACCAACGGGAGAAGGTTCACCTTCACCGGCGAGAAGGGAGCCTACCTAGCACAAGATGGACTCCCGCGGAGGAGAGGACATCCCATCACTAATCAGTTGGCTAGCCTCATCCTAGGAGCAGTTTATGTGTGGAGTCGTAGTTTTCCTGCAGTGGTGGATCAGTATGCGAACGTTTTCCCCGAAGACATTCTAGGACTACCTCCTCACATAGAGGTGGACATTTATATTGATTTGTACCTCGGGACAGCCCCGATATCCACCCCAGCATATCGGATGGCTCCCGCTGATCTTCAAGAGCGACTGGTACAGTTGGAGGACTTGAAGGGCAAAGGATTCATCTGACCTAGTGTTTCACCCTGGGCTTCCCCGATATTGTTCGCCAAGATTGCGGACGGGAGCTTGAGACTTTGTGTCGACTCTCGAAGCCTGAACCAGGTGATAGTGAGGAACAAGAATACACTACTGAGTATTGACGACCTCTTCGATCAGCTCAAGGGATCACGGTGGTTCTCAAAGATAGACCTCAGGTCAGGCTATCATCAGCTCAGAGTTCGGGACGAGGACGTGCAGAAGACGACCTTCATTTGTCAGTATGACCACTATGAGTTCTTGGTTATGCCATTCGGTGTAACCAATGCTTCAGTAGTGTTTATGGGCTTCATGAATAGGATCTTCAAGCATACCTCGATCGATTTGTTGTGGTCTTCATCGATGACATTTTGATATACTCGGCGACCGAGGAGGAGCATGCCTACCACTTGCGGGTTGTACTAGACACACTCCGAGAGCACTAGCTTTATGGAAATCACTCTAAGTGTCAGTTAAGGATACATGAGTTCCACTTCTTGGGACACGTAATCTCTAAGGCATGAGTTGTGGTGGATCCTGCGATGATCGAGGCAGTGCTAGCTTGGGAGCCACCCAGGAGCGTGACGGAGGTGCGATGTTTCTTGGGACTAGCTGGATACTACCAGAGATTTGTGCCAGACTTCTCCAGAGTTGCGGCACCACTCTCAGCTTTGACGAAGAAGGGGAAACCCTTTGTTTGGTAAGACAGATGTCAGCAGAGCTTCCTAGAGCTGAGACAGTGATTGACCAAGCCACCTATCTTGAGGTTGCCGGAGGAGGGAGTATGGAACGTAGTTTACTGTGATGCATCAGGGACCAGACTCGGGAGTTTCCGGATGCAGGATTGGGCATTGATCGCCTATGGATCACGTCAGTTGAGGCCACATGAGCAGAACAACCCTACCCATGACCTGGAGTTAGCAGTAGTGGTCTTCACTCTGAAGACATGGAGACACTATCTTATGGGCGAGCGCTTTACAGTAAATTCTTACCACCAGAGTCTCAGGTACATATTCTCGCAGAAAGACCTGAACCTGAGACAACGTTGATGGCTCGAGTTCCTCCTGGACTATGACATTGAGATTGTCTATACTCCTGGAAAGGGGAACATGGTAGCTGATGCTCTCAGCCGGAGGACAGGCATTTAGTTACTTGGGGAGGCGACAGAGCAGCTAGCAGCTTTGCAGATATCCTTAATGGATAGAGATGGAGTAGCCTTCTTTCAGTCACTCATAGTCACCCCCCCCCCACGACTGCAGTGGGTCAGAGAGGCACAATGTGGGGACACTAACTATGAGACGCGGCGTGCGCAGATATCCTCAGGACAGGCACCTGATGGTTTCTCTGTAGGAGGAGAGCACGACGTCTTTTTCCGAGGACGTACCTTGGTACCAGTTGCTTTACCGGAGGAGGTGCTGAGAGAGTTTCACACTTCCCCTTTGGTGGTACATCCTGGCGTTGTGAAGATGTACCGGGATCTCAGACGACAACACTGGTGGCCGGGCATGAAGAAGGTTGTGGCATAGTTCATTTCTCGAGGCCTCACCTGCCAGCAGGTGAAGACAGAGCACCAGATACCAGCTGGCTTGGTACAGCCCTTGGAGGTCCCGGAGTGGAAGTGGGACGACATATATATGGACTTTGTGAATGGACTTCCATGCACATCCAGAGGTCACGACTCCATTTGGGTGATTGTTGACCAACTCACCAAATCGACTCACTTCTTACCCATCAGAGAGCAGGGCTCAGTGGAGATCTTGGGATGTCTCTACATTCAGGAGATTGTACTACTTCACAGTGTTCCATCATCTATCGTCTCTGATAGAGATGCTCTCTTTACTTCCCGGCTTTGGAAGGGGTTGCAGGAGGCGTTTGGGATGCAGCTACATCTGAGCACCTCCTTTCAACCTCAGACGAATGGTCAGATGGAGAGGACCATTCAGACTCTCGAGGACATGATCTGGGCATTTTTCCTCGACTTTGGTCACAGCTGGGAGGACCACCTACCCTTGGTAGAGTTCGCGTACAACAACAGCTACCACTCAACTATCGGGAAGGCACCATATGAGGCATTGTATGACCGACCTTGCAGATCTCCTCTGTGCTAGACAGACCGTGGGGAGTCATCACTTGTTGGATTGGAGATGGTCCAAGCCATGATAGAGAATGTCTAGGTCATCCAGGAGTGGATAGAGAAAGCTCAGAGCTGGAAGAAGTCCTATGCTGACAGGATGCAGAGGCCACTAGAGTTCGAGGATGGTGACAACGTCTACTTGCGGGTCTCACCTCGACATGGATTACAGAGATTTGGCCAAGGCGAAAAGTTATCTCTGCACTTCATCAGACCTTTCCAGGTCCTCAGTAGGATTGGCAAGGTGGCTTATCACCTGGCTCTACCACCTCAGTTGCATCGGGTGCATGACATCTTCCACGTATCCCATTTGAGGAGATACGTGCATGACCCGATGCATATCATTCACCATGGGGAGATGGATGTTGATTATGAGGCGACGTTTTCGGAGGTCCCAGTGGGGATTGAGGATCGGGATGAGGGGGTTCTATGTGGATGATGGATTCCTCTAGTGTGCATCAGATAGCAGCACGAGAACCTCTAGGATAGCACTTGGGAGTAGGAGGATCAGATGCATGCTCAGTACCCTCATTTGTTTCCCTAGTTTATGATGTATCTTTACGGGGACGTAAAGCCCTGAGGTGGGAGTGATGTAAAGTCCTGAAAAATTCAACGAAAATTTTTTCTTAATTATCTTGGGATTTTTACAAGAACGCTGTTTTTGACGGCAGCTGATTCCGAGGCCCGGTGTGCCCGGAATCATTTTCCGATGTTTTTCTCGGGTACGTTCAGTGAACAAACGAACGAGTTTTTCTAACTTTTGAAACGGTGCTCGGATTCGAATTCCGAGGGCACCAATGGAATCTCAACTCCAATAATTGCTTAGAAACACCTTTTCCTGAGTTGCTTTTGCTCGGGTGTGGTTTTTAATTTTTTTGGGTTAAGTTAAGAAATAAAATAAAAGTGGTACACCAATTTTTATTTTATTTTACTTAAGTTAAGTGGGTGATGTGGGACCCACAATATCCTACCCACATGGTAGGATATTTTTTGAGGTGGGACCCACACAAGCCCCACCATTTCTTTTCATATTAAGCAATGCACCTGCACCCCCTATTAATGATGTAAAACTGGGTGTTTATTTTGGTTAAGAAATGCCTCATTAATGTGGCTGTTTAAGCGTTGAAATTAATTCACTTAACTATTTCATTCGTTTTTTGAATTTTAAAACGCAAGGAATGAGAATGAAAAATAAGACAACTCTTTTTTTATTAGACGGGTGGTGTTGAGAGGCTAGGGAGTATTCTCAGGCTCTTTAAGTTCTTCCTCCTCGACGAAGAATGCGAAGAACATGAAGAACACGGACAATGCGAAGAACGTGAAGAACGTCGGATCCTCGGAAAATCAACGACACTTCTTCTGCGATGATTCTTCCGCGACGCTCCTTAAGCGATGCGACGATCCCCCCCGTCCACGATGCATTCTTCCTTGACATGATTTTCCACGATAAACCCTCGCTCGACGACAATTGAGGTAGGGTTTTGATTCAATTAAATCATTGTGATTTATACGCACTTCGTATGTTTAAGTTTTTGTCAGAAGACTTTTAAAACCACTAATGCGGTGGGTGCGGACCAACGAACAAGTCTGAACCCACCGTCCCTTCGATCTTGGTGTGCGGATCGGCGGGCGACAATGAAGCAAGCCGCACGGGCGTCGTGAGGTATTCGTAGTGAAGAACCGGTGCCGGGAGGGCCATTGGCGAAGACGACAGGGAAATCTGACTACTGGAGCTCATCCGGTGCTCCGCGGAGCAACCGCTGGTGCGCCTCGCCTGCACGGAGGCTTCGGCGGTGCCCGGCGTGCCGCCGGGAAAAGCCGTCGCGGCTTCAGCCGCGGCAGTCCCGCGACTGTGCGGGACCGGAAGAGGCGGGACAAGGAAACCAGCCGCGTCCGTTAGCAAAGTGAGGCCCCCACGTGGGGTCGTAGTTCGTCCAGGGGGTGGTTTCCCCCCTTTTGCGCGGCTGCTTGGCCTGCGCCAGTGCGCCGGGCCGAGCCGCCCGGCCGGACCGCCAGGCTGGGACACGCCCAGGCCGCGCCCAGGCCGGTCAGGGCCGCGACCAGGCTAGGCCGGGCCACGCCAGCCGGGACAGGCCGTGCCCAAGTTGCCAGTCCCAGACCCGGTTCGTGTCGACCTAGTTCGGGCCGACCTTGGGGGTATCGGGTCGGGTCAGACCGGGAACGAACCCCCTAATATCGGAACTCTTTCGGTGTGCTTCCCATAACTTGAGTTCCAGGCCTCCAATCGATGCACCTTCAGTTGTGTAGCGATCCTTGGATCGAGATGGTCATTTCAGTATAATACACTCAGGGTTTCAAAAAACTTTGGGTTCGGCTGGGTCTGTTCTTACACGAAACCAACTGAGCCCTAGTAGCGGAAACGCTTATTACTTGTGTTCCGGATGTCTGATTGACGTGCCATCGACTTTGTTGGATTCCTCTAAGTGAGATGGACCTTTTTGATTAATCCGCTACAGGTTTGGATGCAGTTGGGGTATGGTCGGGTTGGTTTTGACTTAAAAACCAACAGGGCCCTAGGACAAAAAAACCAATAACTCTCAGACCGGGCGTCTAATTGACGCGCCGTCTGTGACGTTGACTTCCTGTTGAATATATGGACCGAGAGAGATTTTTTCTAAAGGACCTGATAAAGGAAAAGTCATGTGTACCCCTTTATGTAGGTGTGGTCCACCTCTTGGTCCATATCTATACCAAAAACCACTCTAGTTTTACGACCAGTATATATCTGAATAACCTCCACTACGTTTTGATCGGACCCCATTGCGATGGTGAGGCGGAGGGCTTTATAGGGTTCTAAAAAATCCCTATACGAAAGGAAGATACCCCCTTAAAATCAGTGGAAGAATATATGAAATCATTATCATTAAATTGGGAAAAATAAGATGAATGTTAAGAATAAATTCTAAAGGAACTAACTAGTCTGTGTACCGGTTCATCATCAGTGGTACGCGGCCTATTCGAAGAACCACGCAACCTGTGAATGCTATCATTCGTGAAATGGAGGCGGAGCTCCTACGTGGGTGCGTACCAAATAGACGGTGATGTGAGGCCAGGCCGGTATGTATCCGCGAACTGTTCCTGTCACGAACCAAGTGAACCGGCCCCCCATCATGCACCACATCATTCGTGAAATAGAGGTGGATCCCTATGCAGCTGTAAGGAACCCCCGTGACCGAGTTGGTTTTCAAATGAGTTGAAATCAATATACCCCGCAAACATCGGGTCGACTAAGTAATCCATTGGATGAGTTTTACATCATTGGCCTCCGCAACTGGTGACACGTGACTATAAACATAACCCTTTCCCACCACTATAAAAGGACATATGGGGGTACAATAAAGGGATTGGATTTTTGAATATCAGCTTATTGAGGATCATATTTTTGTAGATTGGATCTTTGAAAGAAGAGGCTTTTATGATATCGTGTTACTTTATGTTCTGATTCGCAAACCAGAAATAAGTATAATGTAGGGATGAATTGTTAAAAACATAACAATGAAGAAGTCAATTTTTAAACCATGAACCAAAAATTGGTAAACTATGAACCATGGTCCCTATTCGGATGCACTCCCCACAATCCATGGAGCCTATTCCCCTTCATCGATCCATCACGCCATGTAGAGCCCACCCTATGTGGGAAAATCCCTAATCATAACTACCCCCAGCCGCCGCCAATTGAGAAATCTCCATCGCCACATACCGATTTTTTATGTTGACCAAACCTGAAGTCATGTACCACTACCTTATGCTAGATTCCCCTTAGTCGGCATACCACACTGTTTTGCGGACGAACTCCCCATATGCATTGCACCTACCTACGTGAAGGGTTCCACTCATCATATGGCCATGTGGACTGCCAAGGCCTTCGATGTTTCCATCTCCAAAGTAAGATAAGGCCCTTATAATTTAGTCAAACCCTCCAAAAGCCCCTTAGTAGACTGTCTATCATCACGAAGATAAGGCCTCTCCCAAAGCCACCAGACCGGCATGCTGAAACCTTCATGGGAATTAGCGCTCCCTCCTGAGTTCAAATAACCACGGCAGGTAGAGAGAAATGGGTTACCCCGTCCATTGAATGGATATCCAGAGAATTAATGTGTTCACATACACACGGAAATCCAGAGTCTAATCCCAGGAATCAGTTTCTGGCTCTCGACTCTGCATGATTGAGCGATCTCGCATGCTTTTCCATTCAATTATCTCCAATAGTTATCACATGTCCCCTACCCTAAAGAGAGTGCATGGGAATCCCTCCTGATGTATTCCCCACACCATCCTCGCCAAATAAAAATACCCTTTCCCCAACCATATGGAAAGGATCATTGCTTGTGTCCTCATCCACCGTTTCCCCAACCTCTTCCACCATAGGATTTCCCTTCACCGCCAATTTGGGAGGAGGCTTGTTTATTTTCCAATATTTCACATCCTATTGTCTCCCACACCAAGAATGACTCACATGTGATTAGAGTTTTGTAAAAATCATATCAGGAACACCATATAAACTATGAGAAATCTAATTTCTGATCAAATCATGATACTTAGGATTCCTACAAGAATCATTAGGTCAAATAGTTTCCCATTCCAAAAGGTTACACCAAATCATGATTCCTCAAATGGAAATATTCCACGTGTAAGACCCACAAACCTAAACTATGTGAACTCTAATTTCTGATTACATCAGGATACATTGGATTCCAACCAGAAGGCCCATGATCAAAAGGGTTGCAATTCCAAAAGGTTTCACCAAATCATGTTCCCTCAAATGCGATGCACCCACGCGTAATCCCCACACAGAATTAAATATGAGGGTTTTGATCCCTGTCTCCTATGCAGGGTACGTTGGACACGTCCCCGAGGATTAATCCCAACTCAGGCCACCGATCACACATAATCCCCAACCATACCTCAATGTAGGCATCCAAATGTGCCAGAGACAGGAAACTGTCATGTGTATGCCCCGGACATCAAGAACTATGTACACATTGTTTCCTAACAAACTGAGATTCATTAGAAACTCCATGAGGCATAATCCTAACTTCCATGTCTAATACCCATCAAAACATATCAAAATCTATCCTCATTCCCCTAGCAGGATCCTGCCCAGGCCTAGGAAATCATTATCCCTCAGGTCCTCTAGGCCACTTCATCATATGTCCCGCACCAACCATGACTAGGAATGTATGTCCTAGACTTCCTTGATAGATGAAATCAAACAGTATGGTTGGGTCCTTGTCACACAAACATAAAAGTTTATGTGTCCCATTATGTAGCTCTAAACGGTGTGTATTATGATTCCTTTCACAAGGGTATTTAAGATTCCCATATTAATGGTTTGATCCTGATACTCAAGTTTTAACACCCCAAGATTTTATAGTGTGTTATTTCTTCAAAATAATTCAATTACATGCACTACATGCAACACTGAGTTCAATCGCACCATGACATACCAAACAAGCCGTTCAAAAGAGGTTATGAATAGTATTAGCTAAATTTTAAACTTTATATAATCCATATAATTTTAGCATCCATATTATGAGTTTCTTAGAAATAATGTAAGAAAAAAATTCATTTTCAGTATTGCACTTTTATCGACTTTTAATAGTGAACCCTTTTTAAATACAATAATTTAAACTTTTTGACTAAATGGGGACATCAAATATTTAAAATAAAACATCCAAGGATTCTACGGTAAACTTTCCGTTGAATAATACAGTAGCATGTGTTGTACGCAACTTCGAATTCTAACATACACCACAACCAATCAAACTAGCCATTATGAATAGTAATACCTACTTTTTGAAATTATATATATTTTATATTTCAAAATTTAATTCATTTTTGGATTCATAATATCATATTTAGGCTAGGGTGAAATTTTGGAACTTTTCGGATAACTTTAATATTTTGATGAATAGTAAATATTACTAAATTTTAATTAAAAACAACTTTTTTAATCAAAATAATTAATATTGATAAATTATGAATTTGAGTGGTTTTAAATTATATTTAGAATATTTTTTTACCATTTAATTCAATGTTTGTAATTGGACATAATTTCACAATTAAACAAGACATAAACAAGTGCCAATCCTTTGATAGTTATTATCTCTTAAAAACACGCTTTTTGTTTTAAAAACGGGAATTAATTTTAAATTAATTTCTGCCACTTCTATGTTTTGAATTTTGAAAAATTTATTCCATATTTGGAATTAGGATGTTTAAATTGTGTATATAGGTATCTTTTATTTTTAGAAATTTTGAATAATTACTTCTGTAAATATTTTATTTACCATGGTTAAAGAGAAAATCCGGTAAATAAGGGTTATAAATAATATTATAAAAATAAAAAATTCCCCTAAAACGTGTCCTAACATTATTGGTTGATACATGGACGACCATGGGCATCTTTAGGTCGATTTTGGGACCCCATGGAGCCACTTGTAGGTGATAGACAGACTATATTTTAATTAAGTTAAAATGAATACAAAAATGACACAAACATATATCCTTTTGAAAAACAATTTTTACATAGGGTTATATATGTTTTATTTTAGACTATAAATAGTCATTAAAAATCTATAACTATTTCCTACATAATTATATTTTATTTATAATTTTTAGAGATTACATATTTTAATTTATTTATAACACAATGATGATGCAGTAATTACCTTAATAGTGAAAATTTAAAATAATTGATATTATAAATACCCAAATAAATATAATTTGAGACTTTTAATGAATTAAAATAATTTTATAGGATAATATGACATATTAGGATTTCTTTAATTAAATTTTTTCAAAGTAATCATTCTGTTATGAGTTCCACAAAAATCAGCTATTGAATAGTGTCAAAATTGACATAAAAGAGTTTTTAAAACAAATATTATATTATTATTTGATATTAAATTCCTAAAAATCTAATATTTTGCCAAGAGACTTATATCATGATAGTTGTATCATAAATGGACCTCTTGGGGGTCTCTTGGATGTATATGGTATGTTTATTAACCATATAATATAAAAATACAAAGAGACATTGTAAAAGTGAAACTAATTAACTTAGAGATAATACTTAATGATAAGGTAAATATAGTAACCCAAACCAGTCTAAATTCTATTGGTTAAGTTTTTTTCGACCCATACCCACCTTAAATTTTATATAATAAACTTTTGAGCCACTAGAAACCGAATATGAATTTATTATAAACTAATATTTCTAGCTTTTCCAAAGGTGGCTCTCACCCCTCTTATAAAAGGGAACTCCTCCTTCTCATTTCTTCACACATTCAAAGCCTTTTGGTTCGGCCAAAATCTGCTCAAATACTCTCCCATCTTCTCTCACTACAACCTATAGGCCTTATTTTAATCATAAATCCAACCTACGGAGTCCTTTTGATCAAATCAAAAGGAAGGACCCAAAGAAGAGGTAATGATTTCACCACCCTTTTTTAAGTTCCTTTCTTCTTCCACTTCTTATTCCTTTGTTGTTACCATTCTAAAATAATAACTCCAGTATCATATATATACTGTGATGTTATTATAAATATGGTACAACCATATTCACTATTATATCCATCCTTTGAATAACATGTCACCATACGTGCATACGTACGACTTACCGTCTCCACGTCGTTGTGTAATTGATATTCAATAAATTATTATTTGGATGGGAATAATAAACTCATGTAAATAATAAATATAACATGATAATTATTCTGTATATATTATATAAAATCCAATTATATTTTATTTTAAAATGAAAAGAATGATATTATCCCTCGTGTGTACGTACGGACTACCGTCTCCACGAACGCTATGAGATTCATTCTCCATCGTATCCATTCAAGTATATTTCTCATTTGATGATTAATAATAGTATATATGAACTTGATATCATTCTGGATATTATTATGATACAAACTATCCATTACAAACATGGCTTATGTAACAAAACATATAAAAGAAAATGAGTAAGTTAACACCCGAAACGACGATAATTCTAAGATATTGTTAACATAGAAATGTTAAAAGATAATATATGATATCATATTAATGTATATTATTATTGAATAATTTATTAAAAATTATTTCACCATTATACAGCAGGTTATCCTACCCCAACCAAGGAAAAGTACAAGGTAAGGGTTATTTCACAATCTTTTCATTATCCGAGGTTGTTTATATGTAATAATCTACTGGGATTTCTTTATCATCCACATCCATGTTCTTCAAAATGTATTTCAAAACATTTTTACTACTTACAAAGTATATTGGTTAAATTAATTTATACCATTATGTGTTTTAACGAAATCTTTCCGTCGTTTTCCAAATAAGGCACTTTTTACCTATCGACAAATTTAAGGTAAGAATGTTTTTTAACTTATACAGCGGGTGCGGCTATTTACTACCATTATAAAAACGTCAAAGCATCCCTTACAAGCTTATAATAATATTTTAAAAGTAAATGTTTTATTTTATAATAATGTGACTTTTAAATGATTTCAAAATTAATATTTTATGAATTTTTGAAAGGTACTTTTAATCAAGATCATAATTTTAAATGTTTTAAATATTTATCTTTCTTAATATATTTTTAATGTCCATGTTTTCAAAATGATTTTAAGGACTTATTTATATGGACATGAAGGTTTTGAAATGATATTTATTTTCAAAAGTTTTAAAGTGTTGTGGTACACTTTTATTCAAAAATCTGTTTTAAATTACTACCTTTATAAATGTGTGACTTTTCAATGATTTTGTGAAAAGAGATATTTCTCTAAAAAGTGTTTTGATTTCATCTATGTCAAAATCCTTTGATGGATTTTACGCTTTTTTAAATTTGATTTATTATGATACAAAACTTCTATATTGTATTGAAATTTTTGTGATATGTTTGACTGTGGATGTGCTATTTTTATACCGTTCATTGTTTATGGTGAAAATGTTGACATTTATTATGCTTGTTTTAATACGAATGTTTATGTTATGTTTAAACCTTTTCATATGGGAATGCATTAGACTTAATATGTGACAGGTGGAGCCCGCTATAGCTCCTCGATGAATCGGTAGGTCTCATGATACAAACTAGTGTCTTGGCACAAGGCCTTGGAAAAATCTTATTTGTAGTCTTGGCATGAGGCCTTGGCTATGTGGTTGTGATAGTCTATCATTATGCATTCCATCGTTATGAAAGTGGATATTGATATTGCATGTGATTATTCGATTAGTAGAATATTCAGGTGAATAAGTAAATGGCATTATTTCATTTTACTTTTGCCATACTATGTTGAAGTTCATGTTTAAATGGATTTTGTTTTAGTTATACATTGCCTTAAATGTTTATTCTTAATTATGAATGTTTTGGCTATATTGTTATCCATACTAGGCATTTGAGCTCACCCATTTTCTATGTTTTATTTTTCCCAGGATGTGAAAAAGTAATTTATGAATGACCTACAGGGATAGTATGTGGGGATACGAGTGTGGATTATGGAGTAAATATGTTGTTTTTGTAGTTTTTCACTTCATGATGTAATGTAAAACTTTATGAAATATCTAGTGCTTCCAAGGCTACTAAATCAATCGGTCTTTATAGATTTGATCTTTCTTGTGATCATGCCATTGTTATGTAATAATGCACCGACTCTGGGTAACTGGGGTTGGGGCGTTACAGTTGGTATCAAATGAAGTTTAGTACAAACCTTGGAAGCAAGATTTTGATAAACTCTGTTTAGATAACATATATTTAAGATGGAATATGATGATTAGTATAGAAGAACTTCCTAGAATTTTGGTATTGTAGAGATTTTTTGAGTTTTCTAAACAATACATCCCTATCTGGATACGAGCAGGTAGAGGCGGCTCTGGAACAGATGTACCTTGGAGTAAAACCAGAAAACAACACTTTGAGCTAGACTCGAACGGGAATTGGTGCATGACAACGGGCCTTGCTGCACTCTTGGTTATGACACTACTGGGGGATATGCTTAGGATAATTCTCATTTTCATTACAAACCATTATTAAGGGTTTATGAGTATATACATACTCAAAGGAGACATTTTTATGATTATGGATTATATCCATGAACTATTTAATTTATGTTATGTGTTTTACAAGTTTGGGATTAGGTATTGATATTCATAAACTAGTCTAGTGTATGCCATTGTTTAGAAATGGCGCCCAGTAGAAGGAATGAGAACTCCATCAATGCACATGATCCAAAGAGAATGAAGGATCTTATCTTTCATGGTCTTAAGCTAGAATTTATACGATAAATAGTCTCCCATGTATTATCATCGTATGAAGAAATAATATCTTGTGTTGAAAAGATAAATAAAGAGTTTACTGATTCATATGGCTTTTAAGGGAAGCATGAGAAGAAAAATATGGAAGAGGGAAAGATGGATAAAGGGAAGAGGGAAAAGAAGAATTTTCTCATATGTGATAAATGTGGAAAGAAACACCCTGGAACTTTCCTAAAAAGAATGGGAGTTTGTTATAAGTGTGGAGGAAAAGGGCACAAAGTACGTGACTGCAAGGCTAAGAAAATGGTTTCAAATGTACAATTCTTCATTTGCAAGGAGTTTGGACACTACGCGAACCTATGACTCAGTCATCAGACTATGCCACAAATGATGCTATTGGATAATAATCAAGTTATGATACTACCAAAGATGAAGAGGAATGATTGGAGTTCTTATGTTGATTATGTTATTTGAGTGTTGTATCAACAATGTATTTGTTATAATAATTATGGAGTATATAAGGATTTTACTGCAGTTATATTTCATTATGGACTTGAGATTGTGTGGAACAAAGAAAAGTGACTCAATAGCAGGTTAAATTTTTGGAAAATATATGGTTGAGAGATAGATAATCCATGATATGGTTCTGATACCGAGGTAGTGATTTTAGAATAATACATGATTGTTTTCGATAAATTATATTGTTTATTCTTCACTACCTTGAAATTGATTAATGATTTATATATTCCATCATTGCTGAGGTTTAAAACATTTTTGTATTGAAGGAGTATATCTATTATTCTATAAGGAATAAGCGGTCATGAATATAATCAATAAGGTTTTATGATAATTCAGGATGTTGCAGTGTTTTAAAATAATACATGATGAAGGTGATCACATGTTATTACCTGAAAAAAAAGGATCTTCATTTTGTTTACCTTCCTTATAAATTTTGGACTTAAGAATTTTGGATTGTTCTAGTTTGGATTATTTTGGATTGCCAAAAAAGGAATGCCCGGAGGTCGGGCGACAACCTGTCGCGTCCGGAAAGGCCGCGAGACTTGAACCCACAACTGATGGGTGACAAGGGTGTATCACCTACCACTAACCCACGTGATGTCCGGGATTAAATAATTTAGTTTTTTAAAAGATCTGGTAGATGAATTATAAATTCATTTTTCTGGAACCCTATACAAATTGGATAAATAGAATATATTTTTTACATTCTATTATCTTTTAGAGTGAAATAGGAGTTTGTGGTAGAAATTAGTTAAAGGATGGAACTCTACTTGTCAAGAATATATTTTTCTTCTTCACTTATTCTATGAAGAAATTAATTATTATACTTTATTTATGGAATCCTAAAACCAAAAATGTTTTATCCTAATACCCTATGTTTTTTTGAACCGATTGTATTTCAAATCATCATAGATTGATGAATTTAAGGACCTCAATTTTACACTTGTTTGTGATTGATGACTTCAATCACTACCTATAAATATTTACGTTTTCCCTCCAATTATATGTCTCTAATTGCCACCAATGTTCTTCTAATAGAGATCATAATTTGGTGGTGACCCTTTCATTTCTCTATTCCTCATATTAAGAATAAATTTTAGTAACCTAATTTCCGATGTGGGTTTTTCACACAAAGATATTTTCTATTTTCAAACATTTATTTTCGAAGAACAGTATCAAATTGCGAGGACGCAATTTATTGAAGGAGGGGAGAATGTAACACCCCAATATTTCAAAGTGTGTTATTTCTTCAAAATAATTTAATTACATGCACTACACACAACACTGAGTTCAATCGCACCATGACTTACAAAACAATCCGTTCAAAAGTGGTTATGAATAGTATTAACTAAATTTTAATCTTTATATAATCCTTATAATTTTATAATCCATATTATGAGTTTCTTAGACATAATGTAAGAACAAATTCATTTTCAGTATTGCACTTTTATCAACTTTTAATAGTGAACCCTTTTTAAATACAATATTTTAAACTTTTTTACTAAATGGTGACATCAAAAATTTAAAATGAAACATCCCAAGCTTCCATGGTATGATTTCCTTTAAATAATACAGTAGCATGTCTTGTACGCAACTTCGAGTTCTAACACACAACACAACCAATCAAACTAGCTGTTATGAATTGTAATACCTACTTTTTGAAATTATATATAATTTATATTTAAAAATGGAATTCATTTTAGGATTCGGAATATCGACATTAGGATAGGGTGAAATTTTGGAACTTTTGGGATAACTTTAATATTTTGATGAATAGTGAAAATTCTAAATTTTAATTAAAAACAACTTTTTTAATCAAAATAATTAATATTGATAAATTATAAATATGAGTGGTTTTAAAGTATATTTAGAATATATTTTTACCATTTAATTCAATGTTTTTCGTTGGGCATAATTTCACAATTAAACCAGACATAAACAAGTGCCAATCTTTTGAAAATTATTATCTTTTAAAAACACGCTTTTTGTTTTAACAATGGAAATTAATTTTAAATTAATTTCATCCACATCAATGTTTTGAATTTGGAAAAATGGATTCCATATTTGGAATCAGGATGTTGAAATTGTGTAAATAGGTAACTTTTATTTTTAGACATTTTGAATAATTACTTCGGTAAATATTTTATTTATCATGGTTAAAGGCTACTTCCGGTAAATAAGGGTTAAAAAATAATATTATAAAAATAACAAATTACCATAAAACATGTCCTAACCATATTTTTGATACATGGCCGACCATGGGCATCTTTGGGTCGATTTTGGGACCCCATGGAGCCACTTGTAGGTGATAGGGACACTTTATTTTAATTAAGTTAAAATGAATACAAAAATTACACAAGCCTATATCGTTTAGAAAAACAATTTTTAAATAGGGTTATATATGTTGGATTTTAGACTATAAAAATTCATTAGGAAGCTAAGACAATTTCCTACATAATTATAATTTATTTATAACTTTTAGAGATTACATAATATAATTTATTTATGACACAATGATGATGCAGTAATTACCGTAATAGTGAATATTTAAAATAATTGATATTATAAATACCCAAATAAATATTATTTGAGTCTTTTAATGAATTAAAATAATTTTCTAGGATAATATGACATATTATGATTGATTTAATTAACCTTTTTCGAAGTAATCATTCTGTTATGAGTTTCACAAAAATCAACTATTTAATAGTGTCAAAATTGACATAAAAGAGTTTTTAAAACAAATATTATATTATTAATTGAAATTAAATTCCTAAAAATCTATGGGTCGGCCAAGAGACATATATCATGATATTTTTATCATTAAGGGACCACTTGGGGGTCTCTTAGTTGTATATGGTATGTTTATTAACCATTTAATATAAAAATACAAAGAGACATTGTAAAAGTGAAACTAATTAACATAGAGATAATACTTAAAGATAAGGCTAATAAAGTCACCCAAACCTATCTAAATTCTTTTGGTTAAGTGGTTTTTGACCCATCCCCACCTTAAAATTTAAATAATCACCTTTGGAGCCATTAGAAACAGAATATTAATTTATTATAAACTAGTATTTCTAGCTTTTCCAAAGGTGCCCCTCACCCCTCTTATAAAAGGGCACTCCTTATCATTTATTCACACCTTCAAAGCCTTTTTGTTCGTCCAAAATCTTCCCAAATACTCTCCCAAATTCCCTCACTACAACCTAGAGGCCTTAATATGATCATAAAGACACCCTTTGAAGCCATTTTGATCAAATAAAAATGAATAACCCAAAGAAGAGGTAATGATTTCACCACCCTTTTTCAAGTTCCTTTCTTCTTCCACTTCTTCTTAAATTGTTGTTACCATTCTAAAATAATAACTCCAGTTTCATATATATACTTTGATATTATTATAAATATGGTACAACCATATTCAATATTCTATCGATCGTTTGAATAACATTTCACCATACGTGCGTACGTACGACTTACCATCTCCACGTTGTGGTGTAATTGTTATTCAATAAATTATTATTTGCATGAGTATAATAAACTCATGTTAATAATAAATATAACATGATAATTATTCTGTATATATGATATACCATCCAATTATATTTTATTTTAATATCAAAAGAATGATATTATCTCTCGTGCGTACGTACGGACTACCGTCTCCACGAATGCGATGAGATTCATTCTCCATCGTGTCCATTCAAGTATATTTCTCATTTGATGATTAATAATAGTATATAAGCACCTGATATCATTATGTATATGATTATCATAAAACCTATCCATTACAAAAATGGCTTACAAAACAAAACATATAAAAGAAAACGAGTAAGTTAACACCCGAAACGAAGATAATTCTAAGATATTATTAACAAAGCAATGTTAAAAGATCATATATGATATCACATTAATGTATATGATTATTGAATAATTTAATAACAATTATTTCACCATTATACATAAGTTTAACCTACCCCAACCAAGGAAAAGTACAAGGTAAGGGTTATTTCACAATCTCTTCATTATCTGAGGTTGTTTATACGTAATAATCTACTGGGATTTCTTTATCAACCACATCCATGTTTCTTCAAAATGTATTTCAAAACATTTTTACTACTTACAAAGGATATGGGTTAAAGTCATTTATACCCTTATGTGTTTTTAATAGAATCTTTCCGTCGTTTTCCAAGCAAGACACTTTTTACCTTTTGAAAAATTTAAGGTAAGAATGTTTTTTAACTTATACGGCAGGTGCGGCTATTTACCGCAGTTATAAAATCATCAAAGATTCCCTTACAAGATTATAAGAATATTTTAAAAGTAAATGTTTTATTTTATAATTATGCGACTTTTAAATGATTTCAAAATGAATATTTTATGAATTTTTGAAAGGTACACTTAATCAAGATCATAATTTTAAATTTTTTAAATATTTATCGTTCTAAATATTTTTCTAATGTCCATGTTTTCAAAATGATTTTAAGGACATATTTATATGGAAATGAAAGTTTTGAAATGATATTTATTTTAAATAGTTTCAAATTGGTATGGGACACTTTTATTCAAAAATCTCTTTTAAATTACTTACTTTATAAATGTGTTACTTTTCAATGATTTCGAGAAAAGAGATATTTCTCTATAAAGATTTTTGATTTCAACTATGTCAACATCCATTGATGGATTATACGCTTATTTGAAGTTGATTTCTTATGATGCAAAACATATATATTGTATTGAAGGTTTTGTGATATGTTTGACTGTGGAAATTCTATTTTTATACCGTTCATAGTTTATGGTGAATGTATTGACATTTCATATGCTAGTTTTAAAATGAATGTTTATGTTCTGTTTAAACCTTTTCATATGGGAATGCATCAGACTTAATATGTGACAGGTGGAGCCCGCTATAGCTCATTGATGCATCGGTATGTCTCATGAGACAAACTAGTGTCTTGGCACAAGGCCTTGGAAAAATCTTATTTGTAGTATTGGCACGAGGCCTTGGCTATGTGGTTATGATAGTCTGTCATTATGCATTCCATCATTATGAAAGTAGTGATTGATATTGCATGTGATTATTCGATAAGTATAATATCCATGTGAATAAGTAAATGACATTATTTCATTTTAATTTTTCCATACTATGTTTATCTTCATGTTTAAAAGGCTTTTGTTTTAGTTATACATTACCTTAAATGTTTATTCCTAATTATGAATTTTTCTGCTATATTTTTTTCCTTACTGGGAATTTGAGCTCACCCCTTTTCTATGTTTTATTTTTCCCAGGATGTGAAGAATTAATTTATGAATGACCTGCAAAGATAGTATGTGGGGATACGAGTGTGGATTATAGAGACAATATGTTGATGTAGTAGTTTTTCACTTCATGATGTAATGTAAAACTTTATGAATATATCTAGTGCTTCCAAGGCTACTAAACCAATCGGTCTTTCAAGATTTGATCATTCTTGTGATCATGCCAATGTTATGTAATAATGCACTGAATCTGGGTAGCTGGGGTCGGTGCATTACACAAGTCACTCTCTTCCCCCCATGGTTAATAAAAAAACTCCATAGTACCATATTATAAGTCTTGAGACTGGTGTTCTCTGAACAAACTCAAAATTCCCCAAAATCATTAATCCAATAAGGGATGGTAAACCTTTGATGTAAACAGTTATGAATCCCTATGTATACTTGTGAGTAGCAACCTAGGGGTAATTTGTTGATACTATGCTTGGAGATAAACCAATGATAAAAAAACATAAGAAAACATTTAAATATATAAGAGAGACTCAAAATTGGAAATAATTCCCTACCAAAGGGTGTGATGAACCCAAATTCTCATCCTCTCGAGCAATGTGAGCTCTTATGTACTGTTGGCCATATCACCCAACAAGCGCATAACATTGAAAATTAGGTCCATGGATCGTTAAATAAAAGGATTTTTTTTTGAATTTCTAGCTCTGGGAATAAACACTTTGGAGACCAGGTGAAGCCACATAGATAGAAAACCCAATATAAATGATTAAACAACACAGACAACCTTTAATCAGACACAATAACTAATCACGTTCCCTTTATAGTAAAACAATGTTATCTGATAAATAGTTTTTATTTAAAAATCTATAAATATTAGTGATTGAAAGATGAATTGAGATGGGTTATCTATGTGCATTGTTTATATGTTCCCTCTTTAGCACTTGATATGATGTGACCCATATATAAGTCCCAAACTATTTAATCAATATTAATCAATGATGATCTATGGAATTTCACTACCTTCTTAAGAAGAAACACACTATCCTTATGAGCCTCCTTAATCCCCACAATAATGTAGGTATAGATTGTTATTAGAGAACAATTTAATGAATTGACTATTATTATTCTCTCGTCCATCCATTTTAATGTCCTTGAAGATTGGATCCCTTGAATTCCTCACCTGGTACGTAGTCATGGGTTCCTTTCTTCTCAGAGCATCTGGCGCATTATTTTCTTCCCAAGATAGTAATGGATTGAACAATCATAATCCTTGATCATCATTAACCAGATTTTTGGCGCATATTATGATCCTTTTGTGGGAATATATACATGAGGATTTTATCATCAATATATTCGATACACCATTCTTTGTAGAGGCCATTAATCCTTATCATCTACAAGATGATCAATGTAACCAATTATAGATCATTAGTTGGGAAGTTATTTTGGTGGATCATTAATTTTTGGGACATATCAGATATCACATTTTCATCTTGTACGACTACACAACCCAATTTCTTTTTGGATGCACCAATATTGATAACAAATCCTTCCCCACTAGTGGTTAATGTGAGCACATGTACACTGATAATCCCTGACCTAAATTTTTTTAAAATATATTCAAAAACAATTTTCCAAAATAACATAAATCTATTCTGAGAAAACATATTCATTTGTCATGAAAAATTGGATTTGTTTCTGATAAAATATTGTTAATACCTAACAAATCCAAGGAAACTATGGATTTCTGTCACATAAATTAGTATTTTTCATCCATAAATTACATTTTTTTTAATGATCCATCTATATTCCACTTTAAGTGAACCATAACCTTGGAATAGTACCTGGTCTAGGTACAAGTTCAATTGAGACCAAAAAACTCATTTACCCAGAAACCAAGAAATTATTAAGAAAGCGATCAGAATATTTCCCCACAATGGAAATTTCATCAATGATGATATTTTACATAGTATTAATAAATTGTATAATATATTCCTACATAGAAATTAAAAATATAAATTCTTGAGTTGAAGATTCTAATAGATATTGATCCTACACCTTACACCAATATTGTATCAGAATACATTTTATAATATAGTTGGTGATTTATTTCTCTATGAAATATATATTTGTCCTATATAAATAAATCCAATCCATTCCATAAATTTAATTAAATTTCACTGAAGAGTGTATCACTAGATTTTCTAGGATGAATATCCCACACATATAGATAGGGGAGGAATTATATATATGGGATGATATAATTCTTCCATTTCTTGATTTCAACTGTAACTCAACATCCATATTTCGAGGTGGTTATTGAATAATTGTACTAAAAAAGAATAATGTCAAATAATGCCTTTCAATATTGGTGATAAGAATAAAATTAACTATTTCACGGTGGTTCTAATATTTTATATTATCTAAATGAATCATAAGGGGGATAATATTAAAACTATAAGCCAATAAATGAAAAACAATAAACATTTTATGTTTAACTCATAAATGAATTGTATTCTTTAACCTATGATTTTCTAGCATTGAGTTTATGATATATATTCTCTATTTCTGAATAAAAAAATATTTGATTATTTATTATTCCATTAATAATTGTTCACAAGTATTATGGGAATTGACAACAATATATCCTTTGGGGGGTTTGAATGAGGGTAGCTTCAAGGCCCCTTGTCATGCATTATTTGATGATCGAGTATATCCCAATGTGCCCTTTAGGGGTTATTAACCCTGTTTACATCTATTCAAAATCCATATTCTTTTGTAGTACCATTAGAGGTACATATTTTTATAGAAAAAAGTTACTCTATAAGGTAATAATGTTTTTTACTTTTCTTATACATGTCTTACAATATTTTAATGTAGTTCTCTAATCGTAATCCTAAAGATAATGTGAAATTTATATGATAGAAACTATAAACACTCATATCATTAAAAAATAGTAACTCATGATTTATTCTATAAACTTATATAGAATATGATGTCAAAATATATTAAATACATGTGTCATTGTAATATTCGAGACATGGAATTAAAAAATGCAATAAAAATATAATGCAATTATTGAAAATTCGTTTACATGCTACTAAAATTAAACTTTTCCTATAAAATTATATTGGATAACATAAGTAAATACATGACAAAGGGGTCATCTACAATCCCCAATACTAGAATATATATCATAAAAAATGTTATATTAGTACAAATGGTCAATGAACATTAAGGTAACATAAGTTGGGTGAGAATCACAACCATGAACAATGAGTCATGAATAACATGATAACATAGAGACAACATATGAATGCGAAATAATATAAATTTTATTTTCATATACATAAATAAAGGATAACTACTAATAGAACGTAACATAGTGTGCTCATGATAACCTCTCACGCACCACGAATGGAATGTTATGATATTAAAACATTACCCAATACATTGGGGGGATAATAACATTTTATAAAATGTGTTTCCATGAAAATATTCCTAATAATATAATATAATCATAGTATAAATACTAATTTTCAGTACTAATTGTAATCATTCATTATTCATGTGATAAATATCATAAAAAGTTGTACAAACATAATGAAACACCCCTTTTATTCAATTTACATTCATCTTCATTCCCTTATATTCCTTATGTTAAACCACATTATATAATAAATGATTATAAAATTATGAAAAATTCACAATTTACAAATAAAATAATAGTTTTATTAAATACCATTCCATGAAATGGTCAATAAAACTAATTCTAAATTGATAGGTGAGGAATATATTACCCTGATACCTATTCTAAATGATTTGAAATCCAAACATCATAGATCCTGAAGATCCACATCAAAATATCATCACAAGGCAAACCTGAATCTACAACTACCATTGTTACATCCTTTAATAGAAATGAACATGGATTAAATTTCAAAGAAATGGATTGAAACCAAAAATATATCTCTAATAATAGATGCCTAAAATATTAGTATTAAATCCCTGAAAAAATCTAAAGACAGATCTGCCCAAAAATCACTAGTTTTCACCATATAGTGAAGAAAATAATTGGTAGAGAGATATAATTTGGTGGAGAAAAATTAATCATATCCATGATGAAAAGTGAGATTAAAATAATGTGAATTCAATATGCATGCAAAAATGGTTTTATTTTTATTGAATATTTTGAAACCTCATGTTGATTAGCACCCATATCTAATGCAGCCAAGGGAAATACACAGTGCAAAAGGGAATCACCAAGCCGTAGAATCTATACTGCTAAAATTTTAATAGAACCATTGAGCTAGGCAGTGATTCAACCAAAGGACCACATCATAATAAAACCATAAATGGATAAATTACAAAATTCATCAACATAGACTCTAAATCACCTATAGGATACTCATGCTGTTGTTGATCTTCCCACTAACCATTAATAAACTATTGAAAAACCACACATAATTGATCCCTAAAATTTAAAAACTAGTTATTTCAGACCTCCACAACACAATAAAAACATACATCCCATGAAAGAAACCCTTAATTAAAATTTTTACCAAAACTTCATAATTAATTCCTCATACATCCTCATGGATAACTAATTCCAAATACATGCATATAAGCGGATAAATAGATTATAAAATATCTCAATTCAAGTATATCATGTATAGAATCACCTTCCATCTTTACTTGAGTACTATAGATATTTATTTATAACACTTTATATAGTTTCAGAACTACTTCAGGTACTATTATGATGGAACATATATAAATGGGAATTAATTAATGCCCAATAAATACAACACTGAAACATTAGACAAAAAATTGCATGTAGGCCTTATTCGAGTAGATTAATTTATATCCTATTATAGTTTTCATATAACTATGTATATTTATTTTCAATATTCACACACACTATGTTTCATTGGAAAAACATATACCACTTGGTCTTATAGAAATATTTCTTTATCTGAATCATGCATGTACTTATTCATGACTTTATCCAAATTTATTTCTCTAATTGTATCCTTTGAAGAAATTATCTCATCTAAAAATAACATGTCACCATGTTTTAGTTTCTTATCATTAAATTGTATTATTTAGAAAACATCCACTTATCTCATTATAGTATATAATAAAGATATAATCTATGTATTTGGATGTTTTTTTTATAAATTTTTGGATGTTATTTACTTCACAACTCAATTAACAAAAATAAGTTATAAAAAATGTATTCTCATATATTAACTCATATAATAATATTCATACTACTATTTATTATACATATTTTAGAGTTCATATCACTTATTTTAATGTTTGTCCCAAAAATGATAATGAATTATTTGTATAACTCATCATCAATGTCACCATGCCTAACAAGGTATGGTTTCTCCTTCATTCACATCATTCTACATTGGCGTGTAAGGTCAACTAATTTGTGATAATATCTTATACCATTTTGAATTAGATATAAAATTTTAATTAATATATTCACCACCCCTATCCATGTAATGGTTTATTTTTTCTTAATAATTTCATTCTATGATTTATTTTTTACCTACATTTCATAATTGGGTGAAACATAAACCTGATTTAGAAAATAGATATATATTTATTTAAATTTTTATTAAAAATAATTACGTTTGATTATCCTCAATTATCCCCAACTAGAGATGTTCTATACACACTTTTGTAATCTAAATAGTAATTTTTTTAGTTCTCTCACATTCTACATCAAGAAGATTATTAGTCATTTTACCTTAATCAAGATTCACATATATATATATTTTTATCTCAAAATTATCTAAATAACCTTATTTAGATAATATTTCGATGTGAATTTTGAGATGACTAAGTCAAGGATGATACAATTGGGTGCAATATATATCATGTGATCCTAATTAAATATCAACATCCTGGAAATCATATTTAAATTATTTAAATTTTTATATTTTTATATGGATATATCATTCAATGACATACTCAATAATTTATAACTATTTCAAATTTTTATAACACTATGGGAATATCCTAGGGGTTATATCCTTCCGACGTCTCATGCTATGTCATGTGGTCGAGTCACCCTAAGTTATTATAGGTGTAGAAGATCTATTTGTTAATTTTTCTCCCAATACATGCAATTTAATAATAACATGTATTTATAAATGTGATAATAAATCCACCCATTCATGAAAATAACATAGAAATGATTTTGGTTTGTTAAATAAAGAACATAATAACAGTTCATAAAAACTGAAAACATTTAAGTCAAATATGTAATATTATAATGTTATATAACAAATATATGTAATATCTTTTCTATTGGAAGCACACTGATTGAGATCCTATATTTTAAACATATTAAATCCACTTTAATCTTATATATGTATAGAAATTGGTGAAAAAAATATATACTACTAATTTATTTGAAATTTATGCATTTAATTTGATTAAAAAATCGGTGAAGATTCCCTTACTTCTTAACTACGGTACAATTCATTTTATTGTCTAACATATTTCCATAATATAAATAAACAATATCTTTCCATTTATCCTCCCTTAAAAATTTTATTTCATTTATGGGAATTAAAATATTGATTATGGATTAGATCATTGCCTCATCTATTCAACCTTGAATATCATTTTTTTACCATATAGATAAAAAACTAATCACGATTATGTATCTATATTATTGAAAAGTAAATTTTAAATTTTTAAAATGTGACATTAATATACTATTCCTATTAAAATTAATAATAAATATCATGAATCGTAGTTGGAGAGAATATAGAGTAGGGAAATTTGATATCTCATACTATAGATTACATAAAAAACCATAATACTCAATTTATCCCATCATATGGATGAAGTGAGGTCATGAAGGGAATCCTCCATACATTAATGTGAATAATTATTTTAATATTTCATACAATTATATACTATATTTTGACTAATAAATATCCTTAATTTGAGACAACATGGAATACAAATACAAGTACTGATCAAGATTCTTCAGCTCAGTAGTCATGAATGATAACATGAGGAAATATACATCCAATGAATAAAAAAATATATCTATATTAAATAATTCTCATAATGACCCTTCTTCATAGATGGCTCAACAAGAATAGTTGATTATGGTATATAAAAATCCCTTTATGACATTGTATTATGCAGAATTACTAATACTACTCGATTATGTAATCATTTGGTATGCGATTAAAATTTCCCCAATATTGGTCACAATGATATAAAATTTGAGATATTTTAACCTATATTATTTTTTGAACTACATAAATGTTATTATATTTTTATAATTAGTGGTTATCACATTATTTGTTCTTTAATTTTGTGTCTTCATAATTTTTTCAAATTCAAAGATAATTAGATAAAATAAAACTAGTTTCCTATATATTCTCATGGAATGAATCTAAATTTACATTATCATAACATACAATAATGAAAAATGATATTATTAAGAGGTATATATGTTTTCATTATTTCATTTAGCAACATTAAAATGTATTTACTTCATATATTAAGTGTACCGTGTAATAAATATTATTATAATCATATTTACCAAATGAAATCTTGTAAATTACACCAAGAATACTAAGAAAATTTCCCTTGATACAAATTTGGTTATGTTAATCCAATTATATTATTATAAATCCACAATTATTTCTATTACCCTGACGATGATCATAATTGTACATCGATATATGGTTTTATTTTAACTCATGTTATAGAATTCAATTGTCTAATTAAAATTATCATTATGATGGATTTTTAATGTTATTCTTAAAAATCATTTATTATTTCCTTCAATTGATTGTTATTTTATATTGGAAAACATATGAACACCCATATATATTGTTTAACAATTCTGATAAAATATTATAATCATTAAATATGCTCGCATAAGTTATAATATTTTCTTTATTTTAATTATCATTAGTTAACATCTATGAAACTATACATAAATAATAAAACATTACTAAAAGGACAAATTAATATATAGTTTATTTTGTTTCATATGATATTTCATTGATAATTTTAATATATAATTTGATAAGGTTTAATTATGAAAATTAAAAAATATTGCACAAAAAATAAATAATTATTCATTAAGAAAAAATAAAATAGATTAATGGATAGTTCTTGAGATTTAATTTCAAGATTTTTTAGCAAGTAATATTAAGTAAATTTAGATCGTAGGTGAAATAACTCATTGAGGATTAAATTTACATTACCTATTGTATCAACTATTCTTAACCGGATCCCCAAATTTTTATTCATCTTAGTAAATTTATACAAAAATCACTTCTATAGAGGATTTCCATAAAAGGTAAATGAAAATATACATGAATGTAAGGGGTTCCAAGTATATAGGTATGTATTAATTTAACCATAGAAACATTGGATTTTATATAATAATGATGTTAAGGGAAATTCACAAATCCTCATAATTAATTTAATTATTATTATTACATTATAATTCATGTAGTTTATAGTTTTATTGAAAAATATAAATCACACACATGAATTGGTTAATCAAATCTCATGAATATTCAAAACACACAGCTACATCGACATGTAATATTGATATCATTTATTTTCAATCTTTCTTATATATAAATTTATTTTTGATTTATTAAATTAATAATTGAATTAATAAATTAACATTTCGCCTATATTTTTATAAACTTGGTGTCCATGAGATATATTAATAAAATCATTATTTAATATTAAATTAAAAAAATATAATTTAAAATTTAAAATTATTATGTACTCAACATGTTCTTTGGATTAATGATACAATAAAAAAACTATGTATTAGTAAATTAATTTAATCTAATTTCAATGAATTCATGAGTTGCATTAGAATGTGGTAATGGTCTCAAACATTTACTATATTATATATAATATGTAACACCACATTGAATTTTAATTCCCACAATATGCAAAAATATGTACAAATTTTTTTTATGTGTGGACGAATTATGTAGTATAAACATCTTTTATTATCACAAGACATTGCATAATAAATTTTGTGTGTCCCACTAAAAACAATTTCATGTACCCACCATGTTACCAACCATTACATGTCATGTGCTGAAAATAAATATGTATCATATAATTACACCGTGTTTTGACTCACACGATATGTCTTGAAATTTGTAGGATATACAATTTATTAAGGGACACAAGTCACCTGACATGTGCATCTCTTCAATACATCATGTTTTCAATGTCATGAAACATGATGTTTTGGTATTTAAAAAAGTTCAAGTAGTGATTTCATGTATTGAGACAAATAACATGAAATGATTCACATAATGTGTGCCTCTGGAATCATAAAATACATCACATGGTGTATACATTCCAATAAAATGGTAAAGAATCATGTCTTGTGGAAATAAAATATAGAACCAATAGAAGGACTAATCAACTATTATACATGTTTCATTGGCCCATTCATAGTCATATAATGTATGATTTACAACTTGTCTCCACTATTGGACTAAAACATAAAATTGAAACATGAATATTATAAAACAAATATATACAATTAATCAAATAAATTATAAATAATATAATTTAATATTTTACCACATTAATACATATTGATGGTTTTGGTGTTAATCAAAATAATAGTTGGTGGACTTGTTTTGGTTTCTCAACAATCACCATGGAACAAAATGAGGATCTTGACTATAAAACCCAAAAAAATCATATTTATGATCTTTTATATTTAAATTATTATAAATAAAAATATAGAATTTATTTGAGTATCATATCCTTATTGATTAAAGTCAACCATATTTTTTTAAGGATTTGTTTCAAGGGAGATTTCAATAATTGATTCTTCTTCACATACTAACATGAGATCCATGATTCCCTTCAAATAAATATTATTATATGGTTCTATAATTGATGAATAAACATCATTATATAATTCATCATCATTTATAATTAGAATATATTGATTTTATTTCTCGTTTATTAAGAGGGAAAAATAAGAGAATGATTACTAGGGATTTTGAAAATTTTAGAACATGCATTATGATTGTCTTGGAGGTCTCTATTGGAAATGACATATCATATAAATTAAACATAGGGTGAAATAAAATAATATCACTATAGCCTATATTATTGTCATTAATTTATTTGATTTAAATATCAAGAATCAATAGAATATTATTGTGTTTTACATGATAAGTGTACCATTAAATATTTTATCATAAATATATAAATTCAAATATATATATATTAATAATGATAAATTAAAAAATATCATTTATATTGTATCATTTAATAATATTTTTATTCTCACAAAACATGTATCAATCCCAAAACAAAAAATATATTCATATGGTAAAAAAATTGATATTATATTCACCAATTATATGAATATTTTTATAATATTCAGATAACCTAGATTAAAAAATATTTTTAACATTTTGACAAATATGTTTAATAAATAAAAAACATAAATAATTCATCTCAAATATCCTAAAATAGAATATATCATTAATTAATTTATATGTTTTAATTTTTCTCATTTTTTCAGTATCATGTATTAAATTTTTTATTAACATTATACTGAATATAATATACTATTATTCTTCACACAATTAGTGTGTGACCCTTTAGGACCTCTTCTACATGAGAATAGGTGGATGATACATAAATTATAATATAAATGTCAAAAAAAATCATGGAATCCAAAGAGTAAAGATATATCATATAAATAATAGAAATACTCTTATAATTTATATTATACCATATAATCTATTTTTCAACTGATATCTCATCAAACATGATGTATACATGTGTTATGGACCTATATGTTTGGATATATTATACTATAATTATTCACATTTTATTGAATATAATCTTCCATGTAATATAATTTTTATCATACTATTACATTTAAATTAACGGGACATGGATATCTAATTTCATTATATCATTATTCAAAAATCATTTTAAATCATTAAATTAATGTCATGTCACATTTTAGATACCTGATTCCAACTATATCAGTGTGAGTGTATGTTGTCAGGGTTCTCATCAATCCATCTGAGAACATTATTCATGATATAAATCATTAGTGATATAATGTCAAAGGAACACTATAATAGTGGGAATATAGGAATATCCATTGTTGTACAATACATAATGAATCTATATTAGTCGACTTGTTCCCATAGAATCTGTTATTGGAGATATCTTAGTGTGAACATCAAGAGGAGATGTCACAATTATAATAAGCCCCTAATACAATATAGTTAGGCATCAACTATGTATTTTCATATAGACTTACATATACCATAGAGCATATTATTTATTTATATTGTCTTAGAATCTCTAGGTTCCCATTATAGTTGGGGAATGATGTAATGTTTTGAAGAAATAAATATTCTATTGACAGTATCACGATATATTTATAGATATCAAAATTAAATATGCCATAATAAAAAATTAATATATTCTAGTAATCAAATTTAAAATGTAATTTTGATCTTTGGAACCACATATAACATAATATCTATTAACAAACAAGTTTATCTATAACATATTTTTGTATCATTTTTATTAAATTATACATTTTTTTGTTTTTAAAAATTATGTAATAAATGTTTGTGTTTAATATCTGAAAGTGTTTCAATTTTATAATATCCTTTCCCTTTTCCAAAACCATTAAAAAGTTAATATTTCAAATTATAATAATATTTAAAACCAAAACACGTGATAAATGCATATAAAATAGTAACTAAGATTGTTTAACAATGAAATGTTTTTTAAATTTTCCATGATTAAATGCTGACTTATCGGAATACAACTCATGTAATAATACTTTTTTATGGGATTATAATGACATGAACTGTTTTCTATATTTTTTCATTTTTAAGATATAATTTTTCAGTAAAATATTAAAATAATGAAAATGATATCATTTTTTGAAATAATTAATTGTTACCTATATGATTAAATTACATTTTACCCAATCTATAATTTTTACAAGAATAAAAAATATTTTTTTAATTATAACTCTAATATTTTAAAAGTGTATCAAATTATAAAATAAAAGAAATAATGCTTTGATTGAGATGAATATTTAGGGGAATAACCCTCGATTCATTCATAAAAATTCAGTATAAGACTAATAAATATGATATAATGTGATCATATAATGTACCGAATGTTTTTTAATTATAGGATATATTTGTTTCAATCATACATGAATCAAAATAACAGAGAAAATGAGCATGGGTGGTTTTTTTAATACTAATTTGTTTCAAATAAATTGTAACTAAAAGATATGTCATTATGATTTTTATTGATTATATATATATTTAAACATATATTTTATTAATAAAATATCTTATTAAGTATCCGTCATAAAGTATTTATATAGAGAAAAAAATATTGCATTGTTCTGAAATTTTCATTATATTGCATTGATAGAATTTTTGACATATAATAATACGAAAAATAACCAACAAATTTTATGTTCACTTGAAATAAGGATAATTTTATTTAATGATTATGAATTTTCTTAATTAATAAATGTGTTTCAAATAATAAATATTGGGTTAACAAATTCAGAATATATACATGTTTTAATTTAATGGGAAATTATAAATTGTTGGAATATATGAACATTGGAATATCAATATTACATTAAATATATGTAAAATTAAATATTTTATTCATATTGTAAAATTTAGTAGGAATCATGTATCAATAAATTAAAAAAATGGATGGAATTATTCTAATAATTTTTTATAATGACCCTGAGGGAATTTTTCCTTAGTAGGGATTAAATTTAAATCATTTAGGCATTCCATGATATGTAAATAACCAAAATATTTTGTTTGAATTATACATATTGTTTAAATATAGAAAATAAAATAAATTACTACTACTAAGTAAAATTTAATTCTTTATCATGAAATTTTAATATGGTGACCATATATAATTTTATTACTATCATCATCTAATAAATGATCCATATGATATACGATATGACCAGAATTATAAAATGAATGTTTCAAAATGTATCTATTTTTTATGTTTGAGTCATGTTTAACAAATTGATAATGAATAAATTAATATTTTTTAATTTTAAAAGTAACTATAAAAACTAATGATGCATTTTTTTACTGTTACAATGAATTCGAACATCAATCAAATGTGCAATATGGTCTAAATTATCTAAATTGTTTTATATTTCTTTTATATTAAATAAATTCCAAAAAAATGATCAAAATAAAGACAATGTGTAGGGAATGCTTAAAAAATAATGGATAGTGATCATCAAATACATTGTGATATATTTTCTCTTACTACACATTATTAATATGTTTTGATAGAATTTAGAAAATTTAAATTTCGTTTTATCCAAATTAAAAGAAAAATTAAATTTTATTATTCATTTATATATGAAATCATTTTTCAAAATTTTGATTTATGTTTTCGAATATTAAATTTAATGATATGATCCATGAAAATTATTTACAATACTTTAGTATAGGAAAATTATGTTTGAAAAATAATTTATTAACAATATTTTTTCAATGTTTTTAAATATATGGATAATTATTAAAAAAATAATACATATAATAATTCAAAAAGTATATCATTAATATATTCTTATTTTATGAAATTAATAAAATTTGACAGATAATTGACTCTAATGTGACCCCTAACTCCATAAAAAATATTTAATAATTAAAACTGGTCCTTTTCCTTTAAGTTCCAATATCATTCTATAACCCATGGGGCTCGTTTTTTACTATAATAGGTCTCTAATAACACATTAAATAAAGAATTTATTGAAGGATATTAGGGTTTTAATTTTATTTAGAAATCTTTATTGATGGTCTTATTATATTATATGACTACTAATAGTGTTATTCATAGTGTCTTTCATTGGTCATGGATTAATAATTATTTATATCTTGAATGAAAATAATATTTTTGTTATGAGATGTTTTTTTCATTTGATGGATATATAGATCAATAATATCCTTAAATGAATTAATATTTTTCAAGGATATGCATATATAAGTTGGTTCTTGATATATTATGTACCAATGAAAATGTAATATTTCATTTTAATATAAGAGTTTGAAAATTAGTTTTATTTCATTGATGTATGAATCTTCAGGAAATCATTAGAGGGAATTTTTGGATATAATTTTGTAAAACATATATTTTCATGATCCACGAATAATATAAACTGAATAATTTATAACTAATAATATCTCTAGTTTTTATATGGTGTGATTTGGGATTTATTTGATCAGTTTATGTCGAGTTAATATATTATTAAATATATGACAAGAGAAAATGATAATATGTTGTTGTCTCTAATTTATTATGGCATTATTGGTTATTTTCAATCCAGAACCTTAATTAAAAAAAATTTATTTTATGGAATAAATATAACATCTCTATACTATAAAATGTTTCCTAAATATTACATTTCATTTCAAATCGATATATTTTCAATTTAATGAATTCATCATTCCCGAAAAAAATATATTATAATTATTTGGTTTTATTTTTTGTCTTTATTTGAGATTTATTGGTAAATTTATATAGTAGTAAAATTATTGATTTTATGATATCTGATGGTATATATTAATCTCAAATATATTTATAAAAACATGAAAACTAATGTGATAACTTGTTCTTTATCAGGTTCCCATATATTAATTACAGCTATCCTTCATAATTAGATTATAAATATTCTCCTTCTAGTTTTATATACATTTATTTTATCAAAACAATTACCCAAACTATGTCTTGTTAGTATGATAGTTATTACGATAGTTATTACGATAATGGGTTTCATAATTTTATTAAATTCTAAAATGTATTCAATAAATCAATTTCCATTTCCCAGAATATATTTTTTGGAAATTATTATTTTACTCATTATAATTATATATTAAAATTACCAATGATGATAATAAATTAGTTATCCATAAATCAATATATATATTATATTTTTCATCATTTTGAAATTTTTTAGTATATTATTTTTAATATCATGTGAATTACCCAGATCATTGTGGAATCACAGAGACGTTGAGGGGGTGAATCATTTATTTCTCTAAAAAATGAAATAATTTATTATAATTTATTTAACCTATATCAGTGGTTAATGACTTAATACACTCTTCTAGTGTATCTCATCCTTACCTCAAATGATTCTATAAATATGAAGACAGTGAAAAGAAGGATTTAAAATGTTCTATTCATACACCTAATCCTTACTATGTTGGTTATTCTACCCAACACAGATTCTCTACTATAATCAGATGAATAATTACAATCGTCGATGTAGTGTCTCATTGTATCATTCCAGAGTCCCACAAGTGGTTGTTTATAAAACATCCCACATTGTTACCAGAGTCCCAATGGCCTACTCTAGAGTCTCATTGATGTCCTCTACTCTTGATTCTCAAATCATATTTTTTCAAGACCCCCACCACACACTATGTACCCCTCCTAGGCCGACAATGTTAGAAGGGAGATAATGACGCCCGAGTCCCACCTCCAGTAGGCCCCTGGTTGTCGACTATCACCGAGGGTATAGTAAACACACAATTTGGAGGCGTTACCCTCAAAGAGAACACATGCAGAAGAGAGAGATAAGACAGACACCAATCAACTCCAACTCAGAAATGAAATATAAAATAATCCCAAGTACATATATGAAATTCCATGCAAAATTACAAAAAACATAAAGTGGAAAACTACAAGTACCAATAAGAAAGTAAAACAGCCGCATCCACAAGCCCGAACAGCTCCTGCAACGCCATGCTAGTAAAAACTAGATTGGTCTCCAACCTGCTCCAAGTGACCTGAAAAACAATATATATATATATATATAGGTTGAGTATAACAGTATACTTAGTAGGATCCTCCCTAAAGCCTCTCGTTCAAAATTAATGAAAGAATACTAAAGCACATTAAACAACAAGTGAAACCAACTAATCACCTAAGCAGGTATACTAAGTTCCCAACCTCAACATGGCTACAATCACCAAGTAATGTATACAATAATATAGCATATAGTAAAGAATATCAAGGGTACCCCACTAAAACTTCCCAACTAGTTTTCCACTTTTCCCCAATGTCGCACGTCCTAAGCATCTCCCTCCAAAAAGGCTTGCCCGCAGACACCTAGGCGAATCACCACAATCTTCACTTCCTACACCACAAAGTCTTGCCCGCAGACACCTGGTGAAAGCACCATACCATCCTCACAAAAAAAAGTATCTGGGTATTTTCCGGGAGCCAACATAGCTTGCATAACGTTTATCATATGTCAGGTTTTATACCTCAAGCCATTACAACCCATACACCGATCAAGGATCCTCAAGACATCACAGCCTATACACGATACACCTATAGTAGACTATAGAATACTATATCTAGAATATATTTGTGTGAATAAACACAAGCCATTACACCCCTCTACATACATATATGGGTAAAACTAACCAATCTTCCTAGAAGCACAATTAACAACCAAGGGAAGAGAGTGGAGCCAAAGGGGGTAGTCAGCCATTCGTCCTCCCACCAGAATGTTGGGGAAAACACCCCCAGGGCTCAGAATCCCTGGGGTGTCAGTTTCCCTTACATAAATGGTTGAGTAGTTTATAGAAACTTAAAAGAATCCAGAATATATTATATCTCACAACCACACTATGTGCATTACCTAGTCTTAGACAAAACTACAGCTAATCTCTCTCAGACTACGGGTTGCTACTTCGAACACTAGGTATCCAATAAGCACACAACCAATTGAAGAGCTTTATTAGATTACTTGATTCCCTTTTTATCACTTCCAATGTATGTTAATTATTTATTTAAACATTAATTAACCATGAAAAATTTTAACATTAATCTTCATTAGCATCACACCAAATATCCACTGTAATATCCAAATTACATCATTGTCATTATGTTCTAGCAACTCCAACCCCATGAGTTAACACCATTTTTTCAATTATTCATTATAGAATTACTTTTCCCATACACCCAGGCATTCTAGAAAAGCATTATATGCTACTAAACACAAAGGGGATCAACATGGTGAGTAGTTGTACTAATCATCGAGTTTATGCCGCCTATAGAAAGAGCATTGAGCCATTCTCCCTTGAGAGGATAAACCCTGAAAGTATGTGGAATACCCCGCATGTTGTTGCCTTATTCGGAAGAAGGGTAAGGAAGACCAACTACCTTGAGTAGTGGGGAAAAGTAAAGCAGATAATCAACCAAAGAATCAACGAGAATCCAACAATCACATCCATCACATTACATCATCCCGGGTGTCCTCCCTGACACCCACATGCATAAACCGATGCATCTCTCCCCTCTAGGCATCAGTTGCTCCCACCAACAAAGGTCTACAAGCATCCACATATCACAAAAACTATCCAGGCTCACAACACAGCACAAGCAGTATGAATCAACATCACAACAATGAGCTCTTCTCCCTTTAACAATCAAGAGGGTAACTCCGAACCCTTTTAGAAATTATCAAACAAGCGGTTATTAATCCATCTTGAATTAATAGATTTATTAAATTTAGGTTCTAAATTGGGTAAACCTAACCAGTAAGCTATCACAAATAAATAATCATGCTTACTACACTAATTTGATTGAAATAAAAGTATAACAAGAATCAGATTCTTTTTTATGACTCTTTATCTATACCCAACAGTTATTAATTAATCCCAGTTTACGTTTCTTATTTATTTCCATCGAGAAGAAACAACTAAACAAAGCAAGAATAGGTATCAAAATATCAATAAATATAAGAGGCAATAACATATGATAGATATCAATTTCATTATATGTTTCAAATATTTATTATTTCATTTCCATTGTGATTCACTGGGATAAAATATTCTAATGATACAATTTCACATAAAATAAAATAGAAGCACCAAATCCAATTCCTCAACAATTCATGATGTTATTTATCCACACAACAGGTCACAATCCTCCTCTCGTGACAACTGCATCCACTGGACTATGCCACGTTATGACAACACCAACCAAAGCCCATGAAAAACCCATTAGTATCTTGGAGATTACATGGTATAATATAGAAGGGAGAAACATGAGAAGATGATCCCAAAAGGAACGACAATAAAACATACCTTATATGGAATATTGACTGACACAGCTCAGTTTCATCCAAAATAGAGCATAACCAATTGGAGGAGTATGGTTTGATTTTGAAACTCTTACGGGCATCTTGACCGTACCATGATTCACTATTTCATTTGAACCATTACACTGCTGTGCTAAACATATTTTGTATTAAAAATTATAATAATATTATCAATTTGTGCTTCATGTTTTATTAAATAATTTTGTTTTTATCACTGTTAAATAGGGAAATGATACATGTTTTGAAAATTACAATGTAGGTGGAGGTGATTTGGAGGGCCATGATGAAGTCCTTGAAAATGGGCCAAACTTCGCAGGATCCAAGAAGTTCGGTGGAATGAAATTCATGTTGATACTCCACAGTGCATCCAAATGGGCTGCTATTTTTTGAATATATACAACACCCATTGGGATACAACTTAAATTTAATAACCCAAGAGGGATTCGTCCATTAAGGGGCCCAGCCGACTTGATCTGTCCAGCACACCCAATCTGCTCGAGGTCAAAAGTTGTGTGTTGTAATATGTCCATATCTCGCGCTCCACTTGTTAAAATTATGCAAAACTTCCAGTGGAGATACTCAAGACGTGGGGATACAAATTTTTATTTTCCCACAACACGTTTTAAGACGTTCTTCTAGGATTAAATAATGTGCCCAGAGGTTTTAGTAAATCTGTGTGCCCAAAACCACCTCCCTCATTTCCTATAAAAGGGCACCTTGGGCTCCTCATTTGTAAGTTCGACCCAAAGGCAAAGATCTGGTATTTTGGATACCCAAGGGAGTAATCTCATCATCCAAGAATTTCTGGAGTCCCCTATCCTCATAGGGGGATCAAGGTTGAAGAAGGAGTTTCACCAGAGCCTCCTCCTCCTCACGATGGCGAGCTAAACAGTGGGCGATCATTTCGAGTGAGCTACACTTAGTTGGGAGGGAGTTCTAGCACTTGTTCTTCCACTAGATTTGTATAATTTCTGTGTTAAATATTTAAATTATGATTAAACTATATGATCTTCTCTTCTGAATGCATTTTTGTGGTTTAATATAAGTGAAACACTTTTAATCTCAACACCGATTGGGTTAAAATTTCAAGTGGGGATCTTGGTTTGTTCTGATAGGACAAGACAAGAACCCTATTAATATCACACATACATAATATTTCAGTATGTTTTGGTATCCTTAAATATTTTATTGAGATCCAAACCTTGACAACACGAATGTTTTGTCAATGGTTGGGGGTTTGTGCAACATTTTAAGAGGTAAGAGGAGAATCAAGATCTTGACAACCCTCAACCAAAGAATTGAACAAAACCATGTCAATATTTTCAGAACAATTAACTATCCAAGTTTTGTAGTGAACATGAAATGATCTCCTTTATCAAATAATTGTAAAACACTTCTTTTATTTTTCAATTATTAAACTCTTTAAATAAATTCATTTTCTTTAAACTGTTTTCAAAAATACCCCCTTTTTAGTCCCTTTTAGTAAGAACATATACTCTAAACCTACCAACAGTCATTGAGAGACGCCCTAGGGTCTTTCCTAGACTATATATCATCCCCAAAAACACAATCAATTTGACGTGTCATGACATCACACCCATATTTTGGCGTCGTTTCCCAGAGAGTGCTTTGGTTTTTAGTGCGTGTTTTTGATAAAGTAGTTGTAAATTTTGTGAATATTTTTTTGTTTGTTTTTCTATATTTTTATTTATTCATGTGTTCTGATATATATCTTGTGTCAGTTCTATGCATGATGCGTTCTACTTTGGGAGACTGACCACCTTTCAAACCCGAACCAGAGAGGATCCTATATCAGCGACACAGAGACACACAAGACCCCCTTTTAAAGGAGGACACACCACTCGAGACTCTTCTAAACCCATCTTCATCTGGAAAAAATTAGAACCTGAAATAACATTCAATAACATGGCTGAAAATAATAAAAAATTAAAAGAATTAACCTCACTTGATGTTGATATCCAACCAACATACATTCAAATTCAAGGCGTGGCACCAAATTTTGAATTAAAATCTGGTTTAATCCATTTATTACAAAGATTTCATGGATTGCTTGGAGAAGACCCTCATAAGAACATAAAAGAATTTCCTACTACTTTTTCAACATTAAAAACTACTAATGTTTATGAGGAACAAGTAAAGCTTAGAGCATTCCCATTTTCATTAGAAGACACTGTGAAAGATTGGTTGTACTATGTTAATTCACCAATAACAGACTGGGCGGACATGAAGCTTCTTTTTCTTGATAAATACTTCCCAGCCGCTCGAACTGCAACTATAAGGAATGAAATATGTGGTATAAGACAATCTCATGGGGAAACACTTCATGAATATTGGGAAATATTTAAAAGGATTTTTTATAGTTTCCCACACCCGAAACAAGTGATCAACTCTTAATTCAGTATATTTATAAAGGTTTAATTCCTCTTGATCATAATATGATTGATGCTACTGTAGGTGGTGAACTCGTAGATAAGACCCCAATTGCTGCAAGAACCCTCGTTGATAACATAGCACAAAACACTCAACAATTCGGTACACAGTCCACTGTTCCCATTCGTGGAGTCCATGAGGTGAAAAGTACTGAGTTTGAGAAGAAGGTGGCCACGAGGTTCGAAGAGGTAATTACCCTTCTATGACAACTTGCTCTCTCCCAAGGGAAATCTCAATCTCCTCCTCCCATACATTGTGGAATCTTCTCTTTAGACACCCACTATTCTGACCAATGTCCTCAATTGAGATAAACTTTTGAAATTTGTGAGGAAATATTTCCAGGACGCCCCTTTAACCAACCATTTAGGCAAGAACCATACTATCCATCCAAACAAGGGTGGATGGAAAGCCAAGACTATAGGCAAGGGGGGTATTCAAACCAACCTCAACATCAATGGAACCAACAGGGTCAGAGTAGTCATCCACCACCACCCTAAAATCCTCAACCACCCCAAAGGCCATTCCAACCACCCCCTCCAGAAACAGAGCATAGCTTAGAATATATGATGAAGCAAATAGCTGCCAATAATATCCAATTACAACAAACCACTCATGTGGCCATACAAGACCTAAAGACCCATCTAGGCCAACTTGCCAACTCAGTGGGGGAAATCCAAAGTCATGGGTCGGGTAAACTACCATATCAACCAGTAGTAAACTCTAGGGATAAAGGAAATGTTAGTGACATCACCCTTACGAGTGGGACACAACTCAAAAGACAAATGACCCCTCCATTAGATTCATCCCAACCAAAGAAAACCACCATCCCAAATGCTGAAAATGGTCCAAGAGAAGAAAACCCTTTTCCTGAGAGAAGCCCTTCAAAAGGAAAGTCTATGGCTGTTAATGAGCCACATATCCCAACAATTCCTCTTCCATTTCCTCAAAGGGATTCCCAACCTAGGAAACAAAAGGAAACCTAACTTGATAAATAAATCATGGAAACTTTCAAGAAAGTACAGGTTAATATTCCTTTCATTGATGCTGTGAAGCAAATTCCATGATAAGCCAAGTTTCTGAAGGAGATGTGTACACACCGAAGGAGGCTTCGTGGTGATGAGAAGGTGAGCCTAGGGAGGAATGTTTCAGCATTGATAGAGCCATCACTTCTTACCAAGTGCAATGATCCTGGGACATTCTCGATTTCATGCACCATAGGGCTGTATTCATGTTCTAATGCTATGCTTGATTTGGGTGCTTCTATAATTGTGATGCCTCACTATATTTACTCTTCATTGCAGGTCGGTGAACTGAAGCCCACTGGTATTGTCGTTCATCTAGCAAATCGATATACAACACTCCCCTCTGGTGTGTTAGAGGACGTTCTTGTGAGGGTGAAAATTTTAATTTTTCATGCTGATTTTTACGTGATTATAATGGAAAATGATAGGATGAATGGACATGCCCCAATTATATTGGAGAGACCTTTAATGAAAACCACAAAATCATAATTAATGTCCATAATGGTACATTATCTATGGAGTTTGGTGGTAATATTGTCCACTTAGATATCCTTGTTTCTATGAAGCACCCCTCAGAAGAACACTCCTCTCTCTCTGTCAATTCAATTGATGTTCTCCCTTCCCCTGAAACAATATATTTTCAATAACTTGATCCCATTTTTGAGGATTCTTCATTGATTGAAATGTTTGGTAATGAAGCATGAATTGATTGTTGTAGCGGTCTACAGAAATGTCTTGCATGTTTGTTAATTGATGATTTCATGAACACAGAGGATCACATGACCATCGATGATATTGATAAGATTTTAAAAGGTCATTACTCAACTAAGGATGTTACCATTGAGCAGTTAGATGAGATCAGTGAATTTTCACTTTCACACACACTTCTGTCAATCCAAAATCCCCCAGAATTGGAACTGAAACAACTGGCTCAACATTTAAAACACTCATATCTTGAGAATGGAATCATGTTTCCCGTCATCATTGGTAGTTCACTCCCTCCTGAGCATTAATTGAGACTGCTTGATCTTTTGAGGAAGTATAAACAAGCTTTAGGATGGACAATTTCTGACATTTCTGACATTATCCCATCAATATGTTCAAATCCTATATTATTAAATGATGAGGCTAAACCAGTGAGGCAGTCACAACATCGACTGAACCCAAACCTACTTGATGTTGTTAAAAGAGAAGTAACAAAATTGATGGCTGCTGGAATCATTTACCCTATCTCTGACAGCCAATGGGTCAGTCCCATTCAATTGTTTCCTAAAACAAAAGGCCTAACTGTAGTTAAAAATGAAAACAATGAATTGGTTCCAACTCGTGTGCAGAATAGTTGGTGTTTCTGTATATACTATCACCGACTAAACCAACACACTAGGATGGACCATTTCTCATTTCCATCCATTAACCAGATGCTAGTGAGGCTAGCAGGGAATTCCCATTACTGTTTCCTTGATAGGTATTCTGGATACTTTCATATCCATATAGCCCCTGAGGATCAGGAAAAGACAATCTTTACTTGCCCATTTGGTACATTTTCTTATAGAAGGATGCCATTTGGTCTGTGCAATTCTCCAGGTACTTTCCAATAATGTATGGTTAGTATTTTTTCAGATTGCCTTGAGAATTTCATGGAAGTTTTTATGGAAGATTTTACTGTTTATGGATCATATTTCGATGAATGTTTGAGTAGTCGTTCTTCTGTCCTACATCACTGTATTGAAATGAATCTCGTATTAAATTATGAGAAATGACATTTCATGGTGCGACAAGTCATAGTTTTGGGACATGTCATTTCTAGGGAAGGTATCCAAGTGGACCAATCAAAAGTAGATATCGTTTCCTCCCTACCATTCCCTAAAAATGTTTCGGATGTGCGGACTTTCTTGGGTCATGCTGGATTTTATCTTCGTTTCATTCATGACTTTAGTAAAATTGCACTCCCCCTCTCTCGATTACTCCAAAAAGAAAAATAATTTGTTTTGATAAAAAAATGTGAAGATACTTTCAATAAGTTAAAATGGAGGCTCATTTCACCCCCGATAATCCAACCAACTCAGTGGGATTTACCATCTATGCTCATGTGTGAGGCCTCTAACTATGCAGTTGGGGCAGTCTTATCACAAAGGGTCGACTGAGCTCCACAAGTCATAGCTTATGCCTCATGTACTCTGGACCCTGCCCAAGGAAACTACAACAAAACTGAAAAAGAATTTCTTTCCATTTTGTTTGACTTGGATAAATTCAGGTCATACATTCTAGGGACCAATGTCATTGTGTTCTCAGACCATGCAGCCCTCCGATATCTCCTAAAGAAACCAGAAGCCAAACCACGTCTCATTCGCTAGATGCTCCTCCTTCAGGAATTTGATCTAGAAATTAGGGATAAAAAAGGAGCAGAGAATGTGGTTTCTGACCATATTAGTAGGATTCACCCATCCTCAGACATTGACGCATCCCCATATATTCCCATAAATGAATTGTTTCCTGATGAGCAATTGTAATGAGTGCACGATGCTATTCCTTGGTATGCTGAAATTGTAAATTATTTGGTAGCGTCTTGCATTCCTGCTGATTTCACCAAAAACCAGGCCGACTGTCTAATACATGAGTATAGTTGGTACATTTGGGATGACCCCTACCTCTGGCACAGATGTAGTGATCATGTTATTAGGCATTGTGTTCCCGATAATGAGTTTCAGTATGTCCTTAGGTTCTGCCACACACTTGCTTGTGGGGGCCACTTTGGTCCCCAGTGGACTGCTCGCATGGTCTTAGATTCTAGTCTCTTTTGGATAACATTATTTAGGGATTCCCATGAATTCGATAAATATTATACTCGCTGTCAAAAAATATTGAATGTCTCTAAAAGAAATGAGATGCCCCAACAAGCCATGTTCTTCCATGAAATTTTTGATGTTTGGGGCATTGACTTTATAGGACCATTCCCCAATTCATTTGGGAACCTTTACATTCTTCTGATAGTGGATTATGTTTCAAAGAGGGTAGAGGTACGAGCCACGAGGAAAGATGATTCCATGATAGTTGTGGAATTTTTGAGAACCCAAATATTTTATAGGTTTGGATTACCTAGGTTTATCATCAGTGATCCGGGTTCTCATTTCTGCAACCGCACAATGAAATCTCTTTTGCGCAGGTATGGGGTTGGGCATCGAGTGTCTACTACTTATCACCCACAAACAAATGGTCAAGCTGGAGTATCAAATAGAGAGGTAAAACAGATTCTTGTTAAAACGGTTTAGCCAAACAGAAAAGACTGGAGTCTTAGACTCAATGATTCATTACGGGCTTACCATACTGCATTCAAAACACCGATCGGCATGTCACCATATCCGCTAGTTTTTGGGAAGAGTTGTCACCTTCCTGTTGAGGTAGAGCACCGGACCTACTGGTCTATTAAAAAATGCAATTATAATCTCTCTGGTGCAGGTATTCAATGGAAGTTGCAAATTCCGGAGTTGGAGGAAATGAGAAGAGATTCATATCAGAACTCCGGAATTTATAAGGAGCAAACCAAGGCTTCCCACGACCGTCTCATCCTTCATCGTCAATTATACATTGGTAAGAAGGTCCTCCTCTACAATGCAAGGCTAAAGTTGCACCCTGGTAAGCTTCATTCCCATTGGTTTGGATCTTACATTGTTACTAATGTCTGTCCATTTTGTGTTGTCCAAGTTCAAAATAAAGACACCAGGAAAACCTTCACTATCAATGGGCAGCGGTTGAAGAACTTCCATGAATCCATTATGGAGTCCCCAATGGAGGAAATCCATGTTCATGAAGTGGTATATGAATAACACTCACCAGGTTTTATCTTTCCTTCCCACAATCTCTTTTATTACAGTGAGGACACTGCATTCTCTTGGTGTGGGGGGGATGGGTACATTCCTGGGTTAGTTAGGAATTTTTTATTATCTTTCCTTCTTCTTATCTTTTTCACTTGTTGCATGGTATTTCCACTTCACCCCCCCCCTCATGGTTACATCTCTATATTTTTTATGAATTTTTCATTTTCTCTCTTCTTTGTTCTCTTTTTCACTTGTTGCATGGTATTGTCACTTTCCCCCTATTCCCCCCCCACTTCTGTGCAAAAATGATAATTTTTTATGCCAAATTTATCATGGAAAATGATTCTCGTTTTATCATTGAATTTATTGAAAATACATGAGGAATTTCCCATTTTCAAGATGTTTTAACATTAAAAAAACATTCTGATGAAATGTGCATTTCAGCATAAATTCAACATTGTGGTGTGCATTTCTCTTGAAAACTGGTTGTTGGTCGAGGATATGAATGGTTGTATCATTTTGAATCCATTGAGACGAGTGGTACCCTTTTTTGTGAATATTTTAAGGGAAAATTGTGTCCTTTAATCTCTCCACAAATTTTTTCACCCATCCATGAAGTGTGAATATTTCTTACTTTATTGAAGGTAAATATAAGTTAGGTTAATTTCTCTCTACTATCCAAATGATCTTTAAATATGTTCGTTCCTTATCCGATCTATTTCATTACTGAACCAGATTGACCTACGTGTGTGTACCTGTTATCCAACTGTTGTACGTCCTAAAAACCCAAAAAAAATGGGGTTGTATTTTGGGCAGGTCAAAAACCACCCTTTATCGACTTTTCATGTTGTTATAACTATTAAAATTAGTGTCGTGAGGACATCAAACATGGGTTGAGATAAGAGTTTGAGATTTGTTCCATGTGAAACTTTTGAAAAAAAATAAATATTGAGGGGAGTGATGAAATGTACATCATATAGGGATATCTAGGTCAGGAGCTTTAGGTTTGACATCTGGGAATGCTTAATTTAGTGGGTCTTGGAATTTGATTGCAAAGGATGTAGGGCAGGTTTGGTGGAAAGAATGAAGTCAGTAGACTAGTTTTAAAATAAATTATATTTATTTAATAGAAAGTGGAAAGAATAGAATGAAATGGTTTCCACACACAAACGTGGAGAATTGGTGACATGATTAAATTTTGAATTATTTTCATTGATTTGTATCACTAGTCTCTTCGAATTTCATTTGGATATAATTTTTGAGACGACTTTTTCTATGATCACTGAGAATAACTCCTCAGTGTGATTTGTGCTTTGATCACAATTCCATCAGAAATTAATTTATCAAGAATTTTAAATCTTCATGAAGTTTGGAATATCTACATGCATAATTTTTGAAATGTGAATTTTCCCAGGAGTGAAAATGTTTAGGTGTGGGGGTGTGATCGTACCACGATTCACTGTTTCATTTTCCCCCATACACCGCTGTGGTAAACATATTTTGTATTAAAAATTATAAAAATATTATCAAATTGTGCATCATGTTTGAGTCAAAAAATTTGTGTTTATCACTGTCAAATAGGGAAATGATACTTGTTTTGAAAATTACAATGTAGGTGGAGGTGATTTGGAGGGCCCATGATGAAGTCCTTGAAAATGGACCAAATTGAGCAGAATCCAAGAAGTTCAGTGGACTCAAATTCATGCTCATAATCCACCATGCATCCAAATGGGATGATAATTTTTGGGCTTATCCAAAGATCATTATTCTACAACTTTCATTTAATAACCCAAGAGAGATTCGTCAATTAAGGGGCCTAGCCGACCTGATCTGTCCAGCATACCTAATCTGATCGAGGTCAAAAGTTGTGTGTTGTGATCTATCCATATATCGCGCTCCACTTGTTGAAATGATGCCAAAAGTTCGGTGGATATATTCAAGATGTAGGGATATAACTTTTTAGTTTTCCATAAAACGTTTTAAGACTGTATGGTAGGCTAAAACAATGTGCCAAGAGGTTTTAGTAAATCTGTGTGCCCAAAACCACCTCCCACATTTCTTATAAAAGGGAACCATGGGCTCCTCATTTGTAAGTTCCAACAGAAGAAAAAGCTCTGGTATTTTGGAGACCCAAGGGGGTACTCTCATCATCCATGAAGTTCTGGAGTCCCCTATCTTCGTAGGGGGATCAAGGATGAAGAAGGAGTTTCACCCGAGCCTCCTCCTCCTCACGATGGAGAGCTAAACGGTGGGCGATCATTTAGAGGGAGCTACACTTACTTGGGAGGGAGTTACAACACTTGTTCATCCACTGGTTTTGTAAAATTTATGTGTTAAATATTTCACCTATGATTAATCTCTATGCCCTTCTCTTCTGAATGCATTCGTGTGGTGTAATTTTTGTGAAACACTTTTTATCTCAACACCGATTGGGTTGACATTTGAAGTGGGGATCATGGTTTGTTCTGATAGGACAAGACAAGAACCCTATTAATATCACACATACATAAGATTTCAGTATGTTTTGGTATCATGAACTCTGTTATTGAGATCCAAACCTTGAAAACATGATTTTTTTTGTCAATGGTTGGTTCTTTGTGCAAAATTTTAAGAGGCAAGAGGGGAATCAAGACCTTGACAACCCTCAACCAAAGAATTGAACAAAACCATGTCAATATTTTCAGAACAATGAACTATCCAAGTTTTGTAGTGAACATAAAATTATCTCCTTTATCACATAATTGTAAAACACCTCTTTTACTTTTCAATTATTAAACTCTTTAAATCAATTCATTTTCTTTACACTGTTTTCAAAAATACCCCCATTTTTAGTCCCTTTTATTAAGAACACATACTCTAAACCTACCAACGCTCCTTGAGAGACGACCTAGAGTCTTCCCTAAACTATATATCATCCCCAAAAACATAATCAATTTGACGTGTCAAGACAGCACAACCACATCTCATAGCCGAGAAAAAAGAGTAAGAACAAAGGAGGATGATATCTTGTCCCTTTTGATGATTTAATGGGGCGACAGTTTAAGATACACTTAATTCTCTATCAAAGGCGGATCACATTATCCCACATGGTTTAACGAAGTTAAAACATCTTGAGATATAGGGATAATTAATATAGGATTTATGGCATTTGAATCGGCCTTATAGTCATTAAAATATTGCTTTAAATGTATTTTAAGGTAAAGGAAATGTCAAAGTGGGGACACTCTAGGAGATGGAAACATTGTTCACCTATAGATACTGTTCATAAAAGAGGAAACAATGTTCACAGAATTGGAAATTTTGAAAAGTGTTGGGGATAAGTCACATTGACCACCCGAAACACCTCCAACACCACATTTTCACAATGTAATGGACCAGAGTGGTCCGGGCCATTACATAAGATACCTCTCAAAACATTCTCATCCTCAAGAATTCAAATCCAACATAACGAGACAAAAAAAAGAAACGGGGTCCGAACAACCACTCATCAAGATACCTCTCAAAAGAGGGAAAGACACAAAATGAACAAAAGATGTTTATAAAAAAACATGAAAGGTCTAACCATGATGGAAACATCAATACATGGAAATATTTAAACATTAAACAACTTTGGGAACGAAGCACGTATATGTGACTCACGCTCCCAGGTACTCTCCTCCTTGACACCATGTCACCACAAGACACGAACTAAGGGGATAAAATTCCCATGAAACACCTTCTAATTGTGGTCTTGGATCTCCAAAGGTCGCTCCTCGAAGGTTTCATCATCATCAACATCGATCTCTCCCCAATCAATAATGTGAGAGTCATCATGAAGATATCGACGGAGCTGTGATACATGGAAAACATCATGTATCTAACTCATATTAGGAAGAAGTGCAACTCGATATGCCACACCTCCAACAACAGCTAACACCTCGAAAGGCACAAAAATATGGGGAGAAAGCTTACTTCCACGACCAAACCTTTGCTGCCCATGACAGGGATAATCTTCAGAAACACATGATCCCCAACATTAAACTAAAAGTGTCTCATCCTTTGATCAGCATATGATTTATGACGACCTTTCTCTATCTTCATCCTCTCACGAATCACCCGAACCATCTCTGTTCTATTCTACCCTAGTTTTAGTCTGAGAATTGTTGTCTCTCCGACCCCAGTCTAGCACAACAGAGACGGAAAGTCTGGCCATACAAGGCTTAAAATAGTTCCATACCAATGGTGGAGTGAAGACTATTATTTTAAGAGAACTCCACCAACGGTTGGTGCCTCATCCACAAACCTCCAAATTTAAGAACACAAAAGTGCAACATGTCTTCATGAGTCTAGATGGTTCACTCTGCCTGACCATCTGTTTGAGTATGAAAAGCAGTGCTAAGGAATAGTTGAAAACTGAAATCATGTTAGAGACCCCTCCACACACTGGAGGTAAAAAAAGGATCTTGATCAGAAATGATCGTCATAGGGACTCCATGAAGTCTCACCACCTCCTCCAGATACTGCCTTGACAAAACTTCCACTGAGCTCGACTCGTTGATCGCTATGAAGAGGGACGACTTTGTTAAACAATCCACTACCACCTTAATAGCATCATGTTCTCCTGGATCTTGAGTCAAACCTATAACAAAGTCCATTGAGATGTCCTACCACTTCCACTAAGGAATCTCTAATGGCTGGAGAACACCACCAGGAACATGGAGTACGGCCTTCGCCCTATGGAAGACTAAACATCGAGACACAAACTCCACAACTGCACGCTTTAGCCCATGCCACCAAAACTGACTCCTCAAGGATCGATACATGTTTGTCATCCCAGGATGTACTGATAAAGTCAAACTATGGAACTCTTTGAGAACCATATCGCGGATCTTCAATGGAATGAAAATCCTTCCTTGGTACAACACTCGGTGTTGTTCATCCTCAGACCAACCATCATGGGACTCACCACAAACAAATCGGTCCCTCCAGACCTCCACCTCAAGATCTCCCAACTGGGACCCCTCCCCCCTTTTCATTAGATATGTTTGTACCATCATCTGAAAATGACAACCTCTGCCCCCAACTTCTCCCATATCAAGATGTAATGCTGATAGTTCTTCCATTACACTCCAAGAATCACTGAATTCATGCATATCATCACTACCTGAATTTTAACTCAGTGCATCAGCTACAACATTCCTTTTTCCTGGTGTATACGATATTTTGAAGTCGTATTACTGCAAGAATACCATCCACCGATGCTTTCGCAAGATCAAGTCCCACTGAGAGAAAACATACCGCAAACTCTTATGATTGGTGGAAAACAAAAAGCGCTAACCAATGAGGTAATGTATCCACAACTTCATATAAAACACCATAGATTCCAACTCAAGATCATGGGTGGCATAGTTATGTTCAAGTGGATATAACATCTGATACCCATAAGAAACAACTTACCTCCTCGTCATTAGGACACACCCTAACCCTAGATGCGAAGCATCAAAGTAAACATCAAACTGAACTCCCTCAGCTGGAAGACAAAGAACTGGACCACTTACTAAATTTTCTTTAGATACTCGAAAGCTGTCTGACACTGATCAGTTGACATGGAAGCCTGATCTTTCCTGGTCAAAGATGTTAGAGGAGTTGCAACTCAGGGTAAATTGGCTATGAACCTATTGTAGTAGCTTGCAAGACCAAGGAAACTTCACACCTCTGAAACTATATTGGGGGCTACCCAAGACACAACATCTTATACCTTCGATGGATCTCTAGCTACTCCCATTTGGGACACAACATTCCCCAAGAAACAGACTTCTCAAGTCCAAAACTCACACTTAGACAACTTCCCGAACTACTGATGTCGATGAAGAACTCCCAAGACGGCTCGTAGATGCTTTGCATGCTCCTCTTCAGATGTGGAGTACATAAGTATGTCGTCGATGAAAACTAACACAAAATTGTACATGAACTCATAGAAAACAGCATTCATCAATCTCATTAATACAACTAGGGCATTCTTCATGCCAAATGGCATTACAGTGAACTCATAATGCCCATGACGACAACAGAAAGCAGTCTTTGGAATATCCTCATTCTTTACCCGCATCTGATGATATCCTGACCAGAAGCCGATCTTTGAGAACCAACTTGCGCCCTTCAGTTGATCGAATAAATCATCAATCTGATGAATAGTATAATAGTTCTTTATTGTAACTTTGTTCATGTGACGATAATAGACACACAATAGCAAACTGTCATCGACCTTCTTCACAATCAATATAGGTGCACCGCACGGTGACACACTTGGCCGAAAAAAACCGCACTGAAACATACCATCAAGCTGTATATGCATCTCTCGTAACTCAGAAGGGGCCATACTATAAGAAGACATAGAGATAGAAGACGATCCTGGTTGTAGCTTGATCCCACACTCAATCTCTCGTTGAGGGGGTAATGCTACAACCTCTTCGGGAAAGACATCAGGGTACTCCTCTACGACACTAGGTAATACCAACTAGTGAACCTCTTATGAACTTAGAATCAACTCATCCATCATGGATGATAAGGATGGAATGTGCCTATGACCCATCTGAGAATCTCGCTCACCAACAAACACCACTTGCTCTCCGTCTGCACCAATGAAGATGGCCATTTTCCCGAAGCAATCCACGATAGCCCGCACTAAATACAACCAATCCATGCCGAGGATGACATCATATGGTTGTATTCGTAAACACTGTAAATCTCCCCAAGAGCTGTGCTGACCCAACACTAGATCAAAATCTCTACATACATTAAACAAGTAGGCTCGACCTCCAACTGGCGTAGTCAACGCGAAGGGAACTATAATTCTCTATACGTCAAGTCCCAAATCATGGACAAAGGTAGGGTATATGATGGAGTGTGTCTCTCTGTAATCAAACAAGGCATACTCCAAGGTAGAAAACTAGAAAAGGGTACCTCAGACGATGTATGGCTCGCCTGGAGCTGGAAACACTAGAGCATGATGCTGACCAAGACCTCCTCCACAACCTCTCTAACCCTAATGTTGACCACCGCAACAACCACGCTCTGCTCTCTAAGGATGATGAGTGTGAAGGGGATGTCCTCTGCCCGCCCCATCTACCCTCTCTTAATCAAAAGATGGTGCAACTGTCTACTGTTACCTCAGCTAGAACTGCCTCAACGGAGGAACCTGGAGCTTAGTGCCTAGCGCACGATGAACGCTCTGAAATGTCGGGCACTCCTACTGCTGATGACCATGACCACCATAAGAAAAACAAGTGCCTGATCCCCTAGAATTGGCCTGAGAGTTGCGGCCTCCAAAAAAACGAGATGTGAAGGGCTGGGACCTAACCCCAACTGAACTCAAACTCTTCTTCCCTGAAAACCGAGAACCCCAGATCACAGATCTGCTTCATGAGGAATCATTCTGATTCCCATATCATGAGGATCTGGTCCTAGCCAAAAACCTCTAGACAACCTCTGACATCGCCAGCACCTCAAGATATGTGTTCATCATAAATGGGGTGACCTGACACTGGATCTCTGGATGAAAAGCCTTCTCGAAATGCCTCACCCCTGGATTCCTCATCTGGTAACAGGTCCTAAGCATATTGTAAAAGGTTCCTGAAATGGATTCCAAACTCTCGAACAGTGGAGATCCCCTATCAAAGGGAAAGAAGGTCGTGGCGACTATACGCCTTCGCCGTCAAATAATGGAACACAACCCTGAACATGTCTCAAAACTCCTCCCCTGAGATCACTGACTCCTCACGATCCATTATGAACAAAAGCCACCACTACCTCACTGCCCCACGCAACATCGTCACAACCATGGACACCCAATTCTCTTTCCCACCATGAATCGAACTGAATCCGATCTCGACCTCCTCTAACCTGTCTTCTATGACTGCATCTGAAATAGATCCATCAAACTTCTACAGACTCTGGTGATGAAACTCTCGAAGTGTCTTCCTCCATGTGTCTTCGTCATCATCCTCTACCCTGTGGTGTTCTACTAAAACAACCTTCTGGTCATTTTCTCTGAAAACCTGATGAGGACGTCAACCTGGAGCCATACCTTTAAAATTATAAACCGTTAGTGCTCGTAATCCTGGAATATGGAAGACTCAACATTAATTTATTTATTGTTTCCTTTCATTCATTTCAGGTTAACCTATCCCACAGTCAACCCATTATTCACAGGCATAATAAGAATGATGCATGATCGTTTCCTAGGTCTCTACCCTGCAACCAGTATCACTTTGTTTAATAGACATTGTAATCTTAATGGTTCGTACGTCAGATCATAGAGGGCTTTAGACACCTATGTCTCAGCCGGTGTCTAGTGTTTACCGCACTTTCCAAACATGAATGAACCTGTTGCCCTACCAACCCAAGCAACGTCACGTGTGCCTAACTCCAAACTCCATCCTATCACTCAACCAGAGATCTGATACCACTCTTTCATGAACCCCTCCCCACATAGTGTACCCCTCCTGGGCCGAAAATGTGATAAGGGAGATAATAACCCCCGAGTCAATCCTCCAGTAGGCCCTGGGTTTGCGACTTGCACCATGGGTATAATAAAAACACAAATGGGAGGCATTAACCTCCAAGAGAACACATGAGGAAGAGAGAGATAAGACAGTCACAATCCAACTCCAACTCAGAACTAAAATATAAAAGAAACCCATTTTCATATATGATATTCCATACAAAAGTACTAAAAATGAAAGGGAAAAACTACAAGTACCAAAAAGAAAGTAAAACAACAGAAACCACAAGCCCGAACAGCTCTTGTAACCCCAAGCAAGTAGAAACCATCTTGAACTCCAACCTGCTCCATGTGACCTGAAAAAATAGCTTATATATATAGGGTGAGTATAATAGTATACTCAGTAGGGTCCTCCCCGAAACCTCTTGTAAAAAAGTAAAGAAAGCATACTAAAGCATAGTAAACAACAAGTGAAACTAACTCATCACCAAAGCAGGTATACTAAGTTCCCAACCTCAACATGGCTACTCTCACTAAGTAACACATACAAGAATATAACATATAGTAATGAATATCAAGGGTAACCTGCTACTATATCTCCAATGGTTTTCCGCTTTTCCCCAAAGCTGCACGTCCTAAGCTTCTCTCTCTAAAAAGTCTTTCTTGCAGACACATGGGGGAATTACCACAATCAACACCTCATGCACCACAAAGGCCTGCCTGCAGACACCTGGGTGAAGCACCATACCATCCTCACAAACAAAAGTAACTAGGTATTTTTTGGGATCCATCATAGCTCGCATAACATGTATCATACGTCGGGTATTATACCTCAAGTAGTTACAGCCCATACACCAAGTAAGGATCCTCAAGCCATCACAGCCTATACATGTAACACCTATAGTAGTCCATAGGATACTATATCCAGAATATATGTGTGTGAATAACCACAAGCCATTACAGCCCTCTACCCACATATGTGGGGAAATCTAGCCAATGTGCCTATCAGCACATGTAACTACCAAGAGAAGAGAGTGGGGCCAAAGGGGGTAGTCAGCCATTCATCCTCCCACAGTAGTGTTGGGGAAAACACCCCCTAGGGCTCAGAATCCCCTAGGTGTCACTTTCCCTTACTAACAGGGTGGAGTAGCATATATAAACATAAAAATAATACAGAATATATTATATCTCACAACCACACTATGGGCATTACCTAGTATTATACACAACAACAACTAACGTCTCTCAGACTCTGGGATGCTACTTCTAATATTAGATATCTTATAATCACACAACCATTTGATGATATTTATTAGATTACTTCATTATATTTTTATTAGTTCCATTTTACGTTAATTAATTCTTTAAACATTAATTAACCATGAACAATTTTAACATTAAACTTCATTAGAATCACACCCAATATCCACTGTAATATCCAAATTACAACCTTGTCATTATGTTCCAGCAACTCCAACCCCATGAGTTAACACCATTTATTAAATTATTCATTAAAGAATTACTTTCCCATTTACCAAGGAATTCTAGAAAAGCATTCTATGCTACTAAACGCAAAGGGGATCAACACGGTTAGTAGTTGTACTACTTGTCGAGCCTATGCCGGCTATAGCAAGAGAGTAGAACCATTCTCCCTTGAGAGGCTAAAGATGGAAAGCACGTGGAATACCTCACGTGTCGTCACCTTATTCGGAAGAAGGGTAAGCAAGACCAGCTTCCTTGAGAAGTGGGAAAAAATAAAGCAGATAATCAACCAAAGAATCAACAAGAATCCAACAATGACATCCATCCCATTCCGTCATCCCGGGTTTCCTCCTCGACACCCACATGCATAAAATGATTTATCTTACCAATCAAGGAATCATCTACTCCCTCCACATAAAGTATCCATGCCTCCACATATCACAACATCCATCCAGGCTCACATCACAACAAAAGCATCCAGAAACAACATCACAACAATGGGTTCTTGGACATTTAACAATCAAGAGGGTAACTCACAACCATTTTTTAAATTATCAAACAAGTGGTTCTTAATCCATCTTGAATTAACAGATTTATTAAACGAAGGTTCCAAATTGGGGAAACCTAATCAGTAATTTATCACAAATAAATAATCATGATTATTGCACTAATTTGATTAACATAAAAGTATAATAAGAACTAGATTCTTATTCATGCTTATTTATCTTTATCCAACAGTTATTAATTATTCCTGCTTTACGTTCCTTACTGATTTTCATTGAGAACAACCAGCTAATAAAAGCAATCATAGATATCACACTGTCATGCAATAGAAGAGGCAATAACATGTGATAGGTATCAATTTCATTATCTAGTTCAAATATTTATTATGTCTATTCTATTGTGATCCAGTGGGATAAAATATGCTAATGATAAAGTTTCACGTAAATTAAAAGAGAATCATTGAATCACCTACCTCAACAATTCTTTACATTCCTTACCCACACAACGGGTCACAATCCTACTCTCGAGAAAACTGCATCCACCGAAGGATGCCACAGTACGATAGCACCAACCAAACCCCATGAAAAACGTATTATAATCATTGAGATTACATGGTATAATATGGAAGGAAAAAACATGAGAAGATGATCCCCAAAGGAAGGACAATAAAACATATCTTATATAGAAGATTGACCGACACAGCTCGGTTGCATCCAAAATAGACCAGAACCAATCAGAGGATTTGGGTTTGATTGTGAAACACCTATGTGCGTCAGATAGTCGAGAAGAAAGAGGAAGAAAAAAGGAGGATGATATCTTGTCCCTCTGAAAGGTTTAATGGGGTGCCGGTTTAACATACGCTAAATTCTCCATTAAAAGAGGATCACATTATCCCACGCATTTTGACGAAGTAAAAACATCCCGAGATATAGGGATAATTAATATAAGATTTATGGTATTTGAATCGGCCTTAAAGTCCATAAAATAACACTTAAAATGTATTTTACATCAATGGAAACGCCAAAGTGAAGAAACTGCAGGAGTTGGAAACACTGTTCACATACTCAAAATTTAGCAAAGGAAAGAAAAGGTCACCATTAGACCTCGCAGTTAGAGGTTACCGAAAGACCTCACCGTTAGAGGTTACCGATAGACCTCACTGTTAGAGGTTACTGATAAAGTTCACAGTTAGAGGATATTGATACACCTCACTGTTAGAGGTTACAGGTAGGCCTCACCTTTAGAGGTTACCGGTAGAATTCACCGTTCTAGAAACTGTACAAGTCTACCAATCTGGAAACATTGTAGACCTACCGATCTGGAAACACTATACAAGTCTACCGATCTGGAAACACTGTACAAGACTTCCGATAGACCTCACTGATAGAAACACTATTCACCTAATGATACTATTCATAAAAATGGAAACACTGTACAAGTCTACCGATAAACCTCACCGATAGACCTCACTGATAGAAACACTGTTCAATGAACATCAGCGATAGAAACACTGTTCACCTACCGATAATATTCATATAACTGGAAACACTGTACAAGTCTACCGATAGACCTCACTGATAGACCTCACCGATAGAAACACTGTTCACTGAACCTCACCAATAGAAACACTATTCACCTACTAATAATGTTCATACAACTGGAAACAATGTTCAGAAAACTAGAAATTTGGAAAATTGTTGGAGATAAGTCACCTTGAAAACCCGGAACACCTCCAACACCACATATTCACAATGTAATGGACCAGAGTGGTTCAGGCCATTACATATTCATTGCTCCCAATTGACACAATTGTCTACCTCCTTGAATATTTTGATTAAATGTCAATTTATCTTAAACTCTTCCACCAGGATCTTGCTGAATCACACATGACCATGTATCTGTTAAAGAATCTTCAACATCCTTTGGTAAGGTGTGTGGTAATTTCTCAATAATTTTGATCACATTTGCTGATCAGTTTCATTAGAGCAACAATACTGGATAAATTCCTCATTCTTCTGATTAAGACCTGACCCCACTATATGTGTGCAAATGGTGCATTCAAATTCTTCAAGAATATTAAACTGCAATAATAATCATGCACAATATCAGCTATTCCTTTCTCTTGAAATATCAAACATAGTAAATACAGATATATGATCTTTTTAAATTTTTATTGGATTCAGTGTCAATAAAAATTCACTTCATGAATGGGTTTCATTTCATACACACCTCATATCTCATGAATCCCAAAGACTTCTCACACGTTCATGTGATTATGTGTGATTTCATTCATTTAGTATGATTTGTTCTAAAATGAACCAAATACATAAATCACTTTTTATATTAATCTTTGTATACACAAGAACCACCTTAGTGTAAACATGAACAATGAAACACTAAATGAATGGGTGTATCCTTTGTACATATTCTCACTCATTCATCACATATTCACACACAATTCATTCTTTACTTGTATATTGGAATGAATGGATTATAATATGTTTTTGTATTATTTTATGAAACCCAAATATAAATTGTTATATAATTTTCATCCTTTTACACCAATTTTATATTTAAAGGCTCATAAGAAAATTTCAAGTGAGGTTGTTATAGGTGTGTGGACTACTACCTCTTGCATATAAAACCTGATTGTGTATATGATTTAAAAATATTTTCCATATTTCTTCACTCTTATTTATTCACATCCACACACACTGTACCTATTTATGGTATTAACTCATTCATAAGAATGCATGTGAACCATGCATGAAACCTCAAACATTCTATGAAAACATACAAGCCCTCATGCTTTCCAAATAAGGCGCATTCGATCTTGAATGTGCATACGTCCCTCCACCATGATAAATCCTCTGTTATTATTCATAGTAACAACAATTCCTTACAAATAGAATCTTCAATCTATAAATTGAAGGGTACATAACTTTGTACGAGTAGTGGGGCATGAGTTTTCCTCTTCATGCGGGTAGTGCGTGGATCTTCTTTCTTCTCGATTGTCTTGAGGATTTCTTAATCAAGAACACATGAACCAAGATGATTTTTTTCTAGATGTGTTGAAAAAAAGGTATGGAGTAACACACAATTCTCGTAGGGCTTTACGAAGAAGTTTCTTCTTGATAAACGATCAGGGTTTATTAAACTAGTAATATGTATAACGTTTTCCTTCATAATGAATGTGAAGTATTGCCTGCTTTACAATGATGAATCAAGATATATTATAACACGTTGAAGGAATGTGGGACCTCTTCCAGTCCTTTGAAAACATGGAACAGATAAGTTCTATTTTTTAGAAACAAGCGTTCTTGGCTGTATAAAATACAGTAGCATTCCATAGAATGGGGGTTCCCTTTTTATAGGAAAATATTAGATCATTTTCATGTTCAAAAAAAATTAGAATCAACATTTAAATCACCCCATTTAATAGTCGATAACTATGGATAATATATATTCAAACAGATATATTAGATATGATACATATCTCGGTTTGTTTTATTTTCAACACGAGCTACTTCTTTGTGGTGTTGTCCTCATGTGCCTAACTTTATGAATACATGAAAGAAACTCCCTAAATAATTGAACGTCATATACAACCTCAGAAAATAATATTTATCTCAACTGATGTTTTTTATTCATGTTTTGTTGAATTCACATAAATTTAATTGCATGAATGATATCCTTAATTCCACAAAATTTTCATGATGTAGGATAGGTCATCAATGGTGGCCAGAGTACAAGAATGGATGCATGGATTCATCTCCGACATGATAGAATGCTTTGGGCGGTTGGATGGCCAGAGGTTAAATATGATAACATGGTTGATCTACAATAATTTTATTTTCTCTTTTTGAACATATATGGATTGTTTTCGTTTTTAAAATAGATCTACATCTCAGATCATATGTGATCTTATCGAACGGTTGAGATTGCTTATGCATTTTTTGAAACTCATTCCACATCAAAACGGGTTTTGGATTCTTCATGAATTGTAATAATCATCATGGAATCAATAGATCATAAATCTAATACTTCCCCCATTGCACCACCATGTACTATGGTCTCCTTCAGGTTCTCTCTACACCCACCCTATATGGTCTTCGACCCAAAACCATACATGGGAATTGCCTCATGTGCTCATACAATCATGCGCCTATGTGCCCCATGTGTTCCTCTAATATGACCTACCATTCTATCTAGTTGGCTATGATTGGGGTTGTCCTACCTCTTTGTGGAGAGTCCCATTCACCTTGACAGATGGCTGGCTCATGGGTTGGCCCAAATTTTTATGTAATACCATAATAATTCTCTTATGTATAAAATTTGTGTCCACTTAGTAGTTCAAACATGTGTGGCCACCTCACTAATTCAATAATGGTCACATACCTTCATATGAAAATCCAATGAACATTTTCACTTTTCCAATTTTTCATTTTCATTTTGGAACTAGAATCCCAAATAACATTCAATAATGTACCTAATGTGAATACTCTATCAGAAAGCATATTAAGAATTTATGATCAACAGATTTTTCTCAAACACTTCATAAAAAAAAATCAGTGGTTAGATATTCCAAATTCATAATGAAATAAATTATTTCATGGAATTCTTTAAATGTTATTACAAAGTATCATTATTTGACAATTATTCTTTAAACATAAGGCCATTTCATCAATCTTTTGATTTCTTATAGAGAATTTCCAAGCTTGTCATCCAATGTGATTGAATGATTCCCCAATGATACTCCAAACATTATCACTTCATCTGTCCACCACTAAGGACATATTTATAGAAATGAGATGTTTTTATTTCACTGATCACTATTTCTATCCAATGAAACTTATTCAAAAACTACAATCCTTAATCAATATGGGATTTTCAAAAAGTAAAAAAACAATTCTTTGATCACCACCACTTCAATCATCATTACCACTTTAGTCAATACCTAACCATGCAAATATTGTCAAATTATTGTCAAGAAAATCAACACTATTCTCAATAATCTCCTCTGTTGTATTTTTCATTCAATATCTCATAAGAAAACATTATTAGATTTAATATATTTGTGCCAATCGTTTCTCCCCTATATTTGAAACCAAATGAAAAGGTTTGGTAGGGATATTTCAAAAACATTCTATACTCCATTGGAAGAATATCTCCAATAATATATCTTGAGAGAGGGATGATGTCACATGATTAACCTAGAAAATAGAATTTATTTAATCAACATTAAGTCTTCTTGAGAAATCCTGATGTAGAAAAAAAGAGAGATATTACCATGGCTTCCAATGATGTCCAGAAACAACAATTCATATGAAATAATGATCAGAATGTGTCAGTTCTTATCCCGAGGGCTGGAATTAATTATATTTATCAATGAAATTCTAAATAATTAACATAAATCACCCAACATATTAAATAGTTAATGTTAAAAAATAATTGTCCCCTTATCATCCAATATTTTCATTAACCAATAACACCCCATTAATTTACATGTTAAATACAATTAGGAACAAGGGTAAAATTAGTAATTAGAGTACCACATGTTTAAACATATAGATGATATAAATTTCAAGAGTTTTCCTAAAATAATCGTTGATATCACTTCCTTTAAATTTTAACCCCATCAAGTGTTGAAATCCCTTAGATTTACAATGGTGGAAAATATTATAAGATAATACTATTGATATTCATCTTAATAATTAACCAATATAGAGTATTTCATGTATATCAAAATTCATGAATAGTCAATCGTGCTTGTTGTTCCTCACTTTGTTTATTTAATTCTTATCTTTACGATGACCTTTAACTTCAATTCCCTAAAATGTAAGCACACATATACAAATAAATTATAAGGGAATAATATAGAACACATGTCACCCTTTAAATAGGAGCAATGGGGTTGAAACATTCCTCTCAACCAAACAACTTCATTCCATGTAGTTGTAATATGTCTGAAGCTTTTCATGCTATTGTATCCTCCCCATTTTATATTTTATATTTCATTTTCACGATGGACCCTTTTCTTCCATTCACCTTGACCTTTTTGTATTTTTAATCCCCAATTCTGTTAGTATTGAAATAGCTTCCACTGGTGCATGTTTTTAAATTTTTTGTATCTCCATTCAAGATGGTAAAATAGTTATATAATTATTTGTTTTATCTCAATCCTATATGAACCGTCAAAAAAATTAATTTGAAAATGTTTATTTGTCATGTGTTAACAACCTCTAATGAAATTCATATTCTTCTTCATAATGAACGATATGTTCCCCCTCTATAATTTCTTTAGCTAGTACATAATCTTCATATATTTTTAGATATCTATCACCTTGAAATTTATAAGTCCAGATTACTATAAACACCTTCATAACTCATTATGGTTTGGAGCTTGTACATGGATTCATCAAATATTTTGTGTTACCTTTCATAGGAAATTTATCAAAATCATCTTTAAGAATTACTATATTTAATCCGATCTTCTCCTAGATTGATTATACTATCAATCTCATCTTTCTTCTAATAATTTCCATGGGTTCTTTTTAGTGATACTTGATATGACCATTCTTTCTACAGTAGAATCATATTTCATTGGTTGATATGAAATTCAAGGAAATGAGGTAAAAATTCTTCTTGGGAATAGTTTCATTCATAGTTATCTTAACCTCATTGTTTTTAATATTCCCAATGTGGGGCTTTTCAGCTATTTTCCCATTCATCTTCATTTTTACAGATTTTTCTTCTCATCAACATATGCATGATTCATGGTTGGAATAAACCAGAATTCATTATAATTTTTACCACTTATATTGCATTAATCATAGATGTCCTCAGGATAATCCAATCTTTTATTGACAGACAGATTTTTCTTTATTTGTGTATTTAAATTAGCTTTATATGTTGCTTCATTTCATCACATTTACTTAACATTAATTCAGGACGTTGATAATTTTCATATGTGGACACATTATTCCAAAAACTATTGACATGGTTCCCAGATATCCAACAATACCAACAGTGGAAAATAAATAACTTTTATTTTGTTGTAGTATCATTCTTGATCATTTTAGTGCATTTTTGTATCTACAATTTACTTCCTTTCATTAGAGAATCCATTTGATATTTATTCTTTTTAATCATTAATGTATCCATCATTGATGTTTTTAGCGATGATTCAAAATTTTAACCAAACCACATCATCCCATATTTTAGCTTATAACTAGTACATGATTATGAAACTAAATTAGTAGAAATAGAAATAAGTTGGTTAGGGGATACCTTCATCGTGGGAGATGATTCCATTTTACTATAAGGTGATAAAATACACCTTTTTGAATGAATTTTTTTAATTAAAACAACTGTGTCCTAGTCTCTTCTTCATGTTGTCTGGAATGTTCCAACTTGAAATGATTATTGATTCTTCTATTTCACCTCTGGTTCTAATGAATAGATGGTGATGGAGTTTTTCTTATACTTAACTAATCTCATCATACATTCCAAATTACCCTTCAACATTATCATTTGTTATTCATGCTCATTACATTAAAATTGAAAATAAATTTTAATATCATATAACCTATTAGCTATGACTTCTCGGTGATCACCATTGACCAACAGAAAAACTTTGTGTGACATTTCAATGGCATCGAATGCTTCTACAAATACATCTTAATTAATTTGTTATCACAAACACATCCTTGCAATTATTCAGCAATATCATCATATATTTCATTATAATGAGAAATTTTTTCTTTATATACATTCCCATGTTTTGTGATACTTTGGACACAACAACTCTTTTAGCCAATGCGTCTTCGATTGCATCATCATCTTCTTCTAGCTTTGATTTTTCATCTTGAATAACATTAATTCTCATAGACATATGGCCTTCCACTTCTATATGGATATTCTTATGATGATCATTGAGTGAAAACTGAAGATCACGGATTGATCTATTATCATCACAGCATGAACATGCATTATCAGAAGAGTAATAATACAGAGAATTATTACCTCGTGTACCTTGCAGATTACATTCTGTATATGGTGTCTCCCAATTTGTAGTAAAATTATTCTTCCTCTTCCTTGCCTGTTTCATTTTCTTATTCATTCGAATCATTGTAAAAATCTCTATTTATGGCTGGTCACTCATATCCTAAAAATTTCACTTCATAAAAAGTCCCTTGGATATATTAGAGGAGTCCATCTCTCTGATACCGATTGAATTTCCCAGATAAATGTAGAATCTCTATGAGGGGGAGGGATGAATCAATGATCCTTTTCAACTTTTGACATGTTTTTTCTATTAAATTATAACTCTATGGGTGGTTAATTATTTGATCCATTATTTTTTTGTCTCTTATCCTTACCTGGAATTATGATATAAATATAATGGCACTAAACACAAGGATTTGTAATGTTCTGTTGAAAGCATTATTCTTGATGTGTTGGTTACTCTTCCCAAAATAGATTCTCCATTATAATCATATAAACTATAGAAATGGTTGATATAGAGTCACCCAGTATCTCTCATGATTACCACATGTGTTTCTTTATATTTCTTCCCATATTTTTACCAGAGTTCTATAGGCCTTCTCTTGAGTCTCAATGAATTCTAGTTCTCCTGGGTTGCATAGGATACTTTGTGATCCCGAGTAACATGAGTGTATACCTCCTTGAATCTTTTTATTCACTGTAGATTGATCTTCTTATCTTCCCCCATGATCTTTCCAAGTCATAATTTCATGTGTACCTGTTCAGGAATCTTAAAAAACCCTTGGTAAGTTCTATTGGCCTTGGTCAATAATTATGATCACTTTGCTGATCAATTTCCACAATTCAACAATGCTTAGTCAACTAAATATTATTCTGATGAAGAAATTAGCACATTTAATTTTTGAAAATGGTGGATACATCATCTTCACAAATATTAAACGGAAAGAATTATCTTGCTCAATATCAACACTATCTATCGTCTTGAAATCTAAAACACAATCTCTCTGATATAATATCTTCTATACATATTCCTGAAAATAGACTCAATAAAAATTCACTTCATGAATCCGATTCATGGAATCCACAAATAATTTCTATTGTATCTCAATGGTTTATCACTCATTCATGTGATTATGAAAGATATCATGCATGAATTATGATGTATTCTCAAATAAACCAAATTTATGACCCTCTTCCTCTCTTCTTATTTCATTGATCATGAATCACCTTGTCGTAACCATGATAAGGAAACACTAAAGGAATGGGGGTATTTCTTTTGAAATGTTCTTCCTTCTTCAAATTTGTTCACAGAAATATTTATTATAAATGTTTATTGGAATGCATGAATGAAAAATTGTTTTAGTTATATTTTAAGAAACCTGAATATACATTCTTCTTTCAATTTCATCATTTTACATCCATTTTATATTGAAATTAAATTTAAGCACTAATCAAGGGTGGGTTTTTAGGTGATTGTACTACAAAATCTTGCATAAAAGATTCAAATGGGTATATGCCTCAGATTGGTTTTACGTTATTATTCCTTATTCTTTATTTATATACACACACTGCCTTTGGATGGTCTTAGCTCATGTATATGAATTCTTGTGCACCATGCATGAAACCTCCATGATTATGTGAAAACACAATACCCCACGAGTTTCTTCAAATAAGGTGCATTCTTGGTTGCATGTGTGTACTTCCCTTCACCCTGAAACTACTATGTTCTTCTTTTTTCCCCAACAACAAGTCCATACAAACAGAAAAGTTAGAGTTCAAATAGGAGGGTGATTATGTTTATGTGAGTAGAGGATCATGGGTATTATGATTTATTTAGGAAGTGCACAGATCATACTTATTCTCATCTATATTAAGGATTTATTAGTCAAAAATAGACGAACCATGATAGTTTTGTAGTTCTGGATGTGTTGCACAAATTGGGAAGGTGCAATGCACTTTTCACATAAGGCTCCATGAATCAACTTATTCATGACGTAGGATAAGGGTTTGTAAAACTACTTTGTGTCTTCAATTTTTGATTGAAAGACAGGGTTTGGTATTCCCTTCTTTGCTATGATTCTTAAATAATTCTTAGAACATATTGAAGGTCTACAAGACATCTTCCTGTTAATCGCAAAACATGAATAGTGATGCTCCAATTTTTGAGAAACAATATCTATGAGGTGTATGATCTATAGTAGCATTCCATGACATGGGGATTCACTTTTTATAGTAGGATATTATAACATTAGCGCATCAAAATCTTGTAATAATCATGGTTTATATAAACCCTTTGAATTGTTGAGAACCATATCATTGAAACATTCAAATGTGGATATTATATATGCCACATATCTTAGTTTGTTTTATTTTCAACACAGTATCATGATTTGTGGTGTAGTCATCATCTTTATGTGTTTATGAATGCATGAAAACAACTCCATGAACCATCCAAAAACCTGTACAACTTCAAAAACATTTTTTCTCTTGATTGACGCATATTCATTATGTTTTTTTGCATTCATTAAAATAATATTGCGTGATTGATCTTTTTAATTTCAAACGACCATCTTGTTGTCAGTTATATCATCAACGGTTGTTGTAGTAGGATTGCGGAGGCTTAGAATCATCTTTAATGTTCTAGAATTCATTAGGTGGTCAGATAGATAGAGGTTAAAGATGACGATGTGGTTAATATATGGTCATTGGATCGACTCTGATCGAACAGATACGATATGTTGGCATTTTTAAAATATTTCAGTGCATCAGATCACATGCAATCTTATCAGATGATTGATATCACTTCTGTGTTGTTAAAAACGTGTCCCACATCAAAATGAATCGCATATTATCTATGGTTTATATTACTCATCATGGAATCAATGGATCATAAATCTATTATCCCTTTCTACGATACCACCATGTGTCATATTCTCTTGTAGGTACACCCTATTCCCACCATCTATGGGAATCATCCAAAACCCATTCTTGGGATTTTCAGCATGTTCTCATTTGGTTGTGTTCTTATGTGCCTCTTGCATTCCTAGAAAACAACCGGCCATGGGTGGTGGTTGTGTGATTTGATCTCATCCTCCCACTTTTTGGCGAGTGTGACTATTCTAGATAGATATTTGGATTGAGGGAAGGTCAAAAATATCAGTAAGCCAGTAAATATTCTTCTTATGTATAAAATTCATGTACACTTATTAGTTCAAAATAGTATGGCCAACTCCCTAATTCATGGATGGTCACCTCTCTTAAAATTTCAATCCAATGAGCATTTAATGTTTTCATCTTCTTTATTTTCATTTTGGAACATGAATCCCAAAGGAATTTCAAAAATTTACATAATGTGGAAACTCTATTTCCAAATATATTATGAAATTTAATAGCAACGTAATATTTTCAAACACTTAATCATATCAGTTACCAGTGGTTAGATCTTAAAAAATCATCATGTGATAAAGTATTTCATGGACTTTTTAAAATTTTGTAACCAAGTTTCATTATTTTAAAAATGTTCTGTGAACATATTTCTTGTTCAATAATCATTTAATTTCATATGGATAATTCCCAAGAATGACATCCAATATTATGGAATGATTCTATAATGATTCTCCAAAAAATATCACTTCAAATCTCCACCCCCTAGCACATATTAATAGCAATGAGACATTCATATTTCATTGATCCACATTTCCATCCAATGACACTTATTCAACAAATAAAATCCATAATCAATGTGATCTTTTAACTAAGTCAATAACAATTATTTGTTCATCACAAATTCAATCATCATTACCACTTCAGTCATCACCTTTCCATACACATATTGACACCATATTGACAAAAAATGAAACATTGTACTCAACATCATGTTATTAATAGTTTTGGAAATGATATCCAAACAATTTAAACCATATATGCATTTTTTTAAATCTATATATTGTCAATATAGTGAGATTCACTATATCAATAACATATTTTTTTACTTCAATAACTATGATTTCACATCATTATATTGAGTTGGATGTTTTTGTAAAACACTACGAATATGTTGAAAGTTGTGTTAGTAAATATGTACATTAAAATTCAAATACTTTTATCCTTGATTTATATATTTTTTAGAAGATTAATTATTTGAATAATCAATATATTATCTTATGATTAATGATTTCCGGATCCATTCATCATTAAACAGAGTATATTTTCTACGATAGAGATAAAATTAATGTGAGTGACATGATAAATGATATTAAATCTGGGTATGAAATAAAAACTTCAAGATTCATGGAAATTGTCACGACCTGTCCCCCGTGGCCCGTGCCGTGACTACCCAAAGACCTCCTTCCATAGGCTAGGGGCTGGCGACTAGAACAAAAGGCTTAATTCCCAAAAACTGGGAAGGCATTGCCTTTATAACCTATAAACACACACATCAGATATGAACACGAGTAAACTAAATAACCAATAAGTGATTACAATATGTAAAAAGGGGCCAAAATTCATGCTCAACTAGAATGTACAAGAAACTGAATGTACAAGTACAACAGAGGAAAAATGATAATAATTAGTTATTGGGTCATCCTATGAGGTTCCTACATAATGGATAGTTATAGATCGCCTCCTCAACAATCCACATCTATCCGTCTGGTAAGTGTACCGACACGCCGTATGGTACACCTCCGGGTATCGTCCAGACCTGGTACTCTCAGACACTGTCAACGATGTCCGTCGTCTGCATCCAACATAATGTAGTGCGGTCATAGCCCGTGCAGGGGTGGGTATAACGATACACATTAGGGATCCCAAGACCCTCAAGGTCCAATAAATCCAATAAGAATAAACCACAAAGATTGAAATCAATAGATAAACCCCCTTAGGTATATTCCCCAACATTACCTATGTAATCATGTAATCCATCTCAATTATGAGGAAAACACAAAAGTTACTAACTCAACTCAAACGAGGATTTATTCTAGGGGTAAAACATTTCTAAACATCAGATGCTGGAGAAATCCTCTTATAATGAGTACAATGGGCTTTACGCCACAAATAGGTGCTTCCCACTGACCTTGGACTGCTAAGGTACTCCTCCTATCGAGTACCATGCGTTTGTTGCGTCACATAGAGGCACTCCGCACCGTGGGTCTGCCGCCACAACCAGGCACTCCCCCTTATAGCCTGTAGAGGTAATCCTCCTATTCAGTATCGTGTTTCTACCACCAAAACATAGTGCTCCTTCTCCATTTGTCTATCACCCCAACAAGAGTCTCCCCACTGGGATAGTCGGGTCACTCAGAGTCAAATGGTTATTGGTCGTCAAGTCTCAGCCAACTACAAAGTTCCCACAAAAATGCTCACACATATCTGGAATATATACTCAATAAGATACTGATCGATGCCTCAACATCAATTAAGTCCCACTAAGAAGTATCAAAATGGTCCGCCACATCATAGGGGTCTCAACACAACAGACAGCGCGTCAATCGAACACACAGTCTTTGAGTTATTATCATTTTCATCTCACGGGCCTGGTTGGATTTGTGCATGATCCAACTTGACAGTATCTCAACTATAACCCAAAAATTAGTGGAATAAACTAGAAGGGACCTCCATGATCTAATATTACTAGCGTCACTAATGGTTCATCAAACGAAATCCTGATGCAAAAGATATGGCCAGAATTAAGTAAAGGGTGTTAGTGGGCCCGGGTCCGGTCCGACTTGGTTGGACATACCTAGCCAAACAGAGTCTGGCTGAGCCCATTAGGTAGGCCAGCCCATTAGGTTCAGCCTGGCCCACTGGGCCTAGCACAGTTGGCCGTGAGGAACCGCGGATAGTCGCAAGGGTGAGGGGCAGCTCGGCCCGGCCTAGGGAGGCTCGGCCCGGAAGGGCGCCGTGAGGGGCCAATTCGGTTGGGGCTCTGTAAGGGCACAGATAGGGAGGAGCGGCTGGCGGGACTGTGGGGTATGGTGGCCTAGGTACTCATGGCTAGGGAGTATGGAGCGTTTTGGCCGACGGTCATAACCGGGCAGTGACGGCGTGGGTCATGGAGGCCAAAGGCGGCGCAGTCGTTGCCTTCATCGCATTCATCTCCTTCGTCTCCATTACAATGAACAACACAAAAAATAGGCATTGGATCAGGTCATGTTATTTTGGCCTACACCCTCATAATTTGGAGTGGTATCATATGATTCACAAGAAAAAAGAAAAGAACATCATGGAATATATCATAGAAACATCAATTCCCATAATCCATCATTTAACAAAATATTACCAACCTGCAATAAAAAACATCCACAGATCAACTTGATAATAATTTTTTCAGCGTTCTTCATTTTAGATTAGACATACAAGGGAATAAAATCAAACTTCAAAAATAGTATTTCCTTGTTCATTGTTCATCAGCGTTGGCGTGAGAAGGCAGACGTCGATTCATTATGTCAACTGCATAATTCCAATCTCGTGCTCATGCGTCAGATCGTTGACGACAATGAGGAGGGAAGGTTGGTCATCGAAGATGTCCCACATCAGTTTCCTATGCATGGTATTCTGAGGAAGAATTCTTTGATACTCCATGATGGTGTTCTTTGTTGGAATATCGTGTTCTTCATTCTTCGTTGGAGAAACTAGTTCTTCGTGGGAGAGACTAGTTCTACATTGGAGACAGTTGTTCTCTCAAAATATCCTTTTTCCCTTTCCAACAAAAGAAATTTTTTCCAAGAATAATAGATTACAAAATCTATTAAGTTTCTATCATAATATTAAAAAAACGATAATTAATAACTTGGTTGGAACGTTAATGGCATGTGTGTTGGCACAATTAAGGCGGAGGAGGTCAAAAGACTCTCCATTATTTATGAGGGAGTTGAGAGGGTTTTCTCAATTAATTGGAGGGGGGGGTTTACTCTTGGGTGGTCCCACACCATAACCATTCATGGGAGGTTAGGTTAGGGTGGGCCCCACCAACATAACCTCTCATGGGAGGTTAATGTGTGGTAGTCCCTACCTCCAACTTCCACATGGGTGGTCATATAAGATAAAATAAAATAAAAATCGTGTTTATTTTATTTTATTATTTCCATGAAAAAACAAAAAAAACTATCTTTCACCCTCGACCAATTGCCATCGAGGTGAAAGTATTTATAGGAGAATACTAGTTCTGCAAGTTCAACGGTGCCCATATATTTCTATTTCGAGCACCGATTCAAAATTTAGAAAAACTATCTCGTATGTTTATGGAACATACTTGAAAAAAACTTCAGAAATTGATTGCGGGCACGCCGGGCGTCAGAAAAATGCGCCGTAAAATTTTCATAGAGTCGTAAAATTCCCATTTAATTAAAAAAATTACATGGAAATTTCAGGTATTTAAATTCTCCCCACCTCAGGGTTTTATGTTCCCATAAGATACAACTCATAACTAAGGGAAAACGTGGGGGTACTAAGCACACATCTAAGCCTCCCACTCCCATGTGCTCTCTTGGAGGTTCTCGTGCTGCTAGTGAACACACACCTGATTTATCGACCATCCACAAAGGAACCACCCCTTTCGAAACTCAATCTCTTCTAGATCCTCCGTAAATGATGTCCCATCGTTGACGTCTAGCTCTCCATGATCAATGATGACAGAAGGGCCATGAACATACCTCCTCAACTGGGTTATGTGGAAGACATCGTGCACCTGGTTCAACTGAGCTGGTAGAGACAAGTGGTATGCTATCTCACCAACTCTTCTGAGGACCTGAAAAGGTCCGATGAACCTTGGAGATAATTTTCCGCCATGGAAAAATATCCATAAACCTAGTCGAGGAGAGACCCGTAGAAATATGTGGTCACCATCCTCAAACTCTAGAGGTCTCCTTCTCTTGTCGGTATATGACTTCTGCCTCCTCTGTGTAGTCTGCATCCACTCTTGGAAGATCTGAACCTTCTCTGTGGTAGCTCGTACCATCTCAGGTCCCACGAGTGCTGACTCCCCTAGTCCAGTCTAGCACAATAGTGATCTGCAAGGTTGCCCATACAATGCCTAAAAATGTGTCATCCCTATGGAGGAGTGATAGATGTTGTTATATGAACGATCTACCAAATAAAAGTGATCCTCCTAGGTGTGACCAAAGTCGAGGACACAAGAACACATCATGTCCTCCAGGGTATGAATGGTCCGCTCGGTCTTGTCATCCATCTGAGGATAGAAGGTGGTGGTTAAACGAAGCAGCGTCCCGAAGGCATCCTACATCTTCTACCATAACTGGGAAGTAAAACGTGCATAACGATCGAAAACGATCATCGAGGGTACCCCATATAGCCTCACAATCTCCTAAACATTTGGGCATCCCATGCTCTCTACTGAACCCTGTTCCCTAACCGATAGGAAGTGGACCAACTTGGTGAGCCAGTCAACAATCACCCAAATTGAGTCATGTCCCCTAGATGTATGTGGAAGACCTGTCACAAAGTCCATGGATATCCCATCCCACTTCCACTCTTGGACCTCTATATCTGGAACCAATCCTTCTAGTAACTAATGACTCTGCCTTCACTTGCTGACAAGTGATGCATCGAGAGACAAATTTTGCGACTACTTTCATCATTCCCGACCACCTATTCTAATATCAGAGATCATGGTACATCATCACCCCTTTTGGATGTACCTAGATAGGGCATGTGTGGAACTCCCTCATCACTTCTTCCGGAAGTGACACTGGGACCATGGTATGTTCTCCGAAGAGGATGACGTGCTCCCCACCATCAGAAAATACATCAGTTTCATCCCCTATAGATATCTCATCACGTCGCTTCTCGCATTAAGCATCCCCATGATGTGCCTCCCAGACTAGGTGAAGAAGTGTTGGAGTGACTGTAAGAGACTGATGAAAAGATGTTCCATCCTTATCCACAAAGGATATCTGCAAAGCGGCCAGCTGCTCTGTCGCCTCTCCAAGAAGCTTTATAACAGATCTCATGTTGAGTGCATCTCCAACAACATTCCCCTTCCCAGGAGTATAGACTATCTATAAGTCACAGTCCTGGAGGAACTGAAGCCATTGTCATTGTCTCGGGTTTAGGTTCATCTATGATATGATATACCTGAGAATCTAGTGATCCGAGTACATGATAAAATGTTCTTCCATCAGATATTTTTGCCTCATCTTCAAGGTGAATACCACTGCTACTATTCTAGGTCATGGGTAGCATAGTTATGCTCGTGCTGTCTAGTTGTCGAGAACCATTTGTGATCACTGCTCAATCCAGCATCAGGACACATCTGAGTATGTTCCCTGATGTGTCGCAGTTAACTGCGTACCTTATTTCATCTTATGAAAGCATCATGATGGGGGCACTAGTCAGCCAATGGCTCAGCTCATGAAAACGACCTTGGAATTAATCCGACTAAACAAAGGGTTGGCACTTAATCATCAAGGATGAATGTGGTGATGAAACTCTGGAGAAATCATGCAAAAACCTCCGATAGTATCCAGCCAAAACTAGGAAACTTTGTACCTCCATCACACTCCTGGGTGGATCCAAAGAAAGTACCACCTTAACCATTTTGGATCCACTGCAATGCCATCCTCTGAGATGAATTTCCCCAAAAGTGAACCACTCAGATCCAGAACTAACACTTCAAAGGCTTACCATAGAGCTGGTTCCCTCAGAATGTGCCCAATACTACCCGCAAATGATTGGAATTCTCCTCCATAGTAGTATAGTAGAACATAATGTCATTGATAAAGACTAAAAAAAATTGATCACGGTATGGCTAGATGATCCTGTTCATTAGTCCCATAAACACTCTTGGAGTGTTGGTTATGCCAAAAGGCATAACCAAGAACTCGTAGTGGCCATACCGACAACTAAAAGCTATCTTTTACACATCCTTGTCTTTCACTCTGAGCTCGGTGATAGCCTAATTTTAAGTCTATCTTTGAGAACCATCATGCTCCATTCAACTAATCAAAGTGGTTGTTAATCCATGGAGTGGGTACTTTTTCTTCACAGTCACCTGGTTTAGGTGCCTATATTCAACACAAATACTCATGCTCTCGTCTGCCTTCATGGAGAACAGAATCTATGATGGCTAGGGAGAAACACTGGTCTGGATAAATCACTTCCCCTACAAGTCATCTAGCTGTACCTGCAGCTCGCGAAGCTCTGTGGGAGCCATCTGATGCGCAGGTGTAAATATCAGTGAATTCCTAGGGTACATGTCAACGTAAAATTCTACCTATATATGAGTAGTTAGAACTTGGAAATCATTAGGTAAACAATCCGCATTCTGGTCCACCACTACAGGATAAGTAAGACTCTCCACATCATCAGCTCTGATGGTATGGCTAGCCAACTGATGAGTGATCTGTTGCACTCTCACCCAAGAAAGTTCATCCTGTGCTACAAAGGTGCCCTTCTCACCGGCGAAGGTTAACCTGGTCTCATCCGTGTGGACACACTGCACATTTCTCTTAATACAGTCTATCTGAGCATGTACTTTAGATTACCAGTCCATACCCAAGATGATGTCGTAAGGCGTCAATGCCACTACTAAGAGATCCCAGCCGAAGCACTCACCTCCTAGATTATGCTCTCACTAACAGAACTAGTGCCTAATCATTGAATATACTTTCATAGGTGTATCTAACTATAATTATCAAGCCAACCTCTCCATTGTAATCTATGAGCTCCGAATGAGTGTAGTGGAAATTAATGAATTTCTGGAACCTGTGTCTATAAGTATTACATCTAATGTGGAGTTGACACAAATCATAACTCGAATCATCTCTGGAGTTCCATGATCATATACCTCAGCTTCCGGGAGCTGAGATCTCCCCTATCCACTTGCATCCTACGGTTGGGGTGGACATCATGGTGGCAGTGGCTATAATATCTCAAATTTTCATCCATCGCATGATGTACGACAAGCTCCACTACCACATCTTCCTGCATCATGAGTACCAACTTGATCAAATCATTGTCTTTTCTTGGGCTGTCCATTGACTGTCTTCTGATCATCAGAACGACGTGTCGGGCTATCAAAATCCATGTGACCCTACCCAGCGCATGAGTAACATTGCCGCACCTGGAATGCTTGTTTCCTCTTCGGGTGCACCGAACAACCGATCCTGAGTCCTGAGTTCATCCACCAGTAGGTCTGGTCCTCCTGGACCTCTGCGACAATTGAATACTTCCAGCTGAAGAAGACTCTACTACATGTCGAGTGGTGGTGGATCTCGCTGCTGGAGACTGCTCGACAAGGAAACTCTTCACTAGGTGGGCTCTCTCTAGTACCCCTACCGGCATCAGGATGCTGAGTGAGATCATCAGAGTTTTGATCTCCCATCTGAGACCCTGCTCGAAGGTCTGAGCCCTAAAGAATGGGTCTCACACCATATCGCTGGAGTAAAGTGACAGGTCTATCAACGTCGCTATGTACTAAGCTACAATAATGCTTCCCCCTGCAGATGAAGTTGCTCTTGTATGCGCACTACGTGAAGATTTGATGGGACAATATCTTCCCGAAATAGGCTCTCGATGTCCGCCCAGATAAGCGTCATCTCGTCGTGGACCTCGTCCATATAGATACACAATCTTCCCACTACTACATGTAGAATGCCTGAAACATAAATCACCATGAGGTATTCCGGTGTTCCTACCAGTTGGAAAACACTCACCACAGCCTCCAACCAATCCTCAGCCACCTGTGGGTCCATATCTACCGTGAACCCGGGTGGCCTCTGGCATTGGAACACGTACAACATGATCAATCTTCTTGCACCATCTGCTATTGGGGCTGGTGGCATTAATGGCCGAATGGGTAAAGGTACCGCTGGTGCCTCTACTGGTAAAGGGCCCTGCACCGACACCTCATCGCTCGGTGGGCTATCCGTGTGTACAGATCTTGGGACTCTTCCTGGTCATCCATGTGGAGGCCTCTTGATAGAAACAGATGTGACATGGTCAAAAGTTATACCTGGTGAGATGATCTAGTTGATCTGACTTAAAGAAAGCTTTTGAAAACACACACGCAATCAGTTTTTTCGTGCACTATGATATAAATCAGATGTCAGGGTCTGGGTGTATGGATACGCCATCCGTCGACCAACACTAGACACCCAGAACTGAAAAACCACACTCATTACACATAACAATATTGCTTCAAAGAAATATTGATCAGAGTCCTATGTTCTGCTGTAGATTCGAATCCTCCGATAACAATTTTTCACGA